>JAJHZJ010000705.1:0-393512 GCA_023548195.1 Bettongia penicillata ogilbyi
AACCTTTGATTTTTCCAGTCACAGAATCAATATTGGAAGGAAAACCCAAAGTTCCCCTGAAGTAATTCATATAACTCATCAACAAAGAGACTCAACAATACTCCCAATTGGACAGAAGAGCAGACAAAGGGAGTCCCTGAGGGTTCCTACTTCAACAGTGCTTATACAGAATCTGGTGCTCGATTTCTGCCCAGAGCTGACCTTACCCATCTGTCCACCTAGACCTCCACTAACCAACACTTCATCCCTCCTCCCTTTGACGCAGCAGAATCAGCTCAGTCACCCCTCAGCCCCTGGTCCCTGGCCTCCACTGCCTTTACTGCCTCTGCCACCTCCCGAACTTGAGCCCCAGACTCTGCACAGCCTCCACCACTGCCATGATTGCATCGGCCCCTTCTCAACCGCAGCAGAATTACCACCACGACTCAGAGGCCGCCATTAACTACAGCTAAAACTGGAGCTCTATGCCTCCTATGTCTGTCAATGTCTTACTACTTTGACAAAGATGATATAACACTGAAGAACTTTGCCAAGTACTTCCTCTACCAGTCCCAGGAGGAGAGGGAGCACACTGAGAAGCTGATGAAAATCCAGAACCAGCGTGGCAGCCCCATCTCTCCTGCAAGACATCAAGAAGCCACAGCAAGATGACTGGAAGAGTGGGCTGAATGCAGTGGAGTGTGCTCTGCACTTGGAAAAAAGGTCACTCAGTCGTTCCTGGAATTGCACAAGCTGACAACTGACAAGAATGACCCCCATTTGTGTAATTTCATTGAAGCACACTAATTGGACAAACAGATAAAGTCCATCAGACTCCTGGGTGATCCTGTAACCAACATGGGCAAAATAGGTGCCCCCAGATTCTGGCATGGAAGAATATCTTCTTGACAAGCACATCCTTGGAGACAGTGACATGGAGAGCTAAGCCACACCTGGCTTCCCCCACACCTGGGAACTGTGGGCATGGTTCTTTCAGTGCATGCATATTTTGGTTATCTGACCATACTTTGTACCAAAAATCTACCACCATTTACATCTCAATGAAGTTACTAGTTACTGACACACACACACACAAACGAAAAACAAGCCAATATTGCCAATCAGTGCTTCTCTGAAACCTTTAACGATCATCACAATGATGAAGATCACCCAGGATGACCTGAGGAATCTCACTGCATTTTGGACAGCCCTCATTATTAGAAAGTCTTCTCTTTGCTTGGAGCTGAAAACTCTACACTTTATTCCCCAAGGTAAGTGGATTTTGTTTCTGAAGACCCTGTTCATATGCAGTCATGTCTGGGGAAAGGGTGAATACATTAACACTTGGAGCTTAGTTGAGTTTCTCTGGTTTCTGGTTGTCTCTTAGGTGAATAGGGAAGGCTGTGAGTGGGACATAGACCTGGTAAATTTACATATGATAAGGTTCTATCAAAGCAGGGAGTGGGGGATCTACCAGGAGATAGAGTGCTGAGCCTGGGATCAGAAGACCTGAGTACAAATTCAGCTTCAGACCCTACCAGCTCTATCACCCTGCGAAATTCACTTAAGTCCCATTTGCCTTAATCCACTGGGGTTTGGAAAGGGCAAACCACTCCATTACCCTTGCCAAGAAAACCTCATGGACTGTATGTTCCACATGGCCACAGTCACACACAAGTGAACAATACCAAGAAGAGGTATAGCAGAGAACACAAAGAGCTGAAAAGAAGTGGGCCTGGGCTCAAGTCAGGGATTTTACACTTACTAGCTGGGTGGCCTTTCTGGGCCTTGAGTCTTTAATAGTCAAAATTGGCAGGTTGAATAAGAGATCTTCCAGACTCTTTCATGTTTTACAAGCCTAAAAATTCTTACAACTCTTAACTGAGCAATTAAATACTCTAGTTCTGGGATGGAATTCTCTTGGTTTTAAGTAGGTCTCATAATGGTAGGTGTCCCATTTTTTCTTTAGTAGAATATTTTCCATGACACCTGTGTCTGTAGATTCCCTCGATTCCCTTACTTAAGTTCCTTAGCAGAGGAGAGCATTGTCAGGGTATTAGGAATTTTCTGCTTCCACCTGCTGAACTCACAATGGTTTGTCTTTGGTGTTAAGACAGGTGCCATGTCTTAAGTATTTCTTTTCTTTTCAGCCTCAAAAGAGCCAGGGGGCATGTCATTATCAGGTCTGAATCTCTGCTGAATACATGAAAATCTGATCTCTGAAGGGTTATCCACATTTTATGTCTATTGAGGTATTATCGGTACATTGTGACAGTGAAATATTTCCAGGTTCCTGCAATGGTTGATTATAAAAATTAAAAATACCAAAAGCTAGAAAAGACCTTGGATGAGAGAAGAGATTACACCTGAAAGAAATTTACCAGCATAGTGTGGTGGAATGGATCTTAGCAGTTATCTAAATCTACTCTTATTTGAAAAACGAAGACATTTTCTCCAAAAAACAACAAATTTTAATATTTGCAATCTTTTTCCTCCCAACAATTATGTTGAGCTGCTAATGTCATTGTCTTCATCCTAAAGTTGAGAAAATTAAACCTGGCTATTTGAGCCCAAATCCAAGTTCTGCAATCCAGCTTCTAGGGAAGATGACTCCAACCCTTAAAGAAGAGAAATGTGTTTCTGAATGTCACATGGTGCTTTAATAACGAGGATACAGAATTCAAGCACAGGCTTCTGATATGCAGTCAAGTTGTTCTCTCTACTGAACTACACAGACGTCCATGGACAAAGGCTTCCTGGCTGCATTTGGTTTGCATAATTAATATTGGTTTAATTGAACTGAATTGAACTGAGTTCAGCAAATATTCTTCATCATGTCTTGCTTCATTCAACAGGCAGCTGATTCATTTCTATTCTGTGAAAGCATACTATGCTTGAATTTATTGTGATGAGTATGTTGATGGATACCATTTGCAGATCTGACCAAGGTCTTTGACACTGTTACTGGTGAGGGCTTATGGAAAGTTATGTCAAAATTTGATTGCCCAAAGAAGTTCATCAGTATTGTAGGTCAATTTCACGATGGCATGTTTGCCCTGGTTCTGGACAATGGACAAAGCTCTCTTGCCTTCCCAGTAAGTGAAACTGGGCTGTATACTTGTTCCCATGCTTATTAGCATGATGTATTCAGCCATATGGACTAATGTTTTTAATGAGGATGAACACGGCATCAAAGTCAATTACCATACTGATGGCAAGTTCTTCAATTTGAAAAGGTTACAAGCCAAGACCAAAGTGGAGGAGGTATTGCATGATTTTCTCTTTGCAGATGATTGTGCACTCAATGCAGCCTCTGAAGCTGAGAAGGAAGAAAGCATTGATCAGTTCTCTGTTGCTTTTTCTAATTTTGGCCTAATAATTAATACCAAGGAAACACAGCTGCTCCATCAGCCACCACCACACTATCTGTACATGAAGCTATCAGTCACAGCAAATGGAGAAGTTTTGAAAGCTGTGGATAAGTTCACTCATCTTGGTAGTGTACTTTCCAGGTATGAACACATTGACAATGAGGTTGATGCCTACACTGTCAGAGCTCACTCAGTGTTTGGGAGGCTCTGAAGAAAAGTTTGGGAGAGAAGAGGTATCAGTGACTACGAAACTGAAAGTCTACAGAGTCATTGTGATGACCTCATTGTTGTGTGCTTGTGAAACAAGGACACTCTACCAGTGCCATACCGAGAAACTAAATCGCTTCCGTTGGAACTGTCTTAGGAAGATTCTGAGGATCACCTGGCAGGATAAGGTAGGAGACACTGAAGTCCTTGCTAGAACTGAACTACCAAGTATTGAAACTATGCTTCAATGTTGGCTTTCCAAAAAGACTATTTTATGGAGAACTTGCATGGGGCAGGAGATCACATGGTGGCCAGAAGGAACCATACCAGGACACACTCAAAAACTGTGGATTTGACTGTGTAACATTGGAGACACTGGCACAGGACCACTCAGAATGGCAGGCCCACATTAGAAAGGGTACTGTGTTCTTTGAGCAAAGCAGGATTGAGACAGCACAAAGTAAATGCAGGATGCAGAAATTTGGGATATTCACCCCCAAATATTCATATGGACTATCTGTGCCCCACCTGTGGTAGAACATTCTGAGCTAATATTGGTGTGATCAGCCACAGTTAGACACACTCAAAATCCACTTTACTTGGAAATTACATCCTTAAAAAAAAGGCAAACAAACATAACCACACAAACAAAAAACAAAATCAAAAACACCTTCTTCCAAGAGCATCCTTCTAAAAATCCCCACTTCCTAGAACGTCACTGGAAAAAAAGAAGGCCTCTTCCAAACGCATCCTCCAGCTCCACATGGAAACAAATTCCAGAGAGGCTCTTTGCAATTAAATACACCTATTCATGCAAGTTTGCTTTCATATTGACTCCAACAATGACATGTTCCATGGCTAGCTATTGAGCTAACAGCCTAACAACTGAATTTTTATCTATTTTCCTAACTAGTAAGTTTTGCATAGAACAGGCATTTAATGACACAAACAACATTAGCCTTTCCTAAAGCTTTAAAACCAAGAAATGACATACACCTACATACATAGTTGCCAATAACCTGTGATGTTTAAGGGATGCTGCTAGAACCCTGAACTCACAATCCATACTCCTGTTGGACAGCTAAACAATTTCAACCTTGTATTTTTCCAGAGTCACAGAATCAGTATTGGAAGGAAAACTCAAAATTCCTCCGAAATATTTCATATAACATGTCAGCAAAGAGACTCTTCAACTATACTCCCAATTGGGCAGAAGAGCAGGGAAAGGGAATCGCTGAGGGTTCCTACTTCAACAGTGCTTATACAGAACCTGGTGCTTGATTTCTGCCCAGAGCCGCCCTTACCCACCTGTCCACCTACAGCTCCACCAACCAACACTTTGTCCCTCCTCCCTTTGATGCAGCAGAAGCAGTTCAGCTGCCCCCAGCCCCAGGCCCCCTGCCTCTGCTACCTCCACCACCTCCCCAACTTCAGCCCCAGCTGCTGCACAGCCTCCACTGCTGCCATGACCACATCGGCCCCCTCTCAGGTGCAGCAGAACTACCCCCAGGACTGGGAGGCCACCATCAACCACTACATCAAATGGGAGCTCTACCCCTCTTACGTCTAACTGTCCATGTCTTAAAACTTTGACCAAGATGATGTAGCGTTGAAGAACTTTGCCAAGTACTTCCTCTACCAGTCCCAGGAGGAGAGGGAGCACACTGAGAAGCTGATGAAAATCCAGAAGCAGCCTGGCAGCCCCATCTTCCTGCAAGGCCTCAAGAAATTACAACAAGATGACAGGGAGAGTGGGCTGAATGCAGTGGAGTGTGCTCTGCACTTGGAAAAAGACGTCACTCAGTCGTTACTGGAATCGCACAAGCTGACAAGTGACAGGAATGATGCCCATTTATGTGATTTCATCTAAACACACGCCGTACACGAACAGGTAAAGTCCATCAAACAACTGCGTGATCACATACCCAGCCAGGACAAAATGAGGGGGCCGGATTCTGGCATGGAGGAATATCTTTCTGAGAAGCACACCATTGGGGACAGTGACAATGAAAGTTAAGCCACACCTGGCTTCCCCCCACAACTGGGAACTGTGGGCGTGACTCTTACTGTCCTTCAGTCCATGCATATTTTGCTTATCTGGTCATAATTTGTACCAAAAAAACTTCGACCATTTACGTCTCAGTAAGGTGTCTAGTCACTAATGCAAAAAAAAAAAAGGAAGGAAGGAAGGAAGGAAGGAAGGAAGAGAAAATAAAAACAAACCAATATCCCCAATCAATGCTTATCTCAAACCTTTAAAAATCACCATAATGATGGTCAGCCAGGATGACCTGAGGAATCTCATTGCATTTTGGACAGCCTGCGTTATCAGAAAATCTTCTTTTTGCATGGAGCTGAAAACTCTACAATTTATTCCCTAAGGTAAGTGGATTTTGTTTCTGGAAGACACTGTTCATATGCAATCTTGTCTGGGGAAGGGGTGAATACATTAACACTTGGAGCTTAGTTAAGTTTCTCAGGTTCTGATTGTCCCTTAGGGGAATAGGGAAGGCTGTGAATGGGACATAGACCTGGTAAATTTTCATGTGATAAGGTTATATCAAAGCAGGGAGTAGGGAATCTATCAGTAGATAGAGTGTTCAGCCTGGAATCAGAAGACCTGTGTACAATTTCAGCCTCACACCCTACCAATTGTATCACCCTGGGTTATTCACTTAACCTCCCTTTGCCTTAATCCACTGAAGTTTGGAAAGGGCAAACCACTCCATTACCTTTGTCAAGAAACCTCAGGGACTGTATGGTCCACATGGCCATAGTCATGCACAAGTGAGCAATACTAAGAAGAGGTATAGCAGAGAACACAAAGAGCTGAGAAGGAGTGGACCAGGGCTCAAGTCTGGGATGTTACATTTACTAGCTAGGTAGCCTTTCTGGGCCTTGAGTCCTTAATATTCAACACTGGCAGGTTGAATAAGAGATCTTACAGACTCTTTCACATTTTACAAATCTAAAATTTCTTACAACTCCTAACTGAGCAATTCAATACTCCAGTTCTGGGATGGAATACTCTTGGCTCTAAGTAGATCTCTAACGATGGTAGGTGTCCCATTTTGTCTTTAGTAGAATATTTCCCATGACACCTGTGTCTGCAGATTCCCTCGATTCCCTTACTCAAGCTCCCTAGCAGAGGAGGGCATTGTCAGGGCATTAGGAATTGTCTGCTTTCACGTGGTGAACTCACACTAGTTTGTCTTTGGTGATAAGGCAGGTGTCATGTCTTAAGAATTTTTTTTCTTTTCAGCCTCAAAAGAGCCAGGGGACATGTCATTACCAGGTCTGAATTTCTCTGAATACAGGAAAATCTTGTCTCTGAAGAGTTATCCACATTTTATGTCTATTGGGTATTATCGGTACATTGTGTCAGAGTGAAATATTTCCAGGTTCCTGTAATGGTTGATTATAAAAATAAAAAATACTAGAAGCCAGAAGAGATGAGATTACACTTGAAAGAAATTTACCACCATAGTGTGGTGGAATGGATCTTAGCAGTTATCTAAGTCAACCCTTATTTGAAAACTGAAGAAATTTTCTCCAAAAAACCATAAATTTTAGCATTTGCAATGTTTTTCCTCCCAACAATCATGTTGAGCTGCTAATGTCATTGTCTTCATGCTAAAGATGAGAAAATTAAACCTGGCTATTTGAGCCCAAATCCAAGCTCTGCAATCCAGCTTCTGAGGAAGATGACTCCAACCCTTAAAGTAGACAAATGTCTTTCTGAATGTCACCTGGTGCTTTCATAGCAGGGATCCAGAATTCAAGCACAGGCTTCTGATATGCAATCAAGGTGTTCTCTCCACTGAACTGCACAGACTTCCATTGAAAAATTCTTCCTGGCTGCATTTAGTTTGCATAATTAATATTGGTTTAATTGAACTGAATTGAACTGAGTTTAGCAAATATTCTTCATCATGTCTTGCTTCATTCAACAGGCAGCTGATTCATTTCTATTCTTTGGAGGAATACTGTGCTTGAATTTCTTCTGATAAGTCTGGTGATTGATACCATTTGTAAATCTGACCAAGACTTTTGACACTGTTCCTGGTGAGGCCTTATGGAAAGTTATGTCAAAATTTGATTGCCCAAAGAAGTTCATCAGTATTGTATGTCAATTTCACGATGGCATGTTTGCCCTGGTTCTGGACAATGGACAAAGCTCTCTTGCCTTCCTAGTGAAACAGTGCTGTGTGCTTGTCCCATGCTAATTAACATGATGTTTTCAGTCATGTTGACTAATGCTTTCAATGAGGATGAGCACAGCCTCAAGGTCAACTACCATACTGATGTCAAGTTCTCTGATTTGAAAAGGCTACCAGGCAAGACCAAAGTGGAGGGAGTGTTGGTGCATGATTTTCTGCTTGCAGATGATTGCGCACTCAACACAGCCTCTGAAGCTGAGATCTAACAAAGTATGGATTAATCCTCTGTTGCCTGTGCTAATCTTGGTCTAAATATTAATACCAAGGAAACACAGGTGCCCCATCAGCCACCACCACACTATCTGTACATGGAACCACTGGTTACAACAAATGGAGAAGTTTTGAAAGCTGTGAAAAGTTTACTTATCTGCGTAGTGTACTTTACAGGGATGAACACATTGACAATGAGGTTGATGCACACATTCACAGAACTTGCTCCTGTTTAGAAGGCTCTGAAGAAACATTTGGGAGAGAAGAGGTATCAGACTGACTATGAAACTGAAAGTCTACAGAACCATTGTGCTGACCTCATTATCTTGTACTTGTGAATCATGGACAGTCTACCAGTGCCATACCAAGAAACTGAATCGCTGCCATTGGAATTCTATTAGGAAGATTCTGAGGGTCACCTGGCAAGATAAGGTAGCAGACACTGAAGTCCTTCCTCAAGCTGAACTGCCAAATATTCAAACTATGCTTCAGAGGGTACAACTCTGATGGGCTGGTCAAGATGTTTCAATGCAAAATGTTGGCTTGCCAAAAAGACTATTTTATGGAGAACTCGCATGGGGCAGGCAAGCATATGGTTGCCAGAAGAAATGATACAAGAACACACTCAAGGTCTCTCTCAATAACTTTGGATTTGACTGTGTGGGAGACACTAACACAGGACCACTCAGTATGACGTGCACACATCAGAGAGGGTGCTGTGTTCTTTGAGCGAAGCAGGATTAAGACAGCACAAAGCAAATGTAGGAGGCAGAAATTTGGAATAATCACCCCAAATATTCACATGGACTGTCTGTGCCCCACCTGTGGTAGAGCATTCTGAGTTCATATTGTTGTGATCAGCCACAGCTGGACACACTGAAATTCCACTTTATCTTAGTGATGTGTGATTTTAGTCCTCTTTGAAGAGAGGGGACAACAACCACCCGACCAACCAATGCTGATGTTGACAATTGCTGGTAAGTGAATATCCTTTTTCAAATCCAGCATGGATTGAGAAATATCTAACTAGCTTAAAAGATAACCTTTTGAATGAGGTCTTAGTTTTATTGGGGAATGGGGAAGGAGGGAGAACTTGTGATAAGCAGGTGATACTTTTCTCTAAGTGCCATCCTCCCTGGTTCTCTTAGCTCTTGATGGATTTACATCCTTCATGTGTCACCATCTCTCAGATTCAATTTGATTCAACCAATACTTATTAGCAGAAGTGCCTACTGTTGACGTGTGGGAACCAGACTAATAGTCAGGAAAAACTTGGTTCAATTTTCATTTCTGAAATAAAATGACTGTATAATCAATTCATTTAAACCCTCAATAACAGGCAGCTTTCCCAGTCTGCAAGCTATGGATGAGTTGCTATCTGTATCAGTAAAGGGCATCTCCTTACTGGGTGATCCTTATGCCAGAAGTAAAATCACAGGTCCAGAGCTTCCAAAAATATGCATGGCATTGTTCTTGGTTCTGCGTGTTCAAAGACAACATAAAGAAACAGTGCTTTCCCTTCAGTAACTTATATTCTAATGAGGAATGGGCAGAGATAATGCATGCCAACATGAATCCTCTTCCAAATACTCCAAACTGCACTGGTCTCTCCTTTTCTGAACTAGAGTCAGAGAAATTTCATACTGAGAAAAGTTCTTGGAGGTTAGAAAAAAGTCATTTACCAGCAAGAGTTCGGAGTAGTTTCTTACTACAAACTCAACAAAATCGGAATATCAAAAGAAAAGGAGTTATATGCCAAATAATGCAGCCATTACAGCTGACTCCATAAGATAAGAAAGTAGAACTCTGCATAAGATAAAGACTCCATGAGGGCAAGTGTGGGTCTAACTCAGTACCCTTATATGAATTGGAAAACATGGGCCCACAGGCACACATACACACACACACACACACACACACACGCCCCTCCAGTCAACTCCACATGCTCACAGAAGTGACTACGAAGGACTTCACAAGCTTATAACTCAGGGTGTTTTTTTAAGCATACCACCCTACAGGGCCTGTGCCCAAATCCTTCCCTGATCCAGCAAGAAACAGGAGACAGTGAATTTACCCATGTGACATAGGATAGAAAAATGATGGCCAGTGGATGTCCCCTTGGGGGATGGTAAGAGACTTATATATAGGACAATAAGACACATAAGGAATCTAGTACACACATATACACACATAATACAGGTATATATGGAATGTAAGGATACATACATACTTATTTGCATTTGGTTAAGCAATTGGATCCAAAAAGTTTCGATCTTTGCGTTGATATCAACCTAAGCAAAAGTCCCTAGTGGAGTGTTCTGGGGATGTGTCAAGATATGATCTCTACTCGTGAGGTATTTGATCATGCTGTATAAAAATTCATTGAAAGAGCTGGGAGTGTTAAGCCTGGAGAAGAGTAGCCTAAGGAGTGTCTTACAGAAGAGATATTAGATTTGACCTACAAGGGCAAAACTAAGGGGAAAAGGCTGCGGTTGAGGATCAGTGTAAGGACAAATATTCTAAGCACTAGAGCTAGCCAAAGGTCAGAGGTGCTGTCCCTGGTAAGATTAGGTTCTTTCACTGGGGGCCATCCAGCTTTTGCTTACTTCAGAAAGTCATCAAAGAGACTCGGGTTTGAATCCAGGTACTGTGTTACCTTGGACAAAATCATGTCACCTGTCTGGGCCTCAGTTTCTTCATCTGCTAAAAAAGAGTTTGACCTCAATGATCTCTAAGATTCCTTCTAGTTGTAACATTCTGTATTCTATACTCCAGGGTCTCTCTTCTGTAATCTAACTAGAACTAAGGCTATCTTGTAAGAATCCATGCTCTTCCTTCAAACTCTGATTCTACATATAATTTGTCTAGAGTAGGGTAGCTATATGGGTCTCTTCTACTGGAAAAGAACACATACTGTCCTTGATCAAGATCCGGATGTTCCCTTAGATATAATCTAGTCCAACCCCCTTGTTTTACAGAGGAGAAGGCAGGTCCATAAGGTTAAGCAGGTCACCCAGACAGTAAGTGCTGCAAGTGGGATTTGAATTCAGGTCCTTTGAATCTAAATCCAGGACTCTTTCTACTCTTAACAACCTGCTTTAGTTATTTTAGCAGCAAATAAGCAATGAGTTCTTACCTCTAACTACTCAAGTTTTAATTTTCTTTCCAATCATGTGTCCAGTTATTGTTTCCAGTACCAAAAATCTTATGAAGACACTGTTGAATTGAACTGCAGGCAAGACGTAATAACTTTCCACCGATGTCACTTGTGACAACCTGAAGATTACTTGTGGTGAGTGAAATTCATTTCACTAAGTCTGAGGTATCCTGGATAGGCAGATGGTGATTCTAGTGTAAGTGGAGTGCTTGGGGATACAAAGAACTTCCCTTCTTTCCTAGGATACCCAATGTCCAGGGATAGCACAGAAATTGACCCAAGGGATTTCCTCTCCTATTCTATCATGCTTTCTGGGGTTAAGACCAATTGGAAACACAATGGTGACGAATGTGATGGGCATTGCCCTCTCATCCTCCTTACAGCACCCATTTTTGCCTCAGAGAATTCAAAGGATATAGATCTGGGAGGGATCAAAGAGGTGAGGTCCTCTAAAGGTAATTGAAGTGGGTTGGGGAGTTTCCTCAGTCCTCTCCACTTGTTGGTCCATCTCTCCAGATTCGAAGGATCCTTCTGAACCTCTTCTATGTAATTGTGATAAAACTGCCCTCGAGTGCTTTCTTCATTCACACATCAACTCCTCTCTCAATGCCCTTGATGTAGCCTTCTGCGTACCCAAAGTCACAGGTAAGAAAACTAGTTTGGATTTGTCAGTTTCCTCAAATGTACCTGCTGTCAGTCACTGGCTTTACCTTCTCTTTCCATTAATTATCCTTTCTCCAGTACAATTCTATGACAACTATTGATGAAAGGTATGCTATTTGTAAGCCATGTGCTCAGTTCTGCGAGAGACCTTGGTCCTCACCCCCAAGAAGCTTACACTCTAATAGGGATAAGAACACAAATAACTGATAGAAGATAAGGTGAGATAAGCGGAAGAGAGAGAGAGAGATCTAGGCAAAGTATGGTGGGAAATATGAGAAGGGAGAGATCATTTTCTTTTAGATAGATAGAGGGAGCTTTTATTAAACACTTGCCATATGACATGCATTATCCTAAGGTCTGGGAATACAATCTAATGGTGGAAGATAACACATGAAAGGGAACTGAAAAGAGGGAAACATAATGGGGGAAGTGAGGTTGTAAAGATAGGGATAAAGGAGGCAAAGGCAGGAGCTGAGCCAAAGTAGAAGAGAATCTAAATGACTTGGGCACATTAATGAGGTCAACAGGCATCAGTTTTATGTTTCTGTTCATTTATTTGTTCTTCCTTGGATTGTTTCTATTGTATGGTGCATTTTTTTAAGCATCTTGCCCAGGCTTAGCTCCAGCCATTCAGTGGCCTAACCATTCAGCTGATTCAAGTGGAAACTTGTGATCTGCTCTCTTTCCAACCTGAGCTAGTTCAACTTCCTTAGGTAGCCCATGTCTCTTCCTCCCCTCCCAGGGACTCACAGTATTGGTGTATATCCCTAATCAGCATTAGCCCCATGGAAATTTAGAACTCCTGAACTCAAGTGATCCACCGGGCTCCCCTTCCCCAATAGCAAGGAATACAGCTGTGAGCTATCACGCCAGGCTCAGCTAGCATTTAAGAGCTTATGGTGTGTGAAGCCTCTTAGTAAACACTGCAGATACAAAGAAAGGCAACAACATCCCCCTGACTTCATGGAGCTCACAGTCTGATGGAGAAAACAGCATGCAAACAACTACATACAAACAAGCCGTAGACAGGACAAATTGGAGGTAATCTCAGAGGGCAGTAACATTAAAGGGAACAAGAAAAGGCTTCTCAAAGAAGGTGGAATTTTAGCTGATGATTATAGGTGCAGGGGAGGAAGAAACAAGGAGGGAGAACATTCTAGGCAGGTTGAACCATCAGTGAAATTACATAAAGTTCACAGATGTCCTGTATGAGGAGTATGTGGTTATGAGCAACTTGTAGGAGTAGCTGGTGATTAATATACAAAAGAATACTGGAAGGAGATTTGAGACTTGGATTCCAGTTCTGTCTCCTCTATAAAGTCGTTCAGTGACTCTCAGCTTCTCCAAACCTCAGTTTACTAATCTACAAAATGGCAATAGTTTTAACTAATTCCCTGGGGGTTCTTGGAATGAAATAAGAAAATGTATCATCGTAGGAAATCAGAAAATGTCATTTGAATATAATCCATTATTGTCGTGACATGTTTTGCTAATAGCCCTTCACCTGCTTGCCCAGGATAAGTAGCCATTTGGGGCTGATGAATAGGAAATAAGCATATTTGTTTCATTTATTTTATTCCCATTGGAGACTGTGGGAGAACAATGATTTGGGGTTTTTTTTGAAACCTACAATGTCAGTGATTCTTTTAATAAGTGGATTCATTAAAATTATTTTGTCCATATACTCTACTCTGTTCCCAAAGGGAGATTTCTTGTTTTCTAGCTGGGCTGCTGCATTCAAGTGACTTTTCCAGAAAGTTTAGACTGGGCAGCACTAGCAGAGCAGGAGGAGGACTGAGTCTGGGCCAGGAGGACCAGGCTCTGAATCCCAGCTCTCCTTAGTGGTTCTATGACCATGGCAAAGCACCTCTGTGTTGTTGTTGTCGTCCCGTTATTGTAGTCATGTCCAATGCTTCGTGATCCCATTGGGTGTTTTTTCTTGACAAAGAGACTGGAGAGATTTGCCATTTCTCAGAGTTAAGTGATTTGCCCAGGGTCACACAACTCATCAGTGTCTGAGGACAAACTTGAAATCAGGTCTTCCTGACTTCAGGTCCTGACTTACCTCTGTGAGTCTCCTTTATAACATGGAAATACTGATTCTCACCCTATCTTTTTCTCAGGAAAGGAAAGAGTTTGATGAACTCTCAAAGTACTATAGCAATGGGACCTATTCCCACTCAGCTTCTGTGCTGCCACCACATCACATACCCCTACCAGGATTCACATCCTTCCCTTTTGATAGAATCTTTGTGAATGCCTTAACCCAAAGGTGTTTCAGTTAAGAACTGAATTCTTAAGGCCTTTTCATCTTCTTTCTCTTGAAGCTTGTCCTTTCTCCCTTTTCTATACTTCTGTGATTTGCCCCCTGGAGGGACTTTATTTCTTGGTTCTGAATTTGAGCTTGAGAGATTGATTGGAAGCTCATCTCTCTAACATCCTCTCCCAACATGTTAAGTTTTCAGATGCAAACATCAAGGAAGAGATCATCACCTTCCCAAATGACCATAAGTCTTTCTCATTATACCATGTCTCATTCATATACTGTGGCATTACAATGGGGAGGTATATCTGAAAGCGTACAGATGATACTCTCTTAAGCTCTGAGGCTTTAAGGGTACTTTCCTGACAGCAGTCCCATGAGGTATTTGATGATTGTGAGACTTTGAATGAGTCTCTGAACCTCAGTTTATATCAGATAAATGAGGATGGTTAAACCTGCCCTATCTGGCCAAGTCAACAAGCATTTATTAAAAGCTGACTATGTGTCCCTACTCTGCTAAGCATTTGGGATACAAAGAAATGAAAAACTAGTCCTTGCACCCAAGATACAAACAATCTAACCAGGGGGGTGACATACACACAGCCATGCGCAAACAAGATATAAACAAGGTACGTTGGAAGTACCCTAAGAGAAGAAGAAGGTAGGATTTTAGCTGAGAATTGAAGTAAACCTAAAGGCTGCCAACAACACCCTACTGCCATGGCTGTTTCATCAGAAAATGTCATTGAAATAGAATCTGTTTTTATCACGAGACTTGCAAACAGCCCCTCACCTACTGGTCCAGGAGCCATATGTGGCCAATGAATGAGAAATAAAAATGCTCATTTCATTTACTTTACTCCCAAAAGAGACTATGGATGCACTAAGATAATGTGTGCATATAGGAAATCATCAAACTCCATTCAAATATAAGTCATGATTGTCAAGAGGCTTGCAAATTACCCCTCGCCTACTGGCTCAGTCTAAGGAACCATTTGAGCTGAATGAAGAGGAAAAAATGTTCACTGCATTCACATTATAACATTGCTGTTGTTCAGTCATTTCTGTTAGGTCTGACTCTTCATGACTCCATCTGGGATTCTCTCGACAACATACCAGAGGGATTTGCCATTTCCTTCTCCATCTCATATGACAGATGAGGAAACTGAGGCAAACTGGATGAAGTGACTTGCCACATAGCTAGTAAGTATCTGAGGCTGGATTTGAACTCAGGTCTTCCTGAGACTAGTGCTCTATTCACTGTACCATCCAACTGTCTGATTCATTTCATAATATTCAAATATTATTAAACCTACTTTATAGTTAAGGAAACAAGCTCAGAGCATTTAAGTGACTTGCCTATTAGTATATAGCTTGAATAAGAGCCAGGATTCATAGCATTATAGATTAAGAACTAGAAAGGTTCTTTAAGGCACTCCAGTGCAGTCCCTTCATTCTACAGATGAGATCCAGAACAGGTAAATGACTTACTGGAATCCCCCTAGGTTATAAATGGCAGAGGCAAGATTTGACCCCAAGTCCTTCTGACTCCAGGGCCGGCACGTTGTCCCTTGTACCACCAAGTTGCCCAACAGTTTTACAGATGAGGCCCAGAACTGTTAAATGTCTTACCCAAATCCACCTAGGTTATTAAGGGCAGAGCTAAGAGTTGACCCTAGCTTCTCTGGCTCCAAATCCAGCACTCTGTGCACTATAAGAAGCTTCCTCTCAGATAAAAGCATCCTCCAGTGGGAATTGCTGGGTTAAGCTGGAAGTATCCATGACAGCACATGTGCTAAAATTCCCAAACTCAGCTCTTCCTCTGCTCCCAATGACAGGAAACATTGATTACCTTCCATAATGAGACTAATTCTAGCATCCAAGTGCAAAACAGGTCACCATGCTGTACTTAACAGATATGAATTTGCATTTGTTAGGATGCAGACCTTTCAGTACCCTTTTCCTCCTGCCCTCAGTGTTGTCTCCCTTGCATAATTTAGCTGCTCTGTGTGCTGCCTCATGATGCTGTTGAGGTAGAGGGCTCAGCAGTGCTCAGAGAATGCACACAGACCAGGCAGAAAACTGTGGAAAAACATCTGTCCCCAGTCACTCCTCACTGAGATAATGCTGGGCTCATCTCCCCAGGACTGAGTGCAGAAGTTCATCACTAGCTGGGGCCTCAAAGGGATTCCATCCCCATCCTCCTCCCTGACTCAGGGTGCAGGGATCCAGGGGCACGAGGTTACATGTAGCTCCCTTCCTTTCTGGAAGCTGCCTGGGAACTCCAGGGCATGTTAGATGGTGAGTTCCCTGCTCCCCCAAAGAGAAGCTATAGAAGGGACTCTTGTGTGGTAGAAACTGAGATCCCTTCTGACTCAGAGATTCTATGATTGAAAGGCACCTAACGATGAGTTCCAGGGCTCCATTGTCTAGTCCGTGTTGGGGAGCTTCTAGTCAGTGTCATGACCCCCTGGTCCTGGCCATCATAGACTTGACCCAGGGATGGTCAGGTAGGAGTGGAAAGAGCATGATCTGGTAGTGAGGAGGTCCTGGCTCTGCTAATAGCTAGCAGAGTGACCTTGGGCAAATCACTTAAAACCTCACAGAGCACCAGGGTCCCCATTAGATTGTAAGCCCCTTGAGGGTAGGAACTGTCTTTTGCTCTTTCTATCCCCAGTGCTTACACAGTGCTTAATAAATGTTTATTGATTGATTGACTGTAGAATAAGAGGGTCATAGGCTCACAGGTTGGATTGGGGGATGCCTGAATTGTCCTCCAGTGATAAAATACTATCGTTTCTATGAACTGAGGCATTTTGGGGTAATAAATGAATGATGGAAAAGCACTGTGATTGATGACTGAGACACCCTAGTGTACCACTCTGTATTGGTATCAATGACTGGTTATGTGATTTAGAGCAAGTCAGTCTACTTCAGATGAGATAATGTATGTAAAACACTTTGGAAAGAATGGAGCCTGAGATTATGGCTATCATTCCTTATGTCTTTCTTCCTCCAATTAGAATGTAATTTTGTGGAGGACGGAGATTCCATAACTATTTATTTTTTATCCCCAGTATACTTAGCACATATTTAACAAGCACTTAATCAATTCATTTTATTCAAGATGCTAATGGAGATAAGGATGATTGTGGTGGGGAGCCCAGTGATGACTCTTGGGTTCATCCTTGACTGTTCAAGATCTTTCCTATGAGCAGGAAGGAAAATGACATGTGGAGTCCTCTGGGAGTCATAGAGTGTGGGGCAAAGCAACATGTAAACACCTGAATGTGGAAATTCTAGTCACAGCCCATGTTCCTTTGTGGCACACTTTCTTCTTTTAGATAAGGAATGGATTGTGCTGCCACTAAAGCCAAGGCCAAGGGCATCACCAAGGGCAAAAGGGAGTTGGGGAGGAAAGTGGTTCCATTCGCATTCATACTCCACCTTCATAGGATCAAAGGATTGGAGACATGAAAGACACTGGGACCTTAGAGATCATCTAGGTCAACTTTTTCCTTGAAAGATGAGGAAATTAAGCCACAAAGAAGTCAAAGAACTTGCCCAAAAGCCTCAAAAACCAGAATTCAAATCCAGTTCCTTTTAGTCTATGGAAAGTTTCAAAAAGCTCTTGAAATTATACCTGCATCACCAGATGGGGTTTAAGTGGGGCATAACAGGGGAAAAGGATTATATATAGCACAAACTCTGGGGCAGGATAAAAACAAATAACCCTGTATCATGCATCCTTTCCCATCACCTTGGCAACACCCTTCTCTCAGGATCTAAGTTTTCTCATCTCTATCATCTTATTTTAGAGACACAGACCTTAACTGTGAAAATCCCAAAAAGGGTAGGAGAATCTATAATATAGAATGATAGCCCTTTTTTGTTAACTCTTGTTATGGTGTTTTGTACCTAAACAGGCTTTGATAATGAAAGGTTTTTTGTTTGTTTGCTGATTTTTAAAGTGTTTTCTTTCTTTCTACAGAGTTTCTTGCCCACAGGAGCTCTCTGACACCATGGACATCCACTGAACTAATAGAAGGTATTGTATGAGGAAAATACAAAAGAAACACCACCAAACATAATATAATGTTCCTCATTCACTTACTGTAACTCATGGCATCCCAGAATGATAGGACCTCAGAGTTAAAAGGGACTTCAGGGGCCACCTGATCCAATCCCCCTGTGTTACAAATGTCTTAAAGAAGACCCAGGGGAAACATGACTTGCCCAGGATCACACAAAGTAATTGGCAGAACAGGTATTGGAGTGAATCTCTTTAGATTCCAAGTCCATTCTTCTTTCTGCTTTAACACCGTTTTGGGGCCATAGTTTATTCATCTGTAAAATGGGAGTAATAATTTCTTCCTTACGTATTTCACCAGGCAGTTATGAATAAGCCATTTTATAAACTGTAGAAAGATATATATCACATGGACTTTGCTTTTATAGCTTTTAATATTCCTGTGCTGTAGCATCTAATCCCTCCCAATTTTTCCCCCTTCCTGATGCTCATCTAAACCCTCCAAACACCCAGATTACTGCTTAAGGAATCATTTGAGTGGAAAACTTGGAGGAAAGAAGCAAAGCTAAAACCTTGAAGGCTCTACAAAAGCCTCATACCCATTTATCATAAATATTTTGAGAAGAGTGAGGACACTTGGACATAGTGAGCATCACATAACAGTTTTAGAGATGAATTTATTGTATTTTAATAAACAAGAAAATACTGGCTACTGATATTTTCAAATGAAGGGAAAAGTCAGTTTTTGCAGGAGGTGTAGTGAGACCCAATTAAGCCAGATCACAGTCAGGCTATTAAACAATTAAAATCTAGGAGAACAGCAGATAAAACAATGGAAAAGACCTGTTAAGATTTTTATTACAAACTCTTTTCTCTCTGTCAGTGACAGAGAAGTCACTATGTGGGAACTTTAATATCAAAATCTCCAATGTAGAACATGTGCAAGTAGAGTTCAGAGTAGACCAGGACTCTATATAAAGGAGATATATGCTAGAGTTAACACAGTTTTCAGAGTTAGGGGATTTTTAAGTTGTCTGAAATTAAGAGTAATTAATCTTACCTGCTCTGCCAATTACTTAATAATGCCAAATACTTAGAAAAATCAAGAATTTCATTATTATACCCCACCTTGTGCCTCCACCCCACAAATTTCCAAAAGACAACTGAGAAAATACAAACAATTATCTAGTTCCTGAACCTACTTCCCCATGTCAATTAATATTGCATATGAATAATATAGACACACATCCAAGGATTCAGTCGCAGAGACTTGGAATGGTCTAAACAGAAGTATGAGCATTTTCAAAGAAGGACATAAAGTAGTCTGGTTTGACTGGAGCAAAACAGGTATAGATGGGGAGAAGAGAATGAGATACGGAAGAAAGGTAAGATGGTACCAGATTATTTAGGCTTTGAATGCCAGGCAGAAGACTGAATTTGACAGGATATTCTGCTGCATTGAAGACTTGATCAGTGAAGCTACATGGCCAGATCTATACATAAGATTATTAGGTTGGACTAGACCAGAAGATATTACTGAAGATGGTATAAGAAGGCAACAAGTAGACTTTGGCAAATTAGCCTACAGAGGGCCACATGTTTGCAGTCATATAGTTGACTGAAAAATGCAGAAACTATAAAACCCCAGTGTACTCATTTTTTAAATTATTAATTATTTGACTCAAAAGAGCAAACTGCCCCTTTTGTTGGCTCTCCTCCAATAAGACATCTCCTGTACCTGCTCTAAAACTCACAGGAGTCTTGTAACAACATGGATGATTTGGCAAAAAAACTCATTTTCACAATGAATGAGGCTTAAAACAGAACCATGAGTGGTCACCAAAGGTCTTTGCTCCGGTCATGAAGGATGCCCAGCTCTGAGTCCCAATGGCAGAGGGATTTCCTATAAATGCTGAATCCTTCCAGATATTCCTATTTATAGGTGACATTCTACTAATAGATTGAAGCCCCACAACTTTATAGTCACTCAGTAGAAATGAGAAGAATGCAGAATAAGGGCAGGAAAAATGTGCTCTAGGTTGAGACCTGTAGTTAAGGAGACCATTCAATCTTATATTTAGAGGTAAAGGGGACCTGAGAGGACTTCAAGTCTGACCTCATTTTATAGACGACGATACTGAACCATCATCCTATTCAGACAGTGTGCATGAAGCCTTCCAGGCTTGGTCTGGAGATCCTCACTGGGGTGGGAATCAATTGCCATGGTATAAATTGTTCTCCAGGTTCTACTCATTGCACTCTGTATTAGCTCATAGAAGAAGGAGAAAAGGAGGGAAAGCATTTGGAACACACTTTATAAAAAGAATGTTAAAAATAAAGGAAAAATTAGTAAAAACACATCCTCCTGGAAGGCAGAGGTTGTCTTTCTGCTCTCTTGTATCCCCAGTACTTAGCACAATACCTGACTCATAGGAGGTACTTAACAAATGTTTGTTAACAGAATATGGCTTGGTTATATAGGAGAAGCAGAATAGTATAATGGAGAGAACACTGGAATTGGAGTTAAGAAGACTGGTGTTCAAATCCCATGTGAGAAATTGACTAGCAGAGTTGAACCTAAGCAGTTTAATCCCTCTGGGCATCAGTTTCTTCATCTGTAAAGTGAGCATGTTAGACTAGATGACCTCTAAGTTCCCTTCCAACTCTAATTCTGTTTTTGTGGTCTCCATCTAACAGATAACAAGGCTGAGGGACGGAGAAATAATGTTATTTTCCCAAGGTCACACAATATCAGAAAGAAGGCTAGAGCCTAGGTCTGACTCCAAGTCCTATTGCTTTGAAAAGGTCTTCCTAGAGCATTCTTTTATAGACTGCCAAGGATTTCACTGTGTTTCAACTCAGATCCTGTGATGTCCCGAAAGATGAATATTTGATTTGCTTTTTCTTTTTTTTGTAAACTAGATTGTAATATTCACCTTTGTGCAACGGGAGACAGTGGAGAAGTCAAGCAGGAGATGTATCAGATTGAAGAAATGTTCTTTTGTTTGATGTCTTGGTTCGCAGAGGAATTTGAATCTTATGGTTGTAACTGTGGTCAAGAAGGAAGGGGATACCCAAATGATCCCGTGGATAGGTATGTGGGATTATAGATATGTGATATGGATGAAGTGTCAGGACACAGTACTGGCACAAGGTCAGCTGGCACTGGTTCATTGCAATTAAACCCTGACTCATCAAGATAGCCAGGATCAGGAATACTTTTAGATCAGAGCTCCATAGCTCTGTGTGTGTGTGTGTGTGTGTGTGTGTGTGTGAGAGAGAGAGAGAGAGAGAGAGAGAGAGAGAGAGAGAGAGAGAGAGAGAGAGAAAGGGAGAGAGAGAGAGACAGAAAGGGAGGGAGAGAGATTGGGAGGGGGAGATGGGCCCTTTGGCAGTCAGATGAAGCCTATGGATCCCTTCTCAGAATAATGTTTTTGAATGCATAAAGTAAAATACAAAGAAAACCAATTATACTGAAATATATATATGTATTTCCCATCCAAGTTCACAGTCCCCCTGAAATCTATCCATAGATCTCTTGGGGATCTATAGATTCGATGTTAAGATCCCCTGCTATGAATGATCCTAAACTTGTCTTATCAGTAAAACCCATCATGAAGAACTGGGATACCCCCCAGACTTGTTTACAAAGGGAAGGCAAAGGAATAATAATGTTTTAAACAGCCTATGTTTAAATAGAGTTAGATAGTTGCAAAGTATGTGAAGGAAATAATGCAAGAAATGATCAAATCCAGCAGATCCATGCCAGTCCTTTTGCCCCTTCTCCAAACAGTGTCTGCCCCTCCTCTATCCTGGTTCTTTGCTTTTAATATTATCTTCTGTCTATACTACATATGACTTGTATGGACATAGTTATTTACAGCTTCTCTCCCATGAGAATGTGAGCACCTGGAGAACAATGACTATGTTTTTGCCTTTCCTTTTACCACAAGTCTTTAGTGTTTCTATGTTGCCTGGTTGTAGATGTCAGACTCTTCCTGTTCTCTGCTGGAAAAAAGAAAGACCAAACAAAGAGAAAAAAACAAACTTATTTTGGAAGACAAACTTGTATTGGAAGGCAAAGTTGTTGTTCAGCCTTTTCGGTCATGTATGGCTCTTCTTGATCACATTTAGGTTTTCTTGGCAAAGATACTGAAGTAGTTTGTAATTCCATTTTCTAGATCATTTTGAGTTGAAGAAACTGAAGCAAACAGGGTTAAATGTCTTCAGGGTTAACTGAACAAATTAGTTCAGAATCACACAGCTAGTAAAAGTCTGAGGCCATATATGAACTCAAGCCCTCCTGACTCCAGAGCTGCTACGCTTTCCACAGAATCATAAACTCTTAGAGTAGAAGAGTCTTTAATTAAATGGAGTTCATTTCACATTTATTGTCTACCAAGTGCCAAGCCCTGGACTAGCCTGGGCCTTACAGCTTGTCTAGTCCAAAGGTTATCTAATCCAACCTCTTCCTTTTACAGATGAAGAAACCAAGGTTCAGAGATATGAACATCATTGTACATATAGCGAGATTTTACGAGTCTAGCAAGGGCCACTAACTCACCTAGGAGTTCAGTTTCACATTTGGTTCTTGAATTAGATGCACTAGTATTTGCAGTTGTATCAGAGCTAGGATTATTATTTTATCATGGTCATTTTGTTAAACTGAGATAGGTATTGGTACAATAACATTCATAAATCTTATGCCTATGTGGTTAGTATAATTCAAGATTCTCTCCTGGATTTTCTGCCCTTTCATTCTATAGCACCACATGGGGATGTCATCAGCCTCTGTGGTTTAATCATCACCTCAGTGCAGAGACCCCTCTCTTGCTTTGAGTCCCACATCACCAGCTGCCTAGTAGGGATATTTCAAATGTGTCCTTCCATGGGCATCTCAAAGTCAAAGTCTTCACTGCCTGGCCTCAACCTGTCTTCCCAATATTAATACACTTTACTCCCTTTCACAGGCTGTAAATCCAGCCACACTGCCCTATTTGCTACTTCCCACACCTGGCACTCCATCTACCTTTGCATGTACTACTTTTCATGCTTAGAATATTCTCCCTGCTCATCTCCAACTTTGAGCTTCCATGACTTCCCTCATGCCTCATATCCAATGTATGCATCTCCAAGAGACCTTTCCTGTGCATTCCAGCTCTTAGTGCTTTCTCCATTAAGATACCTCTTATTTATTCCATATGTAACTTATATGCACCTGTCTTCTGACATTACTCTCATTAGAATGTAAGGTTCTTGATAGGAGGGACTGTTTTTTACCTTACTTTGCCTCACTATCACTTAGCATAGTGCTTGGCAATGCTAACTGTCAGAAATGTTGACCCTTTCAGTATAAATGGACACTGATTACCCTACTTGAACTCTGATGAGATAAACCAACAGCCATGTTGTTGGTTGCATCAAATTCTGTTTAAAAGTATTCAACAATTCACCTCTTACTTGTGGGGAGTCCATTACATTTTCAATCAATATCTGCACCATCTTATTACACAAGTTGTGCACTCCTGGCACAGAAAGCAGACCTAAGAACTTGATGAGAGCTTTTTTCTTTGTTTTGTGACAGTTTCAACATTTTTTCCACAAAGAATTCTGTGGTTAGTTTCACCTAACCCCAGGGATTCATGGAATACTGTTTTAGGGATGTTACTTTGATATGCCTGGTTTACAAGAGAGCTTTGTTAATACCTTGCTTTTATTTCCTTAAAGGAGGAGATGTAAGCAAAGTCGTGCCTAGACACTTGGTACTTCTGAACAAGAAACATTTTGCTTTGTTGTAGATTTTGCTTTTCGCATCATTGCTGCTTGGAACAAGCGAAGAAATTTTACTATGATTTAGAGAGGAGTTCAAGATCCAAAGTAACACATGAGAATCACAAGATAAAATGTAAGTGATCCCATGGATGCTGTTGCTCAGGTCAAGCTAGCAGGGAATCATTGAGTATCTGCTACATGTTCACATGGCCCTTCCCTTCAAACAGCTGAATAATCCAGTTAGAGATAGGAAATACACACAAGAAAAAAATATATATCTATATGTATTTGTGTTTATATGTATGTATGCATATATATGTATAAATGTATATATAAATACACAACAAATATATATCAAGTATTTTAAAAAGTAAATATGCAAAAAGAAAAACACAAGAAAAATGAACAAGATAGAAAATACAAGAACCCTAGGAATACTATAAATAACTCAAATGTTAACTATACTAAATTTTTAAACGTTTTGGTGGTGCCTTTGTTTTTTACACAGTTGTTTTTCCTCACCCACCTCAGTTCTCTATACAAATAACAAAATTAATTCATATGCTTTGACAAAATAATGGTCCAAAAATATATGTATATTCTGCCCCCATAATCCCTTAGCTTTATGTCAGATGTTTTTCATTATGTCCTTTCCAAAGACTGGTTATTATGACTGATCTGAGCCTGACAGCCTTGTCTGAGTTATTATCATCACTGTATATGTTATTCTCCTCATTTTGCTCTGGATTTTGATCTTCAAATGGAAGCTACATGGTCACCATCATCTTATGGTGACAGGATTTATGCCTTGCTTAGGAACAAGATTAGATGACTCTGAAGTTCCCTAATTCCATGAAATTGTTATTTTAAATGGCATTAGCTACAGCTGAAAGCACTATTTCTCAGAGCATTAAGCAAAGAATATTCATTGAACATCTATGATATATTTTAGACACTCTGAGGTCTCTTAGCAAGTATACAGTGAAAGGAGATGATACTTACATGAAGACAGATGAAGGGAGTAAGAATGTCTAAACTGGATCAGAGGAGGCTTCAGTGGAACGTGACAGCTATTACCAAATACATGAAGGAATGTAATGTTGAGGCTTATACTTTTTTTGCTTGACCTAAGAAGATAGAACTAAAAACAATTGAAAGAAATTGTGGGGGGAGGAGCCAAGATGGCGGACTAGAAAGACTCATGTATGCTAGCTCTGAACCCACAGCCCATAAATTTCCTGTAAAAAGAACTCCCCACAAATTCTGGAGCATTGCAAGCCATGCACCAACACAGTGGAAGAGCTTTCCATTCCAGAGAGCTCTGAAAAGCCGTCCCCAGGGGTCCATCACACTTCACACACTGGAGTGCACCCCTGCACTGCCCTGGCCGTGAGGCCCCGAGAGGAGCAGATCCAAGCAAGCTTGAGGGATGGAACCACCAGCAGCCACGAAGATCCCTCTGCCCACAGACGCTACAAGTCAGTAAGAGAGACTTCTGGGCTGGCCAAGAGGGGAGCAGGGTGTCTCTGTGGCTCGGGCCCCCTTGGGAGGAAGCGGCAGAGGCAGCTGCAGCCTGGGACTCCTGGGGCAAACAGGAGCTCAAGGCCATTACCGAAGGTCTCTGCATAAACCCCCTGAGGGAATTGAGCCTGGGAGGCGGCCCTGCCCCCACCCGAGCACCAGAACTTAAGCTCACATTGAATAGCAGCCACTCCCACCACGGAAAGCCCTGAGGCTGGGGAGCAGCATTTGAATCTCAGACTCCAAGCACTAGCTGGGCGGATCTGGAGGCAAGGCGAGGGTGGAGAGGAATCTCAGAGGTCAAGTAACTGGCTGGGAAAATGCCCAGAAAAGGGAAGAAAAATAAGACCATAGAAAGCTACTTTCTTGGGGGACAGATGTTCCCGCCTTTCATTTCTGATGACGAGGAACAATTCTTACCATCAGGGAAAGATGTGGAGGTCAGGGCCTCTGTATCCCAGACATCCAAAGTGGATGTCTGGTGGGCTCAGGCCATGGAAGACCTCAGAAAGGATTTTGAAAATCAAGTTAGACAGGTGGAGGAAAAACTGGGAAGAGAAATGAGAGAGATGCAAAAAAGCATGAAAAACAGGTCAATACCTTGCTAAAGGAGACCCAAAAAAATACCGAAGAAAATAACACCTTGAAAAATATGCTCACTCAATTGGCAAAGGAGGTTCAAAAAGCCAGTGAAGAGAAGAATGTTTTCAAAAGCAGAATTAGCCAAATGGAAAAAGAGGTTCCAAAGATCACTGAAGAAAATAGTTCTCTCAAAATTAGAATGGAACAGATGGAGTCTAATGACTTTCTGAGAAACCAAGAAATCACCAAACAAAACCAAAAGAATGAAAAAGTGGAAGAGAATGTGAAATGTCTCATTGGAAAAACAACTGACCTGGAAAATAGATCCAGGAGAGACAATTTAAAAATTATGGGACTACCTGAAAGCCATGATCAAAAAAAAGAGCCTAGACATCATCTTTCATGAAATTATCAAGGAAAACTGCCCTGAGATTCTAGAACCAGAGGGCAAAATAAGTATTGAAGGAATCCATTGATCACCACCTGAAGATCCAAAAAGAGAAACTCCTAGGAACATTGTGGCCAAATTCCAGATTACCCAGGTCAAGGAGAAAATATTGCAAGCAGCTAGAAAGAAACAATTCCAGTATTGTGGAAATACAATCAGGATAACACAAGATCTAGCAGCTTCTACATTAAGGGATCGAAGGGCGTGGAATAGGATATTCCTGAAGTCAAAGGAACTAAGACTCAAACCAAGAATCACCTACCCAGCAAACCTGAGTATAATACTTAAGGGGAAAATATGGTCTTTCAATGAAACAGAAGACTTTCAAACATTCTTGATGAAAAAACCAGAGCTGAAAAGAAAATTTGACTTTCAAACACAAGAATGAGAAGAAGCATGAAAAAGTAAACAGCAAAGAGAAGTCATAAGGGACTTACCAAAGGTGAACTGTTTACATTCCTACATGGAAAGACAATATTTGTAACTCTTAAAACGTTTCAGTATCTGGGTATTTGGTGGGACCACACACACACATACACACACATGCATGCACATATAGAGACAGAGAGCACAGAGTGAATTGAATAGGATGGGACCATATCTTAAAAGAAATTAAGGTGAATGGTGAGAGAGAAATGTAGTGGGAGGAGAGAGGGTGAAATGGAATGGGGTAAATTCTATCTCATTCAAGAGGCAAGCAGGAGACTTTTTAGTGGAGGGAAAAAGAGGAAAGCTGAGAAAAAAAAACAGGAAGTTTATCCTCATCACATTCGACTAAAGGAAGGAATAAAATGCACACTCATTTTGGTATGAAAACCTATCTTACAATACAGGAAAGTGGGGGAGAAGGAGATAAGCAGGGTGGGGGGAATGATGGAAGGGAGGGCAATGGGAGGAGGGAGCAATTTGAAGTTAACACTCAGGGAAGGATAGGATCAGAATAGAATAGAATAGAAACAATGGGGGGCAGGATAGGATGGAGGGAAATAGAATTAGTCTTCTACAACACGACTATTATTGTAGTCATTTGCAAAACTACACAGATATGGCCTATATTGAATTGCCTGCCTTCTCAAAGGGAATAGGTGGGGAGGGAGGGATGGGGAGAATTTGGAACTCAAAGTTTTAGGAACAACTGTTTAGTATTTTTCTTGCCACCAGGAAATAAGAAATACAGTTAATGGGGAATAGAAAGTTATCTGGCCCTACAGGACAAAAGAGAAGATGGGGACAAGAGAAGGGAGGGATGATAGAAGAGAGGGCAGATTGGTGATAGGGAAAATTAGAATGCTTGGTGTATTGGGGTGGGGGGGATAAATGGGGAGAAAATTTGGAACCCAAAATTTTGTGAAAATGAATGTAAAAAATTTTAAAAAAGAAATTGCAAACAGGCAAATTGGGGAGAAATATGAGGGAAAATCTACTAGAAATTTAAGTGGAATGAGTCACCTCCTCAGATTATAGCTATTTTCCTGTCAATGGAAGTATTTAAGTAGAATTTGGATGACCACTTACTGGGGAATCTATAGAGGCAAAAGTATAGACTGCTTAGGGATAGAATGGTGTAGGCTACCTATGTGATGACTTCCAACCAAGAGTCTATTCTTCCAAGGCAGAGGCCCTGTACCTAAGTGACAGGTCATATAGCAGAGGAGATACTCAATCAATAAACATTCCTTCAGTACCTATCATGCACTTTACACAGTGCTTAACTCTGAGCATTAAAAGAAAAAAATAGAAAGAGTCATGCCTTCAAGGAGCATAAATAGACAAATAAGAATTAACAATACAAAGCATCATATGCTAAAGGTCAAATGAGTGGCAAAGACAGTGTTTCCAGCAGAGTAGACACTTAGTGAAGTCTTGTAGAACTGTATTCAGGTGATCCAAGAGAGGAGAGATCACTTTCAGCTGAGATCATCAGAGAAGTCTTTATGGAAGAAATAAAATTTGAGTTGGGCCTGGTATAAAAAAAAATTATCTTCATTTCAGTTGAATGACAAGGTTAGAAGCCAGGCAGCAAAAAGGTGAAAAGTAAGGATCAGACCTGAAAAGTTTCATTGGGGAAAATCTTCATGGAAGAGATGGGATTTGAATTGACTTTTGAAAAATGGATAAGATTTATAAATGCAAAGATTTTGGGGAACTGGAAAAGGATGTTTTGCAAGTGAAAAAATGCAGAGTTGAGAAAATACAAGGCAAAGATCAGGGAAGAAATATGGCTAAATCTAAGGCTATATATAAGAGAGAAAGAAGCCTGGAATGGTTAATAGATGAAAAAATAAGAATCTTAGGCTACCAGGTGAAATAATAGCAATGTGATTAATAATGATAGAGAGATAAATGATATATACATACATACATACGTACGTACATAAATGTTAGAGATATAGAGAGATAGCATTTACTAAGCACTCAATATGTGCCAGTTACGGTGCCAAGTGCTAGTAATAAAAATACAATAAAAAAGAAGGCCTGTGTCTTCAAGATTCTTACGCTCTAATGTGTGAAGACAACATATAAACACAATGTTGGGAAGTGGAGGAGGGGAAAGTACATGCTGGGGTGGGTGTTTTGTGGAGTGGAGATTTTATAGTTACAAAGTACCTTTGCACTTAGCTTTCTCATCTGAGCCTACTAACAGCTCTGTGAATCTCTATCTGATATGTAGGGAAGCCCTTGAGACCTGACTTATGTCCTAGTAGAGCAATTTTCCATTCCTATCCAACCCCCTGAAATTCAGTAAATTCAAATAATTAACCATTTATTCAGTCTTATTGTGTAAAGATAACTATACGTGGTTCTAGGGCAGATAAAAATTATGAAAGACCAAGATGCTGAGTAAGGGAGATGATTATTTTGTGTTCCTCCACACTGGTCATGATACAGCCGGTTTATTGTGACTAGTTCTCTGCACTGCATTAATACAAAGAACTCAGAAGGCCAGATTAGATGGAGATACCGGGATCTTCAAATGTATTAAGGTCTGTCATGCAGAACACAAATCAGAATTTTGTTTTACTTGACCCTAGAAGGCAAAACTAGGACTAATGAGTAGAATTTATAAGGAAGAATACGTTGGAAAAACATAAAAGTTTCCTAAATGTGAGGGTCATGCTTATTGGACTAAGTTACTTTGTAAGTCAGTGTGGGAGCTCTCCATGAGTAGGAGTGCTGAAGCACAGGCTTCTGCTCACCTGTTAAAACTGCTGTAGATGAGAGCTTTGCTTTAGACATGGGCTAGACAAGACTATCTCCAAAGTGCCTTCCAACTCCTCAGGGAGTTTATAATCCAGAGGGGATTCCAATTCCACACATTATATAATACAAAACTATGCTTGAAGAAGTATTATAGTTCATACATTTCTCTGTAAGAGGTGATGAAGTAGAAAGAGTGCTCAGCTTCAAATTTCAGAAGATCTGAGTTTGAATCCAGTTACTTTCAGTTACATTGTAGCAACGGGCAAGTCATGTAACTCTCTGAGCCTCAGTTTCCTTATCTTTAAAATGGGGCTGACAATATCATGCCACCTGTGTCCCAAGGCTATGTAAAGAAAGCCTTGGTAAAATATAAAGTTTTACTATATACTCATGAATTATTCTTGGTGACAACGATGTAACATTTTGAGCTGTCCATTGTTTTCCCTTTGCTTCTTTAGGTAGAGGGCAGAGTCTGTGTGAGAAGCTCCTGTGCTCCTGTGATCAGACTGCTGCCCAGCGTATGGCTGCTGCAAACTTCAATGAAAGTCACAGGTTCTGGAGTAGATCCAGGTGCCAAGAGAATGGAGAACTGTGTGAAGACAATGACCATGAAGGGCCTTTGCCTCCCACTGGTTTAGGAACCAGGAGCTCAAGCTCTGAAGAAAACAGCAATGAAGAGTATGTTGTTCCCTCACAGCAGGTTTCAAAAGAAAGAAAAGGTTTTTGGGAAAGTCATCTGACAATGCTGTTTCCAGGCCAGCCCATGGACAATAATTTGAGTTACCTTCATCAGTGAAAAACACAAAAAGCAGGTCATCTAAATTTATACAATTCCAAATTTAAACTTTCTGAAGCCTTGAATGCCTCACCTGCTGAATCATCATAATAATGGCTCTTCTACATTCCCTCCCCCCACAAATGTGATTGGAAGATTGATTGAGAAAATAAAGAAGTTGCTTTGAAATTTCGAAGTTCCACACACATGAGACATTATTATTGCCAGACTTCTTAGAATACAAGATCAGAGGAGTCTGGATGAACCTCTTTGTCTGATTTGTACTGCATGCATTGTATCATGAAAATTAAATAAAAATTCAAATTAATTGTGTTTTTAGAACTTCATCACTTTAGTAGCACAAGTGATACTGGGGGTATATATAGGACAAGGACTGAGAGGATCATTGCCTGAACACTTAACTGTGAATGCTATTCCTGGCAAAGTTGAGCCAATGATAAAACTAAAGTTAGCAGTTCAGGTAAGGAGAGAGTTAATTAAGTTATGTATCATTTACTTTCAGGCTACTAGGTAGCACAATGGATAGAGTGCTGGGTCTGAAGTCAGGATCTCATCTTCCTGAGTTGAAATCTGGCCTTAGATACTTATTGTGTGACCCTGGGTAAGTCACAACCCTGTTTGCCTCGGTTTTCTCGTGTGTAAAAGGAACTGGAGAAGAAAATGGCACATCATTCCCACATCTTTGCAAGAAAACTCTAAATAGGGTGAATGAAGAGTTAGACACAACTGAAAAACAAGTGAAGAGCAACAGTAAAAGCTCCACTTATACATTAGCACCCATGTGGCTGGCTAACTAGGCATTTCCCAGTCGTAGAATTAGAAATGTAATGTGGTGCACTGAGAAGAACTGAGCTGGGAGGCAGAAGACCAACCTCATGGTGCAGTCACTGAGCAAATTGCTTTCCCTTCCTAGTCCCCCATTGCTTCCTCTGTAAATTGAGGGAATTGGACTCTTTTCTAGCTCTAAGAATGTATGACTGCAATTCTACTCAATTCAACTTAGATTCACCACCTGCTTCAAGAGCTTTCTTTTATGGGGTTGTATGTGAGGAGCGCAGTTTAGTCAGTGCAACAAAAGACCCTTCTTAAACAAAAAAGTACATTCTCAACAACACTTTGAAAAGAAATCTCACTAAATATGACTAGGCTCTTTTTTTTGAGAGGATGCAGGCTTTCAGAGGCTTTGTGTAATTATAAACTGTATGCTTTTATTTGACTACTTAAAGCCTACAACTTTAGCTAGGAAAATATCTTCTTATATTCCTATATCTTGAAGTTGGAAAAAATACATAAAATCTGAAAATACAATGATCAGAATTACAAGGAACTTCAGAGTTCATATAGTCAGTCCCACCCTTATTTTACTCATGAGTCTTTGTATCTTTAGTGTTCATCCAAAATCTGCTCCAACATTCTTCATGATGGAGACCTTGTCGTTAAGGCAACCTTGTTGGACCCTTTGTTAGGAAAGTCTTATCTTGAGCAAAACCTGTGCCTTCCCCTTCAGTGAATCCATTAATTCTCCATTTTAAGCCAAGGCTTGCCATGAAATATAATGTTAAGTAACTTCCAGCACAAGGCACTCCAAGGCAACCAACTTTCTTCCATTCTGAACTTTATCATTTTACTCTGCTGTCATTTGGAAGCTCCCAAATACCTCCCCTACCTCAAGAAGTGCAAGACTCAAATTCTTAGAATTCTATTTTTTTAGATAAATAATTTGTCAGTCTATTAAATTAGAAAAACCCTTCATCCCTTTTCTCTCCTAAAAGAGAAAGATTTTTAAATATTAGTCCTTTATATTTAATAGAAATATTCTTTCCAGATAATATGGCTCAATATCAGTCCTTTAAAGAAATATTTTTCTTAAAGCTATACATAGGTATCTTGGAACAAGCAGCTTTGTTACTCTGCCAATGCGCCAATGAAATTGTAATTCTCTCTCTTCCCATCTATTTTCAGGTTTCCCAGTATTTCTTTGAGTCCCAGGTAAAATCCCATGTTCTGCAAGAAGTCTTTTGCAATACCCCTTAATGGTAGTGACTTCCCTCTGTTCATTATCTAATATTTATCTTAATTATATTTTGTTTTTCCATAGTTGGTTGCATGTTGTTTGGCTATCTGAATGTTAAAAGTACATAGAAGGTCACTTACCTTCATATGAGTACAGCATCACTCAGAAAGTGATGGTTTGGCTGGGGAGAGAAGAAAAAGGAGGAGGGAGGGTAAGGGGATCAAAAGGGAGAGGGTAGGCTCCTCCTTCAAGGGTGAGGGAAATAATAGGAACATACCTTAAGAACTAAAAAAATGATCTGTAGAGAAACATTTTAATTTACCTCTTTTGGAGATGAGGAAACTGGGGCGCAGAGAAGAAACTGTCTGAGTTAATGAAGTTAGTAATTGTTTCTTCTAACTCTGAGTCTGGTGCTCTTTCATTGGGTAGCAATTTCAGACAAGTCAAATCAACAAGGACATTTTATATGTGCTAAATCCTCATGATACCAAAGAAAGGCAAAAAATAGACCTTATTCTCAAGGACTTCGGATTCTAATTGGGGAAACAACACGAAAAGAACAAAATTTAATCAAGATAAATAAGAGATAATCAACAAAGGGAAGTCACTAACATGAAGGGGTATTGATAAGGGCTTCTTGAAGAAAATGGCATTTTAGCTGAGACTCAAAGAAAGTCTGGGAAACCTGGAAATAGATGGGAAGAGAGAAAATTACAAGCATGATGCAGTCAGTTAAAATGACAATAATGAGTAATGGAATTACATGTTCAGAAAAATCAAGGAGACCAGGGCCACGTTGCTTTTAAAATAACCATCAATCTTTGTATGTTGTTTTACTTGACCCGGAACTTGGACATTCCAAGAAGGCTGAAAAAGTCTAAGGATAGTTTTGACTGTAAATTTTTAATCAGAGACTGTATGGTTCAGAAGGAACCCAGTTACTGTCTAGTCAAACCCATGCCTGAAAGAATCCCCTCTATGATACAGTCTACGGGAGGTCAGTTGGCCTTTGGAAAATCACTGCTTTATACAAGGCAGATCATTTCACTTTCGAAGAGTTCTAATTATTTTTTTTTCTGACCTCAAGTCCAAATTTGCCTCTGAGACTTCTACCCACTTCTTTTGACTCTCCTCTGTAGCCAAACAGAATAATCTAAACCTTTTCCCACCTGACAGAGTTTTAAATACTTTAAGACACTGTCTTCCACTTTTGTCTTCTACAAGTTAAATATCTCCAGTTCAACTGACATTCATTCATATGATGGAATCAGTACCATTTACAATCCTGTTTGCCCTTCTTCAGGTGCTAACTTATTTATGGCCTTTCAAAAAAGTAGGACTCAAAATGGAACTCAATACTGCAGGTATCATCTGACATGGGCAGAGGAGATTAGGATGTCTCCTCATTAGTAAAAGATATGCTTCCCTTAATGCAGCTCAAGCACATTCCCTTTTCAATTGCCCCACCACAAGATTGACTCAATTTTAACTTAAACTGTGTTAAAACCTTTTTTTCCCCAAATAACTACCACCCATGCCAACTCAACTTGTACTTGTAGAATTGTTTTTTGAAGCAAAGTGTAAAATTTTAAAAAGTTACTAAATTTGTATCAAATTTAATTTTTAAAAAATTCGGTTCATACACTCCATGGTGTTATGATCTTTTTTGGATGAAAGTTTTATCATACAGTATGTTTGTTATACCATATAGTTTGGAATAATCTAAAATTTAGTTATATGCTCTCTGTCTTTAAATCATTGACAAAAATGTTAGACTGAGCAAAGATCCATGGGACATGCTAATAGAGACTTCTTTCCAAGTTGTCATCAGCTCATTAATAAATGTTCTTTGAGGGATGTCATTCAACCAGTTCTAAAGTCACCTAATGTCAGTTCTATACTTATCTATTCCATCTGATTATACTATGACTTTCGATCTTCTCCATAAGAACAACATGAGATAGTTTATAAAACTCTACCAAAATCTAGTGTAAGAGGGTATGGATTCTTTTTTGTTGACCTATGTAGGTTATGAGTACCTACATGGGTCTGCCTAGATGTGATTTTCAGGGAGGCAAAACCAGACATTTCTAGAATCTCTTACTCTCACCCTTTTCTAAGGAGTCTTTGATTCCTGCCAGGAAAGAAAGCAGGAGATTGGGGGCAGTAGCTGGCCACTCTGCTCTCCTTAGAAAGGGTCAAGATTTATACTTTCTCCCCTAAATATGGTAAGTCTAGGGTAAATAATTTTTAGGTTTAAGCTACTCTGTTCAAAAAATTTATTTTGAGTTCAAAGTTTTCTCCCTCTCTTCAATCCCCTCCCCCCCATCCACTGACAAGGCAGTATGATACCCTTTATATATGTGAAATGATGTAAAACATTTTCATATTAACTATGTTGCAAAAAAGCAAGAAAAATAAAGTGATGCTTCAACATCAGTTCTCTCACCACACCTAGTACCTTGCACGTAATAGGCATTTCAGGTTTGGTCATTTAAGTATAACATGCTGACTCTAATTTATTGTTAAAATCAAGAGTATGAACTAAATAATGTATAATATTACTATGATCTACAAATATTTAAAATTTGGGGGCCTTCTGCACAACAAAATGTGTATAGAATCCTATTCTAACAGGAATATTACTTTATGATATGAGTGAAAATACACATTTCATGAAATAAAAACAAAACTTATAAATTCAAACCTGCTTTATTTATGCAAGCAACAATTTAGGGTTGCAATCTGACCTTCCAAATACTCATCCTTTTTTGTTCTTATTCAGTCATTAAGTTGTGTCTGACTCTTCATACTCCGTGAATTATGCATAGCACACCAGGTTCTATTCTCTCAAAGTCTGATCAAATTCAGGTTTGTTGTTTCCATGACACTTTCTGCCCATCTCATCCTCTGCCATCCCTCTACCTTTTGTATTCAATCCTTCCCAACATCAGGGTTTTTTCTAATGAGTCCTGACTTCTTATTATGTGTCAAACAATATTTAAGCTTCAGTATTTTTCCTTCCAAAGAAGTCTGAATTAATTTCTTTAAGTACTGACTAATTTGGCCTCCTTGCTATCCAAGGATCTCTCAACAGTTTTCTCTAGCACAATTTGAAGGCATCAGTTCTGCAGCACTCAGCTCTCCTTGTAGTCCAACTCCCACAGTCATACAGTGCTACTGGAAAAACTGCAGCTTTGACTATACAGAGCTATGTCAGCAAGGTGATGTTTATGCTTTGTACTATGCTGTCCAGATTTGCTACTGTTTTCTTAACAGGAGCTACTAGTGTCTTTTAATTTCATGATTACAGTCACTATCTGCAGTGATGTTTGAGTTCAAGAACAGAAAATCAAATACTGCTTTCATTTCTTCTCTCTCTACCAAGAAGTGATGGAACCAGTTGTCAAAATCTGAGATTTTTTAAGGTAACCTTTAAATCAGTTTTTGCATTCCTTTTTCACCATCCCAAGAGGATTTTCAATACTCGTATGGATCTGTAATCTCATCAACTGAGATGGTTTCTTCAGTGAAGCAGATTGTAGTCTACATATATAATTCTTGTCTATGTTCCTTCATAAGTTCACAACAAGGGACCCACTCATGTTCTTGATTTTTCCTCGCATTGTGAAAGTACCAGTGGAACTCTATGACTGTCTACCTTTAATCATTTGATATCACCATTCATCCAGCCTCTCGTTCCTTCCTTCCAAAATTCTTTGATGACATCTTTAATTCTGGTCTTTTTCAGTCTAGCATTGTTTATATCACACACACATACACACACACACACAAAATATACACACACCCCTTCACCTCTCAACTGCTCTGTAAATAATATTGATTTTCATTTCTTCAGAGACAGCTGTATTCCATTCACTGTTATGGAGCAACATAGGTAGAATGTTAGTATTTCTTTACAAAGACCTTTAGTTTTCATGAGAAACACAAGGTCATTAAAGAAACATTGCAATTTTCTGGAATTGATCTAGCCTATCCTTATTCAGCTATGGATTCAACTCACTGTCCATCTGCATTGTTTCCCCAGATATACAATGGAGGGACAAACTTTGTAACAGTGCTTCTTAATCTGAGGTTCACAGTTCCTTGGGGGAAGAGGGGAGAATGGCCCAGCCTTACCAACAGAAGGGAGCATGAAAGCATTGGTGGCCCTTGAAAAAGACTTGGAATTCTGGTGAGGCAAATGGGAAGAGGGAGAACATTCTGAGCACAGGAGTGTGTGCAGAGTCCTGGCAGTGGGAGAGCGAATGCCATGTACAGAGAATATCAAGTACACCAGTGGGACTAGAATGAAGAAAACTATCTTGTCTGTAAGGATACAGAAAGGCATTTCATTAAATATTCTGTAAAAATAAAGATAAACTAGTATAAGAAAATGATGTCAGTTGGGTGGACTCTATTCTTACTAAGCCCATACAGACTCCTAGTGATTAGCTCTATTTGTTCTAGATCCATTCTAGAATTGTGCAAGGCATAAAGAACAAGTTTATCAATCTGGTTTCTAGAATCCGTTATTTCCCATTTTCCATGGTTTTAAAATTTTGATATTTACTACCTAGCTGGAGACTCTGTATTGTTACCCTGTATTAGAGCAAACATTTCCAATATGTGTTATATTGAATGCTGTCCTGGTGGATAAATTTGAAGCTGGAGTTTGGCTCAGTTAAATCTAATACTGTAGGATATTCGACTATTCAGATGCCCTGGATGAGACTTGTTTGCCTTTACTGTAGCAATATAGAACCAAGTTTGCAGTACAGGAGCTTCAAATGGGAACAAATGGTAATAAACGCCTTTTAATGTAAAATTCATCTTCTGTTTAAAGACAATGAAGTACCATCCCACCCATGTGAATATTTCATGCAATATCTCTATGAAATGGACTCCTCAGATCAATTTACAAATTAATTCTGTAATACCAGCTAAAAGTGCTGTATATAAAAAGGTAGTATCTATGAAAAGTAGCAATTAAAAATGAAGTATGAAGAATCACATTTCATAGGATGGTTTTGTATTTGACAAAATAAAACCTATTACATGTGAAGACCAATCCAAAAAGAAACAATCCAAAAGAAGTGAGTAGCAGCAACCAGATAAATAAGCACTGAAGAAGAGATAATATGTGCTACAACTATTAAAGGGAGATTGAGTCACTACTAGCTTTAAAGAAGAAAAATCTTCAAGTGGAGTGGAGAGAGGAGGTTTCTGACTAAATCCAATTAGATAATATAATAAATTCCTCTTGATACCCAAGAGTCTCATTTTAATACCTGGAAATGCCTCACTGATGCGGATCACAATCCCTCTTTGACATGACAGGGTATTTTTAAGAGCTCGTAATTTCATTAAAAAAAAGTCATCACCCTGTTGTCAATCTGAACTAAGTTGGTCTTTGGATGACAGACTAACAGCCCATGACAGGAACCATATATGGAGCATTTCTTTCCCAGTTGGTAGGATCTGGTTGAGCTTGCTCTTCAGGCATGGCTTTCAAAAACCTAATCATGTCAATGCCAGATGGAGATATCAGAATAAGACTGAAGCCACTGACTGACTATTTCTACTTAGTTAAAGTAGTACAGATAATAGAAACCAACCACTGCTTTCCCTAGTTACCACAATAGGGCCTGAGAAATCAACTCTCACCATAAATCAATTATCAGGAAACCTCAAGATCTGAGAGCTGCCACATAGTAACATGAGAAATGATTTTGGATGATGTGCTTTCCTATTTTGATACATACCCTTTCAAGGCTTTGGTTTGTGTAAATGAACAACAAAATTTCTCAGGGGGTAAACAATTTTTTAAAGAAGTAACACATTTTTGCATAAAAATGGAGAAAATATTTTGACAGCTGCTATTTCTATTTGACTAGTATGATTTTCTTGGATGGATGACTAAGCATAATGATTGAGTGAAAATCGAGTAGTTACATAGTTACAGCATATCATAAAAAGCCTTCTCTCCACTCACAAAGCTGCTATCGCAGAATAGGCTCTCATCAACTCTTAGCTTGTCTTCTGCAAGGGCCTTGCCCCTAATTACTTTTCATCTTAACCATTTGCAAGATTTTTAATTGCCATTCTGCCTCAACTTTCCCTCTATTCCAATCTGTCCTCCACACAACTCCTACAGTAATTTTTAGAGAGTGTGGGCTTGATCATGTCAACCCCCTACTTAACATACTCCAGCGATTCCCTATTAACTCTAAGATCAAAAATAAACTCCTCTCTGTAGCATATAAATTTATTCACAACATGGCCCCTTGCTGCCTTTACAGTCTTCTTACAGTCTAGATTTGCTGGTCTACTATTATTCTTCATACAGACAACTCCATCTCTAATCTCTCTGCCTTTGTACTGACTCTTCTTCATGCCTGAAGTGTTTTTCTTCCCTTACCTCTACCTCTTAAAATCCTTCTTCAGGAAGCTTTGAGTTATCTTTTTCCCTAGCAGGCAGTACTTTCCTTCTATGGGGTACTTTTTTTAAAACTTGCTTTTACTTGATTACTGTCATATTATCTTTGGCATTTATAACCAGTAGTCAACATTAACTATTCTGTTAATGTCAAATCTACAAATTTCTTAGTTGCAAAATTAATTGGGGAATGGAAATGTTGAGTTAAGATTTTTACATATTACTCAAACTTAAATGCAAATTTCAGGATTTTTCCCCCTTTTTTGTATGAAATCAAATGTCATCCAAGTTTCTCAGGACTAACAGTGGAAATGATAAGCCTCATTTTCATCTTTGATTGTTCCAATTAACTTTTCTGAGTATATCAGTCTTTGTTTCAGAGAGTTTAGCTTTCACCTATCCTATATTCTGGTTCTGGAGAGAATCCAACCACTGGTATCTTCCTTGATAGAGGCACAAAAAAGGGAAATAGACAATTATTCAGCCTCTCTAAGGTTATTTTCCACTCACTCTGAATGTATCTTGCATGTAGCTACACATGTAGATGTTGTCTCTCTGACTAAATGCAATTAGTCCCCTCTAGTTCTCATGCTGCTCTCTACCTACCATCCTAGTTTCATTTTTTTTCATCTGCTAGCTAATATTCTTGGAGATTCAATACTCTAAACATAGTGGCTACATCCATCTCATTTGCCACACATTTTTCAAGATCCTGCAATAATCTATATTTATTTTAACCAATTATATATCGACTTTCATTTCTACCACTCTTCTGAATCTGGTTTTTGAAAGTCATAAATGACCTCCAACTTGCTAAGCGCTTTGCTATGTTTTTTCATATTGGAAGCATGAAAAGTGATGACCACTACTCTCTTCTTCTGGTTGAAACAATAGACATTGGATTATCCTGCTTCTTTGTATCAGAGTTGGAAGGGATTTCAAAGGTCCAGCTCTTACTAGAATAAACTGTCCCTCCAGCAAAAGCTCTGGTAATGATTAAAAGGCACAGGACAGAAGAGATGACCTCTCCTTAAATAATTCCCATGTCTCCTTTTCAGGGATCATATGGTCTCTCTGGACACAGTAAGCAGTTAACGAATACATGTTGATAAACTGATTGAAATAGGTAAGAAGGAAAAGGATACCATTCTGGGCAAAAGGAAAAGTCAAAAAGAAAACCTAGACAATACTTAACTTCTCTCCTCTAAGGTTGTGTTCCATCTTATCCATATGAGTCCTATACACGTAGCTATTTCATTTTAGGAAGTGAACTCCTGGAGGACAGGGGGACCGTTTTTTTCTTCCATTCTTTGTTTCCTTACCTAGAATGCCCCCCGCCCCCCATCTCTACCAAACGAAATTTTATACATCCTTCCAAGGCTAGCACGAACATCATTTTTCTTTATAAAATCTTCCTTGATTATCACAGACAGAAGTGATCTCTATGCCAGAATTCTTAGGGCATACTGTCGTTATTCATGTGCTACTTTTCCTGAGGTTCCCCCTGCATTGTCCCTATCTTCTCACCTAGACTGTAGCCTCCTTATATATGTACACACCATCTCCCCCAACAGAACGCACGTTCCTCAGAGACAGAGACTATTTCCTTTTGTTTCTTGCACGCTGCCTGGTAAATAATACTGCTCCACTGATGAACAACTTTGTATTACCATGGCACCCACTTATATCTTTCATTTAATGGGCTAATCAATACATATTTCTTAGTTAAATGAATGAAGGTGCAATGAAGAAATATTTGTTAGTTACACTGTGATAAGCATTTCATGATATCTTATCAAAGTACTCCAATTTAAATTATGCCCTTGATCTCCTGAGGAAGATACTTACAGTTTAAATTTGACCTTTCAATCTGTCTCTCTGTCATTTCTGTGTACTATAATGTTAATGTTGGGAGATTATTGTATTTGTAAAAGTTGAACCTAGAGAAAGCCTGGATAAATATGTGTTCAAAGCTTTTTAATCAGTCTGAAATTTGTTTATAGTCCTTATTCATGACCTATATTTAATGAGGCTCATAAGAATTAAGACTTGTCCATAAGTAATGAAATCTTATTCACAACACATCCTACTAAAAAGGATTTCCAAATTGGTTAGGAAAAAAATTGATGAACCCCACCCACAACTTCTCCCTCAACCCCAAACCAAAAATAAATAACCTGCATCAAAAACATAATTTTAGTTTAGAGGTGGCAACTTGAAGAAAGTACAGAGAAAGATAGAATAGTATGAAGGATTTTTTTTTTTGGCAAACTAATAGATATAAATGAAACTAGGCTAAAGAATAGCCAGAGAACCTCAGCAAAATGATATGAAAGTGTCAAATAAACAAAAAAAAAACTGGAATGGGAACCTCTGCTATTTTATTTTTAAAACCTAATTCTTTTCACTCAGGAAAAGAAAAAAATATATTTTATGATTAACATTTGTTACAATTATAGCTGGTAACTATTACATAATCTTTGTTTTGATGTGGCTTAACGTGAGGAAATGCTCAAGTATAAATATAAACAGAATACAATTCAACATTTCTATAAAAGCAAAGAGGTTCCACAAAGTACACACTTTCCCAGTGATAACAGCCAACAGACAAAACTCCTCACATTAGCCAGCTTGATCCTGTTCTTATTTTTCAAAGTTCATTAAAGTGTAATAATATATTCTATGAGAACTCATTTCTTACTAAACTGTAAAGAATTCAGATGGCATTCATCAGGAACCACTTGGGCTCTATATCCTGATCATAAAAATAATATATATTTTCCCAAGATCCTTTGCATCACTACCTCAAGTTCAACATGACCATCTTCTATTCTGTAAATGCCCTTTTCTCTTTTCATTCCTCCTTGTGGTGATTTAGACATTCACTAAGTATAGAGGTACACCCTCATGTTTACCTTTTTATTCTTTAAAAATATATTACTATGACAACTTTCAGAAATGGTATTAAGACCTGGAACCCAATGTTATTAATACTTTGCTGCCATCTTGTGTACCTGTGTATATTGCATATTATATAACTTTAAAACTATGTATGCATATGTATATTAAACATATATACATGTACCTATTTTTAAGGAGCTATAAAATTACTTTAGCTAATGAGTCGATTTGCAAATGAACTCAGAAGAAAAATAATTTAGGAGTGAACAAAACCACTGGATAAAATTCTCAGTTAAGACTATAATATGGAATGATAATTATAAAGTCAAATAATGTATATAGCATTCCTTCTGTGCAACTTCACAAAACAATTATTTAGCTGCACATAAAACTTCTGGAGGGATCCTAAACTAAAAAAAATATTTTTACAAGATTTTGTAATAAAAAAGGTTCATTTTTCATAGCCTTCTAAAAACAAAAACATTCAACATGAGAAAAGATGGAGGTGAAAATGATTTCATTAATAGGGGAAATTAGGAGGTACTATGGACAGGATGCTAGATTTAGAATCAGAAAGACCCAAAATACACATCCAGCCAGGGGCACTTACTAGCTGTGTGATCCTAGGCAAGTCATTTTACCTCTGTTTGACTCAATTCCCTCATCTATACATAGATACAATAATTACCACCTAAGTCATAAGGTCCTTTTGAGGATCACCAAGGTTCTAAGCACAGTATCAAGCACATAGTAGGTACTATATAAATATTAGCTAATATTATTAAGTAAACTATAAAAAACTGAAGACTCCAAAAATGTTAATGAAAGAAGACTTAACTGTTATAAGCCATAACTGCATATCTAATACACATGGCATGCATGAAAAATAAACCAGCGAATATATTAGGGAACTCAGGAGCAGCTCTTGTTTATTTTTCTTCACTCAGGTGAGAATTGAAAGCATTTCTATTACTCTCAGGTATGGTTTAATGTGATAGCTGGTTTTTATAAACCATTAAATGGTTTTATGTTCCTAGCTCTGAAGAACAGTGTGCTACACCAAGTAGGAACTTAATATAGGCATTCTGAACAAATTTCATGGCAAAATTCTGAAGATACTGTTAAAGAGAATATTATGATAAAAATCCAGAAAAGCTCTGAAGAATGAATATTCACAGATATATCTTAAATTTTAGCAAAGCAAAATGACAGGTAAGTGATTTTGTGTTTTGAATTGCCAACCATACAGAGCTATAATTAGTGATGACATCAACCTGGAAGGTCTCCAGTGGAGCAGCCCAGGGACCTATGCTTGACCTTGGGCTATTTCACTCTTAATAACTTGGATAAAGGTATAGATGTATGTTAAAAACTTCAGAGGACACAAAGCTATGAAGGAGAGTTATCACTTGTTGTTCAGTTCTTTCAGTCATGTCTGACTCTATGTGACCCCATTTGGGGTTTTCTTGGCAAAGATACTGGAGTGGTTTGTCAGTTTCTTCTCCAGTGGATGCATTTTGTCAGGCAGTCAGAGGTTAAATGACTTGTCCGAGGTCACAAAGGTAGGAAAGGTCAGTCTGATGCTGAATTTGAACTCAGATCTTCTCGACTCTGGGCCCAGTGTTTTATCCACTGAGCCACCAGTGGCTTCTGGTGCCTCTTCAAAAAGATCTCACCAGCAAGACTACTGTGTCAAATATGTTAAAAAGTTTAATAGGAATAAACAATCAGTGTTGCAAATACAACAATGGGGAGACATAGACAGTAGTTCATGTGATTAAGAGGTTGGGGTTTTGAAGGGCTAAAAGCTCAACATGAGTTAAAATTGCAAAATAATCATGAAAAACCTAAGGCAATCTTAGGTTATAGAAGTCCAAGACTAAGGAAATAATATTTTCATTGTATTCTATCTTTTCTGGAACACATCTGGAAGCACTATACTCTCAATTGAACATTTTAGAAGGTAAATTTTCAGGGAAGGGTGATCAGGATGGTAAAATGACTCAATATCATGCCATTTTAGGATGATTTAAGACAATTCTGGAAATGGGTAGATTTTCTAATACTTTGAATTCCAACTTCTCTCCCTCCCTCCCTCCCTCCCTACCCATCCCCACAGAGAAGGCAAGCAATTCAATACAGACTAAATAAGTGTCATTTTGCAAAAGACTTTCATAATAATCATGTTGTGTAATACTAAATATATTGCCCACTATCCTACTCTATCTCCCTTTGCCCCCTTGTTTTTTTTATTTCCTCATTTGACCTTGTCCCTTCTCAAAAGCGTTTATTGGTAGTTACTGCCTTCTCCCATTTGCACTCCCTTCTATCCCTCCCCTTACCCCACTTGTCACCTCCTCCCCTACTTTATGTAATATAAGATAAGATAAATTTTCATACCACATTTAGTGAGCATGTTATTCCCTCCTTAAGCCATATGTGGAGAGAATAACTTTTCTTTTCCCCTTTCCCTGTGAAATTTTCTCTTCAGTTCTGGTCTTTTCATCATGAATGCTTGAAAGTCCTCTATATCATTGAATGACCATTTATTCCCTTGAAGTACTATACTCAGTTTTGCTGGGTAGATAATTCTTGGTTTTAATCCCAGTTCCTTTGACTTCTGGAGTATCCTATTCCAAGTCCTTTGATCCTTAATGTTGAAGCTACCAGATCCCGTGTTATTCTGATTGTATTTCCACAATACTCGAATTGTTTCTATCTAGCTGCTTGCAGTATTTTCTCTTTGACCTGGGAACTCTGAAATTTGGCCACAGTATTCCTAGGAGTTTCTCTCTTTGGATCTCTTTCAGGAAGTAATGATTGGATTCTTTTAATATTTATTTTGCCCTGTGGTTCTAGAACATCAGGACAGATTTCCTTGATAATTTCATGGAAGATAATATCTAGGCTCTTTTTTTATCATGGCTTTTCGGTAGTCCCATAGTTTTTAAATTTTCTTTTCTAGATCTATTTTCCAGGTTAGTTTTTTTCCAATGAGATATTTCACATTATCCTCTATTTTTTCAAACTTTTTTTTTAACGGCTTGGTTTTTGTCATACTCATTAGCTTCCCTGGACTCAATTCTCTCTTTTAAAGAGTTATTTTCTTCAGTGAGCTTTTGAACCTTCTCCTCCATTTGGCTGATTCTGCTTTTTAAAGTCTCCTTCTCCTCATTGGTTTTTTGAAACTCTTTTCCAGTTGAGTTAACCTCTTTTTGAAGGTGTTATTTCCTCAATATTTTTTTGGTTCTCTTTTAGCAAGCTACTAACTCGCCTTTCAAGCTCTTCTATTGCCTGAGTCCAATTTAAGTTCCCTTTGGAGGTCCTGGAGGCAGAGGTCTTGACTTCCTGTGACAGTATGCCTTGTTCTTCCTCATCTGAAAGGATGGGAGGAGACACCTGTTCACCAAGAAAGTAACCTTGTCTGGTCTTACTTTTTTTCCCTTTTGGGGGCATTTTCCCAGCCAGTTACTTGACTTCTGAATCCTTTGTCCAGAGGATTGCCCTATTACCACTTCTCTCCCCAGTATAGTGTTCAAGACTGATATTGGACTCAGCTTCTCAATTCCCCCAGGGCTTTGGGTAAGGATGGGACCATCACTGAGGGCTGAGGTTTAGATCAGCTGCTCCCTACCACCAGAGGTTTTAAGCTGAACTGACTAAATAATGGACCCAGTTTGTTTCACAGCCACTGTAGCTGCCTGCTGTTTGCAGCTGCTGTTGCTGCCTTCAGAAATCCTGTTTCCCTTTCACCCTCCTGGGAAAGCCCTCCCACACTGATCTTTGGAGCTTTCCTTCTCACTTGTGAATTGAGGTATCTGGGACCCTCCCTGCTGGGAACTGTGCACTGGAGGTCTGTTCCGGTCCTGTTCCTCCCAGTGCTGCATGGTCAGGGTTGGGCTCAGGGTCCCATGAGATAGACCTTTCCTGTCAACTTTTCAGGTTACCTTTGGCTGGAAATCTCCTTCTTTCTGTTGTACTGTGACTTCTGTTGCTCTAGAATTTCTTGAGAGTCATTTTTACAGGTCTTTTGTGGGCTGTGGGGGGAAGTGCTAGAGTATATGCCTCTTTCTACTCAGCCATCTTGCCTCTGCCCCCACAAAACTGGAGGTTGTCTCACTTGCAAGATTTACTGCCTTGTGACCTTGGGCAAGTCAACTTATCCTCCCTAAGTCCTAGTTTCCTCATCAGTAAAGTGAGGGGTGAACAGAGATGAAGTCTTTACAATCCTATGACTTTAGACAGTACCCCTTATGTCCAGAAGTGAAAAACTGGGCTCATAATTGAACTGATAGAATTTCTTCTACCTATCTAAAGTTGTATAATTAATGGGAGAAATATGCAGCTGTTATTGCTGCAAATTAATTTAATAGGAGAAATATGTTATGATATAAAAATCTTAGGATTAGATGTCATTAGACAAGGGTTCAAATCCCAATTCTATTGCTTAATAGTTATGTGAGTTTGGTCAAGGCACTTAAGCTCCATAGGCTTCATTTTCCTCATTTGTAAGAGTCTCTACTCAGCCCTACCTTGCTTCTTTACAGAAGTGGAGAACTATAGATATGAAACCTTGCATGTAATTTCTGGCTTTTTTAATGTGTTGATTAGTTTTACTGATTTTTTCTTTTTTTTTATTTTTCTATACATAGTGACTTTCTGATAGGAGCAAGGAGGATGATACATTTAGAAATATGATATAAAATCAACAAAACTTCATTTTAAAAAACAGAAACATGCTATGTGCAAGGAACTTAGCCAGGAATTGGTGAGGGGGAGAATACAGACAAAAGCTAAAGAGTCCTTGACATTGAGTAGCCCATTTTTATTTGGGGAAAAGTAATATAACATGTATAGAGATAGGTAAATATATACACATGTGTATAAAAGTAGTTTCAAAAGCAGCAGAGCATTAACAATTGGGAAGATCAGGAAAAGCCATGGGAAGGATATACAGCGTGCCAATCTTTGAAGGAAGGCAATGGTTCTAAGAGGTGAAGTAAGTAAAGAATGCAGACAAAGACAGACAGGAGAAAGAAAGTTTAGAATGGAGAATAGCAACTATGACAATGTGATTACACAAGAGAATAAGTAAAAGCTAGTAACACAAAATAAATTTAGAAAGGTAGATGGAAGCCAGATTATAAAAGGTCTTTAAATGCCAAGCTTAGCTTGTATGTCATCTTGTAGAAAACCAATGAAGATTTTTAAGCAGGATAGTTGTTTAGTTCATGCCGTTATTTAGTCAATTAGTCACATCCAACTCCTTGTGACCCCACTGGAGGTTTTCTTGGCAAAGATGTTGGAATAATTTTGACATTTCTTTCTCCAGGTCATTTTACAGATGAGGAAACTGAGTCATACACAGTTAAGTCATATGCCAGGACCACTCAGCTAGTACGTGTCTGAGAATGCATTTGAACTTCAGGTCCTCCTGACTCCAGGGCTGGCATTCTCTCCACTGGGCCACCTGTCTACCCTATTTGGCTATATCTGTATTAGAGGAATATCAAGCTTGAACCTGTGTAGAAGCTGACAGCAAAAGGGAGGATAGATAAAAGGACAACAGCCTGAGGAGATGATAACCTGAGGAAATGACAAGGCCAAATGAAGTTGTTTTTTATGCTTCATAGTTGGTAAGGAAGCAACCAGTGGTTAAAGAGAAATGAATGAGTAAAAACGAGGGAATGAGCAAGACTAGAAACTTTCAAGGAAGATGAAAGTTCAAAAGTGCAGAAGGTTTGGTTTTGGAAAAGAACAAGTACAACTTTATCAGCGACTAGAATAAAGGAAAGAATGGGGGACCACGAAGGGTAGTTTTGAGTTGTTGAATAGGAAAGGAGAAATATGATGAATGATTAATTCATTTACTAACAATATTAGTAAAGTAGGAAGTAAGGTCTCCTGATGGGGAAGAGTAGGAAGGAGGCAGCAGAAGAGATCTGACTAGAGAAAAGGTATGTTGTGAAGTACGAGGTAAAACTCAAAGAAGAATAAAAAGAATGTGTGGGAAAAAATTACTACATCCAACTGCGACTAAACATGGATCATTAAGATCATGTACTATTGCGGATAGCCTTTTCCAGAAGTTTAACTACAATGGACAGAAGAGAAATAGGATGCTGTTAGCAGAGATGGAAGGGACAGAGTGAGGATTATTTAGGATAGGGTACACACGGGTATTTTTGTAGGCAGTAGCTAATGAGCCAGTAGAGAGGGAGTAGAACCTGTTAGTATGATGGCAAAATTGAATGACTTTGAAGTAGTATTTAAGAGCGGTGGTGTTAGATTCAAATAGAAATGGAACAACTAAACTATACACAATTCAAGTCAATAAAACATTTATTAAGCACATACTATGGAACACGTATTGTGTGAAGTGCCAGGGATACACATAAGGAAAGAAAAACTGTCTCTGCCCTCAAGATGTTTATTACAATTTAATGAGAGAAGACAACACACAAAAGAAAGCTGGAAAGGGTCTTCTATCTGCACAGGGAATCTATCACTTTCTGATAAGCAGCTTCCTCAAATGAGAAGACCTCAGACCAATGGTTCCCCAATGCATTGAGTCTTCCATCTCCTTCTTGGCATACTATGTCCCCTGAGAAAGGGCTGTTTGCGGACAAGCTGGGTATCTTACATCTACCTCAAAGCAAGCATTTCCATCTGTACTAGCATAAGTCAACTTCCACATCCTACTGCCAGGCCAATCTCCCAACTGGGATGTGGAGAACCTCCAATGCAAAGAACAACCCTCCCTTCATCTTTAGGCCTCCAATCTCCTGCTGAACCTGTTCTTTGAGGGGAGACCAACAGCATCTCCATTCAGAAACAAATGTTCTCATGCCTTCACATCTCAGTGACTTCTGAACTCCTGTAGATCATCACACAACCCCATTCTACGTATCTCTACCACTCAATCCCCCATTTCCATCTCCTTCAACCCTATGGCCCTGAATTTTCATCCTTACTCCACTAACCCCTTTCACTGTGCCATCTATAATGCCTGTTCCATAGGCAACAAACTTTTATTCATGTTAAATCCATTTCTCTCTCACTCCTTTCCTCTATTAGCTCTTAATGAAAACTTGCTTTCCCTTGATGGCAAAACCTTCCCTGACTACTCTTTCAAATACTGCCTATATCTTCCCTCATTCTCCAAGGTTCACTGGTTAAGGCAGGGGAAATGAAATACTACTTGCTCCCTATGGCCACTTCCAGGTTCTTTTTCCTTCTTTACTCAATGACCTCTCTTCCTTTGAAGTCCATGCTCTTCATATCTACCACTCAATAAAATTTCTGGTAGCTGTTTTCTATTATATTCCAGGTCACTCATTCCTCTTGCCTCTTCAATGATTTCAAACTCATATTAGGGACTTTGAACATACCCATTAATTCTCCTCCCAACATCCTAAGCACTCAGTTCTTCTTGTGAACCTAATGGCTTCCCAAGAGCTATTCTTCCACCCCCATCTCAGCTACACACAAAGATGGTCATACCCTGGATCTTGCTGTCACCCACAAATACACTACCTTCATGTTCAAGAATTATGAAATCCCCTTATCAGACAACAATCTGTTGGCTTTTCACCTTTCCCTCTGTCTTCCCTTACCAATCTTACACTTAATGCACAATGAGAACTCTGATTCCTTGGCTCCTCAGCTTTCTTCCAGGTCATTTCCCCTGCACTAGCAACTATTTCCTCTTCTTTCTTTCGTGGCCCCTTATTGAAACAATTCATCTCTACACTACCCTCCTCTCTTGAATGTCTAGCCCTCTTATTACATCACCGATTATGCCCAGCCAAGCCTCGGTCTCACATTACTCTCATTATTCCTTGCCTTTACAATTTACACACCTGCTACTGAATAAAGGTGGAGAAAAGCACAGTCATTGTGACTAGGTCCACTACAAATCTGTTACCTAGTCTCATCTGAGATTTCATTGCTGCTACGCAATCCAATTATATCTCCCTTATCAACTCACTATTCTACTCTCCACAGTGGCTCTTCCAAATCTTTTCATCCCTCTGCAAAACTCCCATAGCTCCCCCTTCCCCTACTGCCTCAGTTGGGAACCTTGCCTTGCCTCCCATTCTATAGAAAAAATTGCATTTCCCATGAATTCCCTCTTCCTCATTTCCTATCACTCAGGTGTATTCTTCTATTTTTTCCTCCTTTATCTGTTTCATATGATAAAATGGCTTTACTTTTTAACAAGGCTAATCCCTCTACTCATTCCATCCCATCTCCTTCAACATGTCGCTCCCTCTGTCAGCCTCACAATATCATTTATTTTCAATCTCTCCCTCTCTACTGCCTCATTATCTACTGCCTACAAAAATATCCATGTTTCCCCTATCCTAAAAAGCCCTTGATCTTGCCATCCCTGCTAAGAGCATCCTATTTCTCTTCTGCCCTTTGTAGCTAAACATCTGGAAATGCTATCTATAATATATACTTTTACTTTTTCTCCTCTTACTCTCTTACAATATGACTTTCAGCCTATTATCATTCCACTGAATGCTTTCTCCAGTTATTAATGATCTCTTAGTTGCCAAATCCAATGGCCTTTTCTCAATTTTCATTCTCCTTGACCTCTCTGTAACTTTGGACACTATGCCTGGGTCTGTTATAATATCCTGCTAGCGGATCAACCTTCTTCAAGTCTCTTCCTAATCCAAACCAGTCTCCATTCACCCACCAAAACAATCTTCCTAAAACGCAGTACCAATCACGTCACACTATCCCCTGTCTTCTGCATACACAATCACTAACAAAATGCTCTGTTTGGCATTCAAAGAACATCATAACCTAGCCCTTCCTACCTTTGCGATACTCACATCTTACTCCTCAACAGATACACTTTGATCCAATGATACTGGCCTCCTAGCTGTTCCATATACCAAACACTCCATCTCTCAACTTTAAGCATTTTCTTTGACTGTCCTCCATGCCTGGAACACTCTCTTTTTGCCTCCTTGGCTTCCTTTAAGACTGAAACAAAGTATCAACTTCTACAGGAAACCTTCCCTAACCCTTCTTAACTCTAGTGCTTTCTTTTGCTTACTTTTGCATCCTCAGCGCTTAGTACAGTGCCTAGCATACAGTAGGTCCTTAATAGAGGTCTCATGAATTAATGAATTAAAAATGAATGGAAGGAGCCCAAGGGGATAGCCCAGTGAAGGGGGCACCTTATTCTATGGAGCTGAAAGCAGGTAATACTGAAGATGAAGAGTGGAGTGAATTGAAAATTCAATTTCTGCCCTCTGAAAAGAAAAACTTTGGGAGGATTTTATCCTCCAACTCACCAATCAGAAGGGAAATAGACTGAGGGAGGTGTATTCAAGGTTTAAGTTAACATCAGCAATGGAACACTGCCTTTTGATTTTTAATAGCTCTTCTGTCCAATAATATTCTTACAGCTGTGCTTATTTCTTGGCTCTGTTCATTTCACTCCACATCAGTTCAGCTCATATAAATTTTCTTATGCTTCCCTGTATTCATCACATTAATCATTTCCTTTTTTATCTTATTTTTAATAGCATTTTATTTTTTTCAATTACATATAAAGGCAATTTTAAAACATTCATTCTTTCATAAAATGTTGAGTTGCAAATTTTTTCCCTCTCTACCTTTTCTCCCCTTTTTAAGACAGTAAGCAATTTGATACAGGTTATGTAACTTGTAATCATACAAAACATATTTCCATATTAGTCATGTAGTGACCAAAAAAAAAGAGTAAACTATGATTTGCATTTGGACTCTATTAGTTCTTTCTCTGCATGGGAACAGCATTTTTCATCATTAAAGATGATTCATTAGTCATTTGTCTTTTGTAACTGTCTTGAATCATTGTATTATACAGAGGAGCTAAGTCAATCATAGTTGATCATCACACAGTATTGCTGTTACTATAGACTGTCCTGGTTTTTCTCATTTTGCTTTACATCAGTTCATGTAAATCTTTCTAGATTTTTCTGAAATCTGCCTACTCATCATTTCTTGTAGCACAATAGTATTCCATTACATTCATATAATACAGCTTGTTCAACCACTCCCTAATTTATAGGCATCCCTTCAACTCCCAATTCTTTGTCACCACAAAAAGAGCTACTATACATGTTTTTGTACAAATCAGTTCTTGTTCCTTTTTTAGGATCTCCCTGGGATCTCTTTCCTAGTAGTGAGTAATACCGATGCGATACCCACGGCAGCTGCTATGGATGTGCATGTGTACTTTCAGGGTAAGTTCACAAAATATAAACTCTTCTTCAAAGATGAAACCAAACACCAGAAAGTCAAGTCCATCATAGTAACAAAGAAATCTGTCCACATTGTCAATGAGGCAGGCCTCCCCACAAACAAGCTCCCTTAGGCAAAATCACTCCCTCTTTCACTCACACTAGCTGCTCTATCCTACTCTGCCTGTTTCTCTCTTCCTGCTCCACCCATTCAGCAAGCTCCTCCCACCATCTGCTCCATGTGGCTCAGGCTATGGACTAGGCCAGAGTAAGCACGTCACATGGGCCTATTAGTGGCAGGGAAGTTCTTCAAATTCCCTTATCATTACATAGTGGTATTGCTGAATCATAGGGTACGCATACATAAATTGATTGTCCTTTGGGAAGGGTTCCAAATTGCTTTCCAGACTGACTGGATCAGTTCACAACTCCACTAATGGTGCATTATTGTCCTAATTTCCCCTTATCTTCTCCAATATTTGTCATTTTCATGTTCTGTCACAGTCAATCTGAAAAGTGTGAGGTGGTACCTCAGAGTTGTTTTAATCTGCATTTCTCTAATCAATAATGATTTAGAGCATTTTTTTCATATAACTGTAGGTAGCTTTGATTTCTTCACCTGAAAACTGCCTGTTCATATCCTTTGTCCATTTATCAACTGGGGAATGAACTTATAATTCTATAAATTGGACTCCATTCTCTATATATTCAGAAATGAGGCCTTTATCAGAGACTCTTGCTGTAACAATTGTTTCCAGCTTTCCATCCTTGGATCCACTGGTTTTGTTTGTGCAAAAATTTTTAATTCAATATAATCAAAATCATCCATTTTACATCCATAATTGTAAGAAACAAGATCAAGTTCATCCTCCACAGAAATAAACATCTGGTAGCCATGTGATTAGGAGGAAGTGCTAAGAAAATAAACCTCAAGGCCCTGCTTCAGTAGAAGACGTGCAAAACTAAGGCGGGGAGACGAGGTCATGTATTCCCTCAACTGTGCTTGCTTAATTAGCTTCATGCATATTAATTGACACTCCCCACATAGAATTAGAACCTCATTATACATACATGTGACACATGGCCAGAAGGGTGGATGATGATGAGGAGCTATATGTAATTGGAGTATAGGGAAGATTGTAATCCAAAAGGATGGCAACCAATTCCAATCTGGAAGTGAGAGACATTTAGAATGTTAATCTATAAAGGCTTTCTCTGCTTCTGCATTGGCACATTTGTACATTTTTTGGGGGGGTGGGCGGGTAACTACTTCATGTGAAAATCATAAATAAAATCTTCCCTTCACCCACTCCAGTGTATAAGATCTTTTCATCGCAGGCATTTCCAATATAATGTTCTCTATCTCTTGTATAATCATAAATTCTTCCCTTCTTCATAGTTGTAACAGGCAAACTATTCCTTGCTCTCCTAATTTGTTTATGGGATCATTCTTCATGTCTAAGTCATGTTCCCATTTTAATTTTATTTGGAATATGGTATAAGATGTTGGCCTGTTCCTAGCTTCTGCCATACTTTTTTCCAGTAGTTTTTGGTAAATAATGAATTCTTATCCTACAAACCAGGGTCTTTAGATTTATCAAACACTAGATTATTATGGTCAATTAGTACTGTATATTATGTAGAGAAACTCTTCCAGTGATTGACCACTCTGTTTCTTAGCCACTATCAGATAGATAACTGTTGCTTTATAATATAGTTTAAGAAGTACTAGGGTGAGAGCACCTTCCTTCACATGTTTTTTGAAGGAGATTCCTTGTTAAAAAGTCAATCTTTTGTTCTTCCAGATGAATTCTGTTGCTGTTTTTTTCTATCTCTATAAAAAATCTGTTGGTAATTTGCTATGGCAGTGAATAAATAGATAGGTGGAACTGTCACTCTCATTATATTGATTTAGCCCAGCCATGAGCAATTGCTATTTTTCCCGTTGTTTAGATCTGACCTTATTTGAGTGAAAAGTGTTTTGTAATTGTGTTCACATAGTTCCTGGGTTCATCTTTGGCAGGCAGTATTTTATATATCCCAAGTATTTTATATTATCTACAGTTTTATTTTAAATGGAATTTCTCTTTCTATCTCTTGCTGCTGGACTAATATACAGAAATGCTGATGAGTTATGTGGGTTTATTTTATATCCTACTTTGCTAAAGTTGTTTATTATTTCAAGTGGTTTTTTGGTTGCTTCTCTAGAATTCTCTAAGTTACCTTCTTGTCATTTGCAAAGAATGATAGCTTTGTTTCCTCATTGGCTATTGTAATTCCTTCAATTTCTTTTTTTTCTCTTATTGCTGAAGCTAACAGTTCTAGTACAGTACTAAATAAAACATTAATCATATCACACATAATAGTGATATTCCATTACATTCATGGACCACAATATTTTAGTTAATCCCCAATTGATGAATATATTCTTTATTTATAATTCCCTGCAATCATAAAAACTACTACTACAACTATTTTGATGTGTATAGGGACTTTCTTAGCATTAGCCTCTTTGGGATAATAGAATCTAGTAATAGATAATAGTAATAGAATTTCTGAATGAAAAGATATGGAAATTTTTGTCATTTTATTTATATAATTCCAAATTTCTTTCCAAGACATTTGTACCAATTCACAGCACTAGTGGGTCTACCTTCCTGTAAGCCATCCAACACCCTAAGTATTCTCATGATTTATTGTCTTGTTCATATCCTTTGACCTCTTCATATATTTTATCTTCTTTATTGTCACTGTCTAATTTTAAATTACTTTTTCTTGATGGTGGTATCAGTTCACAGATTCATCATCAATATATTATTATCTCCATCCCTTATTTGGTTAAAAATATATCTGCTATGTATAACTATAAGAGGTAAATGATTTACTTATGTTCTAAGTTTTTCATTATATGGTAATTTTTTATAGTATGTTTTTATAGTACATTTTTTTCTCTAATAGTATAGTTTTTAGAGCATACTAAATTCACCTATATATTTATAATGTACTGTGTAATATGGGATAAGGTATTGATCTAAGTCTAATTTCTGCCAGTTTTTCTGTTTTCCCATCAGTTTTTATCAAACGGAGATCTCTGAGTAATTTGTTTTCTGCTTATTTAAACACTGGATCATTAAGGTTAATTCTTTCTGAATTCCTCCTGTCTAGTCTGTTTCAATGTTCTACTTCTCTATTTTTTAACCAATATTGGATGGTTTTGATGACAGCTCTTTTGTAATATAGTTTGAGGTTAGAAGGGTTATTGTCCATTCGTTCTTTCCATAATTTTTTTTATATTCTAGATTTTTTTCCAAATGAAGTTATTTTTTTACCACATTCTACAAAGTTTCTTTTTGATAGTTTGGTAAAATATTAAAGATATAAATTAACTTTTGTAGTAGAATTTTTATTTTTTTGGCAACGCCCAGTTATGAACACTGAATATTTATCTTGTTTAAACTGTTCCTTACTTCTTTTAGGAGCACTATGTAACTGAATCTATATAAATATGTTGTATGCTCTGAAATACTCATCTCCAGATGCTTTATGTACTGTTATTTGGAATGAGGTTTCTTTCTCCATTATTACCTCTTGTATTTATTATTGTGAAGAAATACTGGTGATATTTTTGAGGGTTGATTTTATAGCTTACAACTTTGTGGGAGCTACTGTTTTCAATAATATCCTTAAGGATTCCTGAGAATTTTCCAAATCAACCATTATATCATCTACAAATAGGGATAGTTTTGTTTCCTCTTCATCTTTAATTTTTCTCATTTTATTATCATTGTTAGCATTTTGAGAATCGTATCACATAACAGCAGGGAGAGTACGCATCCATGCTTTATACTTATATTTGTTGGTAAAAATTCTAGTGTAAGTCTGTTGCACACAAATCTTACTTTTAGATTTAAATAGATGTTTTCATGATATTTTAAAAATGTACCTTTATGCCTATGCTCTATAGGATTTTTAGTATAAATGAGTTTTACTTTTTCAAGAGCTTTTTTTACATTCACTGAAATAATCCATGTGGTGTGGGATGTGCTGGTTTTTAATATGATTACTTTAATGATTTTCCTAACATTAAACCCTCTTAGCCTTCCTGGTATAAATCCAACTTAGCCATAATGGATGATTTCTAAGATGAATCACTGTAATCTGACAGGATTTATTTTTTTTAATTATGTATTAATTAATAATATTGGTTTATATTTCTCCTGTGTACTATCCTTCTCTGTTTTAGATAAAAGTACTACATAGTAACAGTGATATCATTCTCAGTTTTTGAGAATCATGGGCCTTAATTATTCATTAAAGTATGATAGAATTCATCAGGCCTGGGAGTTTTGCTTTAGTAGTGTCTTTAAAGATAGCTAGATCTCTCTTCAGTCTTCTTTTATTTCTGATATTTAGTATTTTTGGAAGTATTCTACTATTTCTTTTGTGATCTCAATTTTGTTAGCACGCATATGTAATAGGTTCTATTATTATTTTTTATTCTAACTTTGTTGTGATTTCATGTTGTTCATTTGCTATTAAGCTGATATGATTTTCTGCCTTTTAATTAGATTGACTAAAAGCTTATCAATCTTATTGATCTTTTCAAAGAATTACCTTTTAATTATATCATTTCTATAGTCTTTTTGGCTTCTGGTTTATTTATTTTTCCTCTGATTTTTTAATATCCCCTTTTTCATGCTTATTCTAGGATGATGTGATTTTCTAATTTAAGACACATCTGCAATTCACCTTTTTTTCTTTTTTGTTAATATATTTTTGTATATATATCATTTTTCCTAAGGACTGCTTTAGCTGCATCCCAGATATTCTGGTATATTGGTTCTCCATTAGCATTTTCTCTTATATAATGATTGTTTCTATGATTTATTTTTTGACTAACTCATTATTTAGGATTTCATTGTCAAGTCTCTATTTGAGTCTGTGTCTTTATTTGTAGTCTCTGAACAGATTACTATTTATGATCTGTAAAGAATATACTATTTTTTGTTCTTTTCACATTTATTTGTTTTGTCTCTGTGCCCTAATACATGGTCAATTGCTATAAAAGTTGGACATATTACTGAGAAATACATATATTCTTTATCAGTCTCATTTAGAAGATACCATAAGGATTTTAATTGTATTTTCTTCAGAAATTTATTCAGTTCTGTTTTCCCTTTTACCTTTCTTAGACTTATCTAAAATTGAGAAAAGACAATGAAATCTCTTACCACTATGGTATTACTTTCTACATCTTCCTGTAATATAGATTATGCTTCTTTTATGAATTTAGATGCTAAAGCATATGGAGTGCGCAAGTTTAACAACAGGAGTAAAATTTAAGAATACCTCAAAGGACCAAGTTATATCAATACATGTAGTGATTTTTTTTTTTAATGATAAGGCAAAGCAAATAGATAACAGGATGAATTTTTTCCCAGTGTATTTCTGTTATCTGGAATGTTTAAGAAATAAATAATTTGAAAAACTACTGCATGGTGCTGCAAATATGAGTGACCTTCAGGAAGAAGCAGGATTGATTGAGCAAGGCTTCAGCCTCCCCCAATAAGCAGAAGAATGCAGAAAGCCCATGGCAGAGGCAGACGAAGAAGCCTCCGAGGCAGAGGAAGAAACCAAAGCCTTTGAAGTCAGCACCTTCGAGGCCCGAGCCAAAGCGGGGACCGCAGCGGAGGCTGAAGCAGGTAGGGGTAGGGTGGTCCTTCAGGACCAGAGCCTACTGACCTGCCACCTACGGACCTGGAGCCTACTGGGCAGAAGCTTAGGGGGCTGGTGACTTCGACCCTGAAGCCAAACTCTTATTGGTCCAAAGGGCCGTAAATTACTTTTGATGGAATTAAATGCCTTCCTGGAGATGGATGAACTATCCTCCTGGTAAATACTGTGGAGTTCTGGATTTTTCATTTAGCAGTTTCTGGATTTCCCCATCAGCTTCATCAAACCAGCCTTGGTGTTTTTCTGAGTGTCCTGACCCAGATGAGCACATGCAGTGCTGTACACCAGATCTCTGAAAGCTGTCCCCTCCTATTCAGCTCCACTGTTGCCAACTGTGTAATCCGGTAATCATTTTGCCTTGGTGTCACAACTTTTGTTGAATGCCCATATTTAGTCTGGAGACGATGTCTATGCCAGCACTGGTCCTCTTCAAAATGGACTTTGTACTGAAGAGAATAAATCTAATCAGTCCAGCACTCTACACCACACATTGCCTAGTCACTCACATCCTGTCTGTCTCTTCTTACAGTCACACAGTCTATCAAATTCCAATGTTTGCTATGAGGTTGCATCCACAAAGTTTTATTGTTTTTAGGTAAACTGAGACCATACCAATGATGAGAAGGTAATGAAATCAACAAGTCCTGTTGTAAGTGACCACTGCTGTAGTTATTTCCAACTCTATTTCTCCCTAAGACTTAAGTCTTGAATGCTGTGGATAAATTCACTTACCTTGGGAATAGTACTTTCCAGGGATATACACAATGATAACGAGGTTGACAATATTCATTACCAGAGCTAGCTCAGACACCCAGGCGCAGAAGGAAAGTGATGACCTCATTTTAGTCCTCTTTAAGAATGGAAAGACAACAAAAACAAAAGGGCTGTACAATAAAGGCAAACAGCTGCTCACACACATTTGCAGAAGCATTAAAGCAGAAGGAAATCCACATTCTATCCACATCTATGGAACGTACCAAGCCTTCAGAAGAGATGGAGATGTGGTGGAATGTGTGCTCCCTTGGTACTAGCCAGCACATAAAGGAATTAATCTGAGCTCAACGAAGAAAGAATACAGCTGTCCCCCATCAAATGAAGGGCTTCTCACATTTTGTCTGAGTTCCTCCATCCTAATAAAACCTTTCTATGCTAGTCCTTTTTCAGACCTACTCTTAGGTGAGTACTACTGGGCATGAAAAGATGGACTTCTCGAAGACTGCTCCTAGTCGATGTCATTACCAATCTTCATCCCAGAGGACTAGCAATGAAGAATATTGCCTACCTTCTGACAAAAATGTTGGACTCAATTATGAGACATTTTGGACCAAGAAACCAAAATGGGCAATATTGCCCAATTACATACATTGGTTTTCAGGGATTGGTAGGAAGGGGAAAATGAGTGAGAGAAGGAATTTTGTTCATTGATTAAAATAAAATCCATCAAATTAAAAAAAAAAGAAACAAATAACTTCTTTCTATAAATTTCAAACACTTCTTTTTTATTAATTCCCATCTTTTTTCACTAATGGTTTAGGCTCTGATATGCAAGGTAGGTCACCCTAGGTTGCATCGAGAGCCCTTTGCTCTTTAGAACACACTATTCCATTCCCTACTACAGTTTCTGGTGAATAAAGAATAGTCTCCTGTTATTTGAATGTCCTTACTAGTTAGGATTATGTTTTAGGGTTGAATTCTTTTTTTTTATGTCCTTTACTGATTATAACTTCTGATGCACTATAATTGATTAAGCATCAGTTAACTGTGTCTACTTTTCTGAAGCTGTTTGTTTGATGTTTTTTTTTTTTTTAAATACCCTAGCACATGTCAATTTTGGTGAAGATTCCACAAAAAGTTGAGAAATACGTGTTTTCTTTTCAATTCCCATTCATTTCAATCATTAGATATCAAAGCTAGTTTTTTAAAAATTCTACATAGATCCTTAAGAACTTTGTAAAAATGTTTTTGTTAGATTTGTGTAGGTCTGAAAGAGATCCATTGAAGCCTACAACTAAGATACTTTTGAATTATTTCTCCCTGAAATTGAAGCCCTGTTTCCTTTAAGTACTTAGGTGACAGGCAGTTCAATGCATGTGTATCCATCATTAACTTTATTATCTATGAAATAAGGATGACTTAATTAGCATAATAATTGATTGTTTATCTCTTTTCATAATGTCTACCTTTAAAATGGTCTGGCAGGGATACTAATTTCTACACTTTCTTTTTTTGAATGCAGAAAAATATTTTCTTCTGACCTTATAACTATGTCAGACTTTATGGCTTATATGTTTTTCTAAAAATCAAAATTTTGCATTCTGCTTTCTAAATCCATTATATTATCTTTTATCTAATGACAAAGTTCTTATGATTTGCAGTTACAGTTATCATTACTGATTTTGTTTTTCTCTCCATCATATATTCTTTTTTTATTTTAAAATTTATTTTAAATGAAAACAAAATGAGAAAAGAAAAGAATTGCCATGTATACAGCAGAACATCACAGAGGATTCAATATAAAATAATAAATTTCCATTTCAAGAAAACCTACATAATAAATACTGTGCATTGTTTTCAAAGCCACCTGACTTTTTTATTGCTCACATCTAAGTTTTCTTTTCTTCTCTGTCCCACACTTTTTACTTTATTTTTTCCTCTTCCTTATTCCCCTCCCCCAGCTTAAGAAAGGACATATGTATGCAGAAACAGAGTTATTTATAAACATAGTGCAAAAATTCACTGAAGAAAACAAGTCTTTAAAAATAGGATTGGCCAAACAGAAAAGTAGGTACAAAAATCCACCAAAGAAAATGACAATTAAAATTGGTCAAATGAAAAGAAGGTATAAATGTACAATGAGAAAAATTCCTTAAAAATTAGAATTGAATAAAACAAAATTGGGGAGGGAGGGGAGAAGAGGGGAGAGAGGAGGATGGAAGGAAAAAAATCTAAGTTTTATTGTAGTGATTGTAGAACACTGATAAAAAAAGAAAAAAAAGAAAAATGAGGGAACTCTGGGTCTCCAAAAATCATTGGTTATAAATAATCATTGCTATCACAGCATGGTTGGTCATACTAAAACAAAATCAACAGAAATCATATCATAGTCTCAATAGATACTGAAAAAGCTTTGACAAAATACAGCACTTATACCTATTAAAAACACTGGGAGAGAGACGGAAGCTCCGGCAGCCGGGAAAGTCCCTCCGCCCACAGCAGCTACAGGTCAGTGAGAGAGTAGGCTGGGGTGGAGGAGAGGAGAAGCAGGGCGTCTCTGTGACTTGGGCCCCCTCAGGAGGAAGCAGTGGCGGCAGAGACGGGGGCAGGAAGCGGCGGAGGCAGAGGTGTGGGTGGAGGCTGAGGCGGCAGTGGCCCGGGACTCAGGAATCCCCCAACAGCAAGCAGGATCTTCATTACGGAAGATTCCCACATAAAACCTGACAGAGCTGAGCCTGGGAGACGGCCCTGCCCCCACCCCGCTCTATTACTGAAGGCTTCTGCTCAAAGCCCCCAAGGGAACTGAGATTGGGAGGTGGGCCCCCACCCCGCCCCCACCCGCTCCATTCCTGAAAGTCTCTGCATAAAGCCCCTGAGGGATCAGAGTCTTGGAGGCGGCCCTGCCCCCACCCCAGCACCTGAACTAAAGGTCACTGATTGACAGCCGGCAGCAGGAAAGCCCATTTAAATCTCAGAGGCCAAGCACTAGCTGGGTGGATCCAGGCGGGGGTGGAAAGGAATCTCAGAAGTCAAGTAACTGGCTGGGAAAATGCCTAGAAAAGGGAAGAAAAATAAGACTATAGAGAGTTTTTTCCAACAAATGCAAATGATCCCGACCTTCGGATCTGATGACGAGGACGTATCCTTGCCATCAGGGAAAGACGTGGAGGGCGGGGCCTCAGTACCCCAGACACCCCAGGGGGGTGGCGGGTGGGCTCAGGCCCTGGAAGAGCTCAAAAAGGATTTTGAAAAGCAAGTTAGACAGGTGGAGGAAAAACTGGGAAGAGAAATGTCAGAGATGCAAAAAAAGTATGAAAAACAGGTCAATACCTTGGTAAAGGAGACCCAAAAAAATGCTGAGGAAATTAACACCTTGAAAAATAGGCTCACTCAATTGGCAAAGGAGGTTCAAAAAGCCAATGAGGAGAAGAATGCTTTCAAAAGCAGAATTAGCCAAATGGAAAAAGAGGCTCAAAAGCTCACTGAATTTAATAGTTCTCTCAAAATTAGAATGGAACAGATGGAGTCTAGTGACTTTATGAGAAACCAAGAAATCACCAAACAAAACCAAAAGAACGAAAAAATGGAAGAGAATGTGAAATATCTCATGGGAAAAACAACTGACCTGGAAAATAGATCCAGGAGAGACAATTTAAAAATTATGGGACTACCTGAAAGTCATGATCAAAAAAAGAGCCTAGACATCATCTTCCATGAAATTATCAAGGAAAACTGCCCTGACATTCTAGAACCAGAGGGGCAAAATAAGTATTGAAAGAATCCATCGATCACCACCTGAAAGAGATCCAAAAAGAGAAACTCCTGGGAACATTGTGGTCAAATTCCAGAACTCCCAGCTCAAGGAAAAAATCTTGCAAGCAGCTAGAAAGAAACAATTCCAGTACTGTGGAAATACAATCAGGATAACCCAAGATCTAGCAGCTTCTACATTAAGGGATCGAAGGGCGTGGAATAGGATATTCCAGAAGGCAAAGGAACTAGGACTCAAACCAAGAATCACCTACCCAGCTAAACTGAGTATAATACTTCAAGGGAAAATATGGTCTTTCAATGAAACAGAGGACTTTCAATCATTGTTAATGAAAAAACCAGAGCTGAAAAGAAAATTTGACTTTCAAACACAGGAATGAGAAGAAGCATGAAAAAGGAAACAGCAAAGAGAAGTCTTAAGGGACTTACCAGAAGTGAACTGTTTACATTCCTACAGGGAAAGACAATATTTCTAACTCTTAAAACTTTTCAGTATCTGGGTAGTTGGTGGGACCACACATACACATGTACACACATGCACACACATACACACATGCACACACATACAGAGATAGAGAGCACAGATTGAACTGAATAGGATGGGACCATACCTTAAAAGAAACTAAGGTAAATGGTGAGAGAGAAATGTAGGGGGAGGAAAGAGAGGGAAAGGGAAGGGGGTAACTATATGTCATTTAAGAGGCAGGTAGGAGTTTTTCTTAGTGGAGGGAAAAAGAGGAGAGCTGAGAAAAAAAAAAAAACAAGAAGTTTAGCCTCATCACATTTGACTAAACGAAGGAGTGAAATGCACACTCATTTTGGTATGAAAACCTATCTTACAGTATAAGAAAGTGGGGGAGAAGGAGATATTGCAGGGGAGGGGATGATGGAGGGGAGGGCAAAGGGAGGAGGGAGCAATTTGAAGTCAACACTTGGGGAGGGACAGGATCAAGAGACAGAAGAGAAACAATGAGGGGCAGGTTAGGAGGGATGGTAATCCAGTTAGTCTTACACAACACGACTATCAGGGAGGTCATTTGCAAAACTACACAGATATGGCCTATATTGAATTGCCTGCCTTCCCAAAGGGAATGGGTGGGGAGGGAGGGATGGGGAGAATTTGGAACTCAAAGTTTTAGGAACAACTGTTTAGTATTGTTGTTGCAACTAGGAAAGAAGACATACAGTTAAGGAGGAATAGAAAGTCATCTGGCCCTACAGGAGAAAAGAGAAGATGGAGACAAGAGAAGGGAGGGATGACAGAAGAGAGGGCAGATTGGAGATAGGGAAAATTAGATTGCTTGGGTTATTGGGGTGGGGAGAGGGGATAAAAGGGGAGAAAATTTGGAACCCAAAAATTTGTGAAAATGAATGTAAAAAATTAAATAAATAAATAAAATTAAATTAAAAAAAAACACTGGGAGCATAGGAATCAATGAAGTTTTCCTTAAAATTATAAGTAATATTTATCTAAAAACATCAGCAAACATTATCTGTAAGGGGGATAAGTTAGAAGCCTTTTCAGTAAAATCAGGGGTGAATCAAGAGTGCCCATTATCACCACTATTATTCAGTGATGTACTAGAAATGATGGCTACAGCAATTAGAAGAAAAATAATTTGAAGGAATTAGAATAGCCAGTGAGGAAACAAAACTGTCACTCTTTACAGATGACATAAAGGTATTTTACTTAGAGAATCAACTAAAATCTAGTTGACATAATTAGAAAATTTAGCAAAGATGTAGGATATAGAATAAGCCTATATAAAATCATCAACATTTCTATATGTTCCCAACAAAGTCCAGCAGCAAGAGATAAGAGAAATTCCATTTAAAATAACTGCAGATGATATAAAATACTTGGGAGTCTACCTGCTAAAACAAACCCAAGAACTATATGAACACAATTGCAAAACATTTCTCACATAATGTCAGATCCAAACAGCTGCGAAAATGTCAATTTCTCATGGGTAGGCCAAGCCAGTGTAATGAAAATGACAATTCTACCTTAATGAGTCTACTTATTCAGACCATTCCAATCAAACTACCAACAAATTATTTTATAGAGCTAGAAAAAGGCTAACAAAATTCATATGGAAGCATAAAAAGGTCAACAATATCAAGGGAATCAATGAAAAGACAAATGTGAAGGAAGTTGGCCCAGCAATACCAGATCTCATACTGTATTACAAAGCAGAAAAGCAGTCGGTACTGGGTAAGAAATAGAGCAGTGGGTCAGTGGAGTAGATTAGGTCCCCAATATTGTAATAAATGACCATAGTAATCTAATGGTTCATAAACCATTAGAGCCAAATTTTTGGCACTATTTGACAAAAACTGCTGGGAAAACTCAAAAACAGCATGGCAGTAACTAGGTATAGACTAACATCTCACATGGTATATAGCAAGACAAGATAAAATGTGTCCATGATTTACACATAAAGGGGATACCATAAGCAGCTTTGGAGAGCATGGAATAGTTTACCTGTCAATACACAGAGAAGGGAAAAATTTATGACCAAACAAGAAAAGAGCATTATGAGATAGATGTAAGATGGATCATTTTTTATTATTCATTTTTTTTGCATAAATGAAATCAATGCAACCAAAATTAGAAGGAATGAAGAAAATCAGAGGAAATTTTTATGATAAGTATCTCTGAAAAAGGCTTAATTTCTCTGATATATAAGAACTAAGTCAAATTCATAAGAATACAAGTCCTCCAATTTATAAATGGTCAAAAGATATGAACAGTTTTCAGACAGAGAAGTCAAAGTTATCTATAGTCATATGATAAAATGCTCTAAATCACTATTGATTAGAGAAATGTAAACTAAAATAACTCTGAAGTATCTCCTCATACCTATCAGAATAGTTAAAATGACAAAAAAGGAAAATGATAAATGTTGAAGGGGATGTGGGGAAACTGAAGCACTAATAGACCTTTGGTGGAGTTGTAAACAGATTCAATTATTCTGGTAAGTAATTTGGAATTATATACAAAGGGCTATAAAACTGTCCATATCTTTTGATCCAGCAGTACTACTCATTGCTAGGTCTGTATCCCAGAGAGATCAAAAAAAAGGAAAAGACTCTACTCGTATAAAAATATTAACAGGAGTTTTTTGGTAGGTAAGAATTGTGTTTATCCTTTGTTGCTGAAGACCACCCCATCAGAGAAATGATGACATGACTTGCACCTGACTTTGTTGTGAGGGAGGGAGGGCTGTGCAAGCTCACCAGCCACACTTCTTCTCCAGAGTCATCTGAATCCAGTGACCTGATATTCCTCAGGATGACTGGAGATGACCCAGGATACTTGAGGGGATACCCATATGTTGGGGAATGACCGAAAAAGTTGAGGTATATGATTGTAATGGAATAATTTCGTGCTTTAAGAAATGACAAGTTGGATGATTTCAGAAACACCTGGAAGGACTTACATGAACTGATACAAAGTGAAGTGAGCAACATCAGGAGAATGTTATACACAGAAACTGCAATATTGTATCTTATACACAGTAACAGCAATATTATATCATGAAGAATTCCAGGACACGAAGGGACTCATGATGAAAAATATTATCCACCTCCAGAGAAAGAACTGATATTGACTGAATACCCACTGAAGTATGCTGTTTCTCACTATCTTCATTCATTTTTTGTTTCTTTCTCTCTCTTTTTTTCTTTCTTCCCTTCTCTGTTTCTTTGTTGCTAGTCTTCTTGCACAAAATGAGTAATCTGGAAATGTTTAACATAATTGCATAGGTATAACCTATATCAGATTACTTACCATCTTAGGTAGGGGCCATGGAAAGGTGGGAGCGATAGAATTTGGAACTCAAGACAAACCCCCACACACACCTCAAAAATAACTCAAAACTCATTGAATGCTAAAAATTGTTTTCACAGGTAAGTGGCCAGAACATAAAGTATTTAAAATTAATTTATAAAAAAATTGCATGAGGTTTTTAAAAGGTTAAGATTAAAAGGAAGCATAAATATTTTCATTTGGAATTTTCAGTTTTTATTTATAGTACAAAAATCTTTGCTCCCACTAAATATATTTTTATCAAGAACAATGTGATTGAATTTTTTTTTTTTACTGGATTTGTGATTCTATCAGTATAGAGAGCTTATGGTGAAGAACTTTCACCACCAGTGCAGATTAATATCTTCTTTGTAAATTATACGGTCTTAGAGTTTCCCTAGGGGTGTTAAGAAGTTAAGTGATTTACCTACTCTTTTGTGCAGAGAGAGCACTTTCACTCAGGTCTTTCTGACTCTAAGGTCTGATCTCTAGCTACTATACCATAATGCAACTCTCTAAATATGTTTCATTTTTTTTTTCTTTTTTCAAAAATCTGAGCTTGTATTGGTTTGAACAGTCATAGTTGGGCACACTATACATCGACCTTGACGTAGTGATGTTATTTTGGTCCTCTTTGAGCCCAAAGGACAATAACTGACCAATCAAACAATATCCCTACTCTTCCAAGAGAAATTATATTCAGTATGGATTATGCCTTATACTTGCAAGCCATTGTTTCTGTTTCAGCAAGCTAAATTGTTTTATCAGTTATCATGATCTGTACTTACTCAGGTCATAGCCTCACCATGTGATTTCCTGTATAAGAAAAATCATTTAATTTATGTTTATCAGATAACTGGTGTCACATTTTCAATCATAATTTCTTTTCACATATTCTTGAACATTAAAAGGATCTGGGCAAGAGGAGTTTTTTGATTCATTTTAATGTATAAAATAGGAGTTTGTCATCAGGACTTCATCTTTCTTTTCTCAGACCTAAAGAAAAATAACAGCTAGTATTTGTATATCACTTACTGTGTGCAAGTCACTATACCAAGCACTTTACAAATATTATTTCATCTGATTCCCATAACAACTCTGGGAAAGGTAGGTGCTGGTATTATCCCATTTTTGCAGACGAGAAAACTGAAGGAAACAAAGGTAAGTGACTTGCCCAGGGTTCACTAGTAAATGTCTGAGTTCATATTTGAATTCACATCTTCCTGATTATAGACCTGGTGCTCTGTCTATTCTGCCACCTAGTCACACCTGAAACATCTCCTTTGCACTTATTAGAATATTAGATATTCTAATTTGCATGGTGATTTTTTAGGTATATATTTTAACTTCCTTATTAAAATATAATAAGTTCCTTGTGGACAGAATTTTATATCTCTAAGCCTCCTCCACTGAATCACAAAGGATAGCAGCTTCCACAGATGTTTTGGGTTTTTTCTTTTGTTTCATTTTATGTTTTATGAATAGGATTTATAGCTGGAAGGAATCAGTGGTTTTTATCCTGGAATGCATTAACTTTGTCAAAATTATTATTTTGATAGTTATTTTTCTATATAATTGATTTTCTTTGTATTTTATATTATACTTTTAAAACTTTGTCCTGAGAAGTGGTCAGTAAGGCTTCAGTAGACTTCCTTCCAGTAATAGGGTATGTGACATCAAAAGGTTTGGAATTCTTGCTTTAGTCTAAACTGTTTTTCCATTTCATAAGTCAGGAAACTGAGGTCCAGAAAGATTAAATAATTTAGTTAATTCACTCAGCGATTTGGAATTTGAACTCAGCAGCTTTAACTTCAACTCCACTGATTCTGTAAGGAGTTATTGAACTGCATCAATACGATCCTTCACTTCCACTCTCCTTATCATCGTGTCCAGTAATTTCAGCTAGGTTTCTCCTTAAGTGATGATCATATGCCTATTAATGACCTTCCTTTAAATGACTTGGCTTAAAGTAAAGGATGTATTTCTTCCTAATGTCTTTTCAGAACGGCAGCTATTATAGCAGCATGTTTATTTGGCTTGAAAGGAAGAAGATAATGTTCAAATAAACTTTGAATTATTCTATACATCTCTTGTTCTTATAACTATTGAACCGGCCAATGAAAAAGTGGCTATTGATCTTATAAAAGTAGCCATTGCTTTACAGGTAACTTATCTCAGTGGAACTTTTCAAAAACAGCATGGTCTTTGAGATACTATGTCCTTTTCCTAGGGATAGACTATGAATTGATGCTGATTTTAGCTTATCAGTACAGAAATATATAAGCACTTTAACGAAAAGACTTAGAAATTCTGTTAGTGATCATTAATTTATTCTCCAGAATTTTCCATTTCATTATATCTCTTTACACATAAACATTTTGCTAAGTCGTTATACTTGTTGCAATATTTTAATGCATATTTTTCCAGAAAAATGCTAAAGCAATATTATTGTTTGGAATAGTCATATTTGTTTCTCATTAGGGGATAATGACATCATTAATGAGGATGACTTGCCCATATTCCATCGCTGTGCTGTCATGGCATTAGTTGGAGCATAACTCAACTTTTTAAGTCAGATGATAGCAGCTTCTGCTTTTTGCCCACGTTTGCAAGGTAATTTGTCCTAAAAAGTCATTTTACTTTTTTCAGTATGTCTTTTAGTTCAATATTTCTAGTTTTGTTTTATGGAATGTCAGATTATTTGTAATTATTTTATATAACAGGTAATGTAATGATCAGTATTGTACATTATGTCAGCATTTTCCAATAATTGCTTATCCTTTAATATCCTGCCCTTTAACATATAAACTACTTATACTTTTCATTTAATTATATGCACATATGCTTCAGTTCAAACATAAATCTGTTTAATTTTGTTATGTTATGGCTTTTATTTTTAAACTATGCTTTTGATGGAAATATGTCCTTCAAGGTGAATATGCTAATTGTTACCTAAGCACAGCATTCTCTAAGAATGTGTAAGTACATTTAGTCAGCTGAACTTGAAATAATTAAATGGTTACCTGGAAGTTTTAATACCCTCTTAAAAATATGTCACTTACGTGGTTGAAGAACTCTTTTCAACATAAGTTTTTAATTTTGAAATTAATTTTCTGGTAAAAGAAATCTCATTTTTAAGGATTTGCTACATGCCCAGATTACCACATTGAATCCAGCTTCACCCCCTCCCCGGCTTAAAAAATGGAACACAGTGCAGTGTACGTAAGGGCTCCACTGTATTGTTGAGGAATTGCTATATAAAATGTATTGTTAGTATCTACTCACTTGAGCAAAGTTTGAAGGAATAGGTTGTTGGAAAAGCAAAGCATATCAATGATGTGTGCGAAAATACTTTGTATATCTTCACTCAGTGCAATTATAAATAGCATAATGTAAGTGATTAATCAATACTTTTGAATTTAAAAAATTGTTTTTCATTAATATCTTAATGTGACTATAACCATAATAAATAAGGTGTTAAATTGTGAGTTTAAAGGTGATAAGAGGGAGCTGAATTCTGTACTCAGGATGTCATACAAATATTTTTTAAAACTTAAAATAAAATGAAGAATTTGCTTATATGTTTTAAAATATTTTTTAAATTACTAATTAAATTTTGAGGCACTCTTAACACTTTTCAAAAATATTTTTCAGGTTATTGAAACAAGAACAGTGGAAACACCCTATTTCCTACCAAACATATTTTCAAAGACAAGTGCATGTGTCTTAAAATTTTTTATGAGTACAAAAATTACCAGATTTTTGGTATTTTTTTACCAATTATCTGTAATTTTCCTCATCTTTATATAATTCCTATAACTTTTTCTTCCACTGAACTAGTGGCTATTTTCAGTCTTGAATTTGCAGATGTAGATCCACACATAACTGGAGTCAATTGTAAAATCAAAGAAATATTTCTCTTGTGGCAAATTATTTTGTGAGCTCCTTGCAAGTAGAGCAAGTAGGAATTTTTTTCATTTGTTTTCGTTTTCCCACTTCCTTGCACAATGCCTGTGTGACATCAGAGGTGCTTAATAAAACATTTATTGATTCATTGATTTTTAACTAGTGGTCAAAAGCTTATATTTAACTTGTGTTTCTCATATGATAATATCTCACCACTGAGAATGTATGAAATATTTTTATTTTAGAGAACTTAGGGTCTTACTCATGACTTTCATAACAAATAACAATGACTGTTGACTAAACTAATAATCTATGTATTATATCCTCCCTTCCGTCGTCCCTCCTGAAACAGAGATCTGGCCAAATCCAAACTGCACTCCATTGTTAACAGAAGCAGCTATGTGATGTCAGGTTTCATGAAACAGAGGAAGAACTTTCCTTGTGGTTTTACAGTCTAGGGACATGGGTTTAAGTTCAGATTCTGCTACTTAAAACTTAGTGACTTTGAGGAAGTCACTTATTCCCTATGGGCTTCAGTTCCTCTTATGTAACATGAGGATTTGTACTTGAATTCTAAGTTGCCTTTTAGCTTTAGGCAATCAACCTATGAATTTAACTGGCTAAGGTTAGTTCAGTATTATAAATTCAGAAGTTTTCCTTTCCTTTTTCTTTCCCATTTAGATTTCTGATTGCTAGAAAAGTTAATATTAAATTCAATGATCATTATTAACTTACAGTGTTTATAGGTATGAACTCAATCAAAGACCAAAAAACCATTATTTTTAAGGTCAGTTCTTTTTATAATAGTAGTCAGTATAACACAATCAATGAGTATGTTTTTGATGACTGTATTGAATAATTGTTTAAAATGTTGCAAGCTCTTTTCTACATCTCCCATTATTGCCTGTACTGTCTCTTCTTTCATTTGGATATATAGTTGTGTGACCATTAACAGACTTAATATTGAAAGTATTAGTTTCTTGGCCTCTGTGTTTTTATTTATCCACATTTAATATAAAATATCAACAAATAAGAACAAATTGTTTATTTTCACAGACTTCCAAAATCTTTAGAGAAACATGAAAAAAAATTGTATTTTTTGAGTAACAAGATTGAAAAATCATTAGGTTGCAGTGGATGTAGTGTGGAAAGACTGACAGTGCCATATGTGCCACAAGTGACAGGTAAGATGAGAATAATTAGATATTATTTTGATGGTAGTGTGAAGAGTTTGTTATGTTCTTTTATACTTATAGTATTTGTATAAATTCATTCTGTGAATATATGCATTGTATCAGTTTTCTTCAGAAGATTATTGAAATATCTTACAAAATTTAGTTTTCTCGTATTTTTAAAATACTTACCTTTTAGTAAAATAGACCTTTTAAAATATGTTACAATTTTCTTAAAAGACAGTATATGGTACTACTGTACCATTTTATGATGATTCCTAGAAAATCTCTGTATTTTACTACAGCATCTCTTGCCTTAAAATTATGTGAAATTAAAATATTTTTTTTTGTCTTGAAAACTGGTTTTTTAAAAATTTTATTTGGGAAAGTTGGATAAAATTGTTTAATGCCAATATATCTGTTTCTTTAGCTAAACCTAATGACAGAAAATATGTTTTTGACAGAGGTGTCTAAGATGAGGACTACCCAAAGTCACTTCTGTTCCTTAACATAGCTTGGATCTTGACTTCCTAAAGGCTCTTCTACAAAGAGTAAACTTAAATTCTCTCATGTTCTTCCTAGCTACAAGAACTAGAATCATCACAGCAGACTATGTATCTGCTGTCTTAGCTCTAACTTAGTTAAAATCAGAGAGGCTTAGCACCAGGAAGCTGACTGATGGAAAGATGAATTTGTTCATTCCCAGTAACTTCCCAAGATCATCTAACTAAATTGTTGTGTTATGAGTTGTGATCTGCATCAGTGGAGGAAGGGCCTACACTAATCAAACGACAAGTCCTTAACATAGTCAAATAACTGACAGAAGCAGATATTATGCTCCCTTTAGGAATATCAGCATAGTGGCATTTCCTCCTATGAGCAATGGGAAGGTATACTTAAGCACTATTGTTTCCACATTTTTGAAACACAGAAGATAAGTTAAAGTAAGGTAGTGCACTGTCTTTCTTTGAGAATTTGAATGCCCCAAATCAAAGAATGGGTACGTTTTCATCGGAAGCTTTAACTTTCTTATAAAAGTATAAATGCTAAGCTCAGTAAAACCCATCTTTTCCCTTGTGTATTGACTCTGTACAGACTCAAAATGAGATCCTCGATCCTCTTAGATGTAGATTAAAAAATAAAGGAACATTGTACGCAGGGAGATATGTTGCTGTCACTTCTGCCTGTTAGTTTTTTCCTTCATTTTTCTTGTCCACCTGGAAATGTGAACATTATTAATTTGATTTACATGGCAAATCAGATTAGCTTGTGACAGAAATACTAGCTGTTGAAGTAACAAGAAATGAAACTTGTGCAAAATCCGAGAACATTCAATATGGTTTGTTCCTGATGTGAATTAGTCATTTTTCTTGTACAAATGTGATCTCCCAGAAAAACTGATTTTCTTCAGACTTGATCTATATAGTAAATGTCATTGTCTTAAATTATATTTATATGTTCCTATGTTGATAAATTACCCAGGTTTCCCTTTGCTAGCATGTGTTAGCCTTAATTTTTTTGGTTATTTCTTAGTTTGAATTTTCAGCTATAATAATTCAGAGAATATTAGTTTTATTGTAATTAATGATTTAATGACACTATCCCTAAAATAGACATTTTTTCTCAGTATCACCATAGCTTATTTATACAGAATGTGTACTATTGTAATAGTTATGCTTAATTATAGTCTCCAGTATATTTCAAAGACAATGTAAATTTTTAATATTTTACTATCCCAGATTCTGTTCCTCAGGAATTCCTGGGGAAATGAAAATGTTTACAATAAAACACAATGGTAGAATTTATGCAATGATAACACTTAATTTTTTTTTTCATTCTTGTGAAATTTTTGGATTTAGCTTTGTTTCCTTCAGGCAAAAAACCTCATAAACACAGACACAAGCGCAAAGGTAAATCCAAATCAGTTTTGCCTCCCTTTCCCTTGCTGCCCTGTAGGAAAGTACATACCTAGCTTAAAATCAGAATGCTTTTAGATGATTTGTAGAACTGGACCAGAAGACTATTCTATGTAGTTGTGAGGTTAGTGTTCATTCTTAAATTCTCTTGTAGCCGTAGTCTGTTTTTCCTTTTTTGTTCATTCCTCCCTGTTTTTTTTTAAATTCTTAGATATGTTTAATTTCAATTTAGCTGTTGCTTTTCTCTTTTTAAAAAATTAATCTTTTCATCCAATAGCTTGTCACATAGCTTCTGAAAATCTTAGTAAATATGACTGTGTAAGAATTTTCCTGTTTCCTTAGGCTTTGCTCTTATCAAATTACTTAGTGGTACATGTTCACACACGCACCCAATCTACTTAAAGTAAATAAAATGAGGAGATGCAACGACCCTTTCAGGCCAAGTAATTATTACATTGTAACTTCTTTCTTCAGCTTTCTAATTCCTTTCTGTGTTTTACTTCTGAATCAACAATGAACAATCAATGAATGATCATAGAATGTTAGAGCTACAAGGAACCTAATAAATCAGTCAGGTCAAAATACTCTTTTTCTAGTTAGGGAAACTGAGGGCCCATAGAAGTAAAGTTATTTGCTCAAGATCACATGGCTAGATGGTAACAGAGTAGGATATAGAATCCATGTTCCCTGATTGCCACTGCATTGCTCTTTTTAATATACAACAGTGTTTTTATTATTTTCAGTAAAATTTTAATGTATATTTTATAGTATTTTAATTATTTGAACTTCGGTAAACCAAAGAACCACTGAAAAACAAAATGTTAAAGTTGGAAGGGAACTTAGAGACCACCTTGTGCAGTCTAAATGTGAATAAGAATCCCTTCCAGAAGGTACCATAATTACCTGTTTGGAGACCACTAATTAATCTTTCTCCTCTTTAGGCTAAATCTGCCCATTTCCAGAATTCTCTTAAATCATCTTAAAATGGCATGATATTGAGCCATTTTACCATCTTGATCACCCTTCTCTGAAAATTTACCTTCTAAAATATTCAATTGAGAGCATAGTGCTTCCAGATGTGTTCCAGAAAAGATAGAATACAATGAGATTACTATTTCCTTAGACTTGGACTCCTATAACCTAAGGTTGCCTTAGCTTTTTCATGACTGTTTTACAATTTTAACTCATATTGAGCTTTTAGCCCTCCAAAGTCCCAATATCTTAGTCACATGTGCTGCTGTCTATGTCTCCCCATTGTATTTGCAACACTGATTGTTTATTCCCATTAAACTTTTTAATATATTTGACACAGTGCTCTTGCTTGGTGAGATCTTTTTGAAGAGGTACCAGAGACAGCTGGTGGCTCAGTGGATAAAGCACTGCTTCTATAGTCAGGAAGATCTTAGTTCAAATTCAGCATCAGACTGGCATTTCCTAGCATTGTGACCATGGACAAGTTATTTAACCTCTGACAGACTGACAAAATGGATCCACTGGAGAAGGAACTGGCAAACCACTCCAGTGTCTTTGCCAAGAAAACCCCAAATGGGGTCACATAGAGTCAGACATGACTGAAACAACTGAACAACAACAAATGATAACTCTCCTTCGTAGCTTTGTGTCCTCTGAAGTTTTTAACATACATCTATACTTTTAACCAAGTTATTAAGAGTGAAATAGCTCAAGGTCAAGCAGAGATCCCTGGGCTGCTCCACTGGAGACCTTCCAAGTTGATGTCAAGTCATTAATTATAGCTCTGTAGGGCTGGCGATTCAAAATGCACAATCACTTAACTCTGTCATTTTGCTTTGCTAAAATTTAGGATATGTCTGAACATTTTATCTTTACAGCTTTTTTGGATTTTTATCATAATATTCTCTTTAACAGTATATTCAGAATTTTGCCATGAAATTTATTGAGAATGCCTTTATTAAGCTCCTACTTGGTGCAGCACACTGTTCTTCAGAGCTAGGAACATAAAACCATTTAATAGTTTATAAAAACCAGCAGTTGCATTAAACCATACCTGAGAGTAATAGAAATGCTTTCACTTCTCACCTGAGTGAAGAAAAATAAACAAGAGCTGCTCCTGAGTTCCCTAATGTATTCATTGGTTTATTTTTCATGCATGCCATATGTATTAGATATGCAGTCATGGCTTATAACAGTTAAGTCTTCTTTCATTAACACTTTTGGAGTCTTCAGTTTTTTACAGTTTATTTAATAATAATAGGTAATATTTATATAGTGCCTACTATGTGCTTGGCACTGTGTTTAAAATCTTGGAGATATTATCTCATGTAATCCTCAAAAGGACTTTATGATTTAGGTGCTAATTATTGTATCTATTTTACAGATGGGGGAATTGAGTCAAACAGGTTAAATGACATGCCCATGTCATTTAGCTAGGAAGTGCCCATGACTGGATTTGTATTTTGCCTTCCTGATTCCTAGCATTCTATCCATTGTACCTCTTAGTTTCCCTTATTAATGAAATCATTTTCACCTCCATCTTTTCTAATGTTGAATGTTTTTCTTTTTTGAAAGCTATGAAAAATGAACCTTTTTATTATAAAATCTTCTAAAAATATTTTTTTTAGTTTAGGATCCCCTCCAGAAGTTTTATGTGCAACTGAATAATTATTTTGTGAAGTTGCACAGAAGGAATACTGTATACATAATTTTACTTTACAATTATAATTCTGTATTATACTCTAAACTGAGAATTTTATCCAGTGGTTTTATCCACTGCTAAATTATTTTTCTTCTTAGTTCATTTGCAAATCTAGTCATTAGTTAAAGTAATTTTTTCAGCTACTTAAAAATAGGTATGTGTAGTTATGTTTAAGATACACAAGCATACATTGTTTTAAAGTTATGTAATATGCAATATACACAGATACACAAGATGGCAGCAAAGTATTAATAACAGCGGATTCCAGGTCTTAATACTATTTCTGAAAGTTAAGATATAGCAATATATTTTTAAAGATTAAAAAGGCAAACCTAAGGGTGTACTTCTATACTTAGCGAATGTCTAGAACACCACAATGAAACATAGAAAGAGAAATGGGCATTTACAGAATAGAAGATGGTCTTGTTGAACTTGAGGTAGTGCTGCAGAGAATCTTAGGGAAATAACTTGGTTTTGTTTTTTGTTTTTTTTATAATCAGGATACGGAACCCAAGTAACTCCTGAAGAACACCATCTGAATTCTTTACAATTTAGTAAGAAATAAGAGTTCTCATAGAATATATTATTACATTTTAGTGAACTTTGAAAAATAGGAGCAGGATCAAGCTGGCTAATGTGAGGAGTTTTGTCTGTTGGCTGTTATCACTGGGAAAGTGTGTACTTTATGGAACCTGTTTACTTTTGTAGAAATGTTGAATTGTGTTCTGCTTATATTTATACTAGAGCCTTTCTTCACTTTAAGCCTCATCAAAAGAAAGATTATTATATTATAGTTACCAGCCATAAGAATAAGAAAAGTTAATCATAAAATATATTTTAAAATGCTTTTTTTCTTTTCCTGAGTTAAAAGAATAAGGTTTAAAAAATAGAACAGCAGAGGTTCCCATACCAGTTTTTTTCTGTTTGTTTATTTGCCCCTTTCATACCTTTTTTTTTTTTTCTGAGGTTCTCTGGCTTTTCTTTACCCTAGTTTTACTTATATTAAGTAGCTTGCCAAAAAAAAAAAATCCCTCATACTGTTCTATCTGTTTTCTGTTCTTTCTTCAAGTTGTCACCTCTAACCTAAAATTAGGTTTTTGATGGGGGTTATTTATTTTTGGTTTGAACTTGAGGGAGAAGTTGTGGGTGGGGTCCACGAATTTTTTTCCTAACCAATTTGGAAATCCCTTTTACTAGGATGTGTTGTGAATAAGATTTCATTAGTTACAGAGAAATATTAATTCTTATGAGCCTTGTTAAGTATAAGTCATGAATAGGGACTATAAACAAGTTATAGAATGATTAAAAAGTTTGAACACATATTTATCCAGTCTTTTCCTACGTTCAACCTTTACAAATACAATAATCTTCCGATTAACGTTATAGTACATAGAAATGACAGAAAAATAGATTGAAAGGCCAAATTTAGACTGTATCTTCCTCAGAAAATCAAAGGGATAATTTAAATTGGAGTATTTTGATGAGGTATCATGAAATACTTATCACAGTGTAACTAACAAATATTACTTCATTTCACCTACATTCATTTAACTAAGAAATATGTATTGATTAACCTATATAAATGAAAGATATATTAGCCATGCTAATACAAAGCTGTTCGTCAGTGGACCAGCATTATATACCAGGAAGTGGACAAGAAACAAAATGCAGTAGTCTCTACTAATGAGGAATGTATGGTCTGTTGGGGGAGATGGTGTGTACATGTATAAGGAGGCTGCAGTTTAGGTGAGAAGATAGGGACAATGCAGGGGGAACCTCAGGAAAAGTAGCATATGAATAACGACAGTATGCCCTAAGAATTCTGACATAGAGATCACTTCTGTCTGAAAATCAATGAAGATTTTATAAAGAAAAATGATATTTGTGCTAGCCTTTGAAGGATATATAAAATTTCATTTGGTAGAGATGGGGGAACATTCTAGGTAAGGAAACAAAGAATGGAAGAAAAAAACATGGTCCCTGTCTTTAAGGAGCTCACTTTCTGAAATGAAATAGCTACGTGTATAGGATTCATATGGATTAGATGGAACACAACCTTAGAGGAGAGAAGTTAACTATTGTCTGGGTTTTCTTTTTGACTTTTCCTTTTGCCCAGAATGGTATCTTTTCCTTCTTACCTATTTCAATCAGTTCATCAACATGTATTAGTCCACTGCTTATTGTGTCCAGAGAGACCATATGATCCCTGAAAAGAAGACATATGAGTTATTTAAGGAGAGGTCATCTCTCGTTTTCATTGGAGGAACAGTTTATACTAGTATGAGCTGGACCTTTGAAATCCCTTCCAACTCTGAGATACAAAGAAGCAGAATAATCCAATGTCTATTGTTTCAACCCAAAGAAGAGAGTAGCGGTCATCACTTTTCATGCTGCCAATATGAGAAAGCATAGCAAAGCATTTAGCAAGTAGGAAGTCATTTATGACTTTCAAGAAACAGATTCAGAAGAGTGGTAGAAATGAAAGTCGATATATAATTGGTTAAATAAAACATAGATAATTGCAAGATATTAAAAATGTGTGGCAAATGATGTGGATGCAGCCAGCATGTTTAGAGTATTGAATCTCCAAGAAGTTTGACTGATGAAAAAAAAAAAATGAAACTAGGATGGTAGGTAGAGAGCAGCATGAGAACTAGGGGGACTAATTGCATTTAGTCAGACAGGCAACATCTACATGGGTAGTTATATGCAAAATACATTCAGAGTGAGTGGAAAATAACCTTAGAAAGGCTGAATAATTGTCTGTTTCCCCTTTTTGTGCCTCTATCAGGTATACCAGAAGTATACTCTGCAGTTACCAGAAGACAGGATTGGTGAAAGATATATTCTATGAAAAAGACTGATATACTCAGAAACGTTAATTAAAACAATCGAAGATGAAAATGAGGCTTATAATTTCCACTGAGAAACTTGGATGACATTTGATTTCATACAAAAAAGGGGGAAAAAATCCTGAAATTTGCAGTTGTTTGAGTAATATGTAAAAATCTTAACTCATTTCCATTCCCCAATTAATTTTGTAATTAAGAAATTTGTAGATTTAACATTAACAGAATAGTTAATGTTGACTACTGGCTAATAAATGTGAAAGATAATATGAGAGTAATTAAGTAAAGGCACGGGGGGGGGGGGGGGAAGATAACTCAAAGTTTCCTGAAGAAGGATTTTAAGACATGGAGGGAAAGGAAGGAAAACATTCTAAGCATGAAGAACAGCCGGTACAAAGGCACAGAGATTAGAGATGGAGTTGTCTGTATGAAGAATAGTAGTAGGCCGGCAAAACTACATGGTAAAAAGACTGTAAAGGCAGCAAGGGATCATGTGGTGAATAAGTTTATATGCTACAGAGAGGAGTTTATTTTTGATCTCAGAGATAGTAGGGAATCACTGGAGTATGTTAAGTAAGGGTTTAAACACGATCAAGTCCACAATCTCTAAGAATTACTGTAGCAGTTGTATGGAAGACAGATTGGAATAGAGGGAAAGTTGAGGCAGAATGGCAGTTAATAGTCTTGGAAATGGTTAAAATGAAAGGTAATTAGGAGCAAGGTCCTTGCAGAAGACAAGCTAAGAGTAGATGAGGGCCTATTTTGCAATAGCCGCTTTGTGAGTGGAGGGAAGGCTTTTTATATCAGATAGGTTGCAGAAAAAGAAATAACAGTGAGAGTGCGAAGCTGAACATCACACTAGGATCACTAACCTTGATTACTGGAAGGATGGTGATACTCTCAATTGCAGTAGGAAAATAAAGAAAAGAGGTGGGCTTAATTGGGTGGGGCGATAATGAAATCTGTTTTGGAGATAGATATGAGTCTGTAGATAGGGTAGATACTTATTAGTGAATGGTGGAGAAAAACATTAAAAATTAGAGAAGAGGGGATGATGAAGTACAAATCTTGTAACCCACTGTTTTTAACTAAATATTTTCTTGAACTTTCTTTTTCATATTTTTTCTAGCTAGAGAATATTAGTACTCTTAAGAATAAAAACAAGATTAAAAATAAAAATTGAATTTTTTGTTATGGAAAAATAAATCTACACTTTTTTCTAGATGAAGATAAGCTTTCCAGATGGAAGAGCATTGTGGACACTAGTTCCATTCAGGTGGACATTTTACCAGGCAACAACCCTGTTGAAGATGTGGTAAGTTATTGAAAGTTAACCTGGGAGCTTTGCTTTGAGGTAATCATATTTTTTTCAGTTTTTCTCCCCTAATTCACTTAAACAGAAAATTACCAATGACCTATTTTAAAATGAAATAAGTAGTATGCCAACTCAGTCTTTAAATAAAACTCATTGAAATTTCTTAGTCTTAAACCTTTGAATGTTGCAAAGTGGTTTCATACATTTGTATTGCATAGTTTCAATTTTTAAAAAATATCTTTCATTTTTACAGTACCATATTTCCCAATAACTCTCTTTCTCTACCTTCTCCAGTTGGTAAAACCTTACCATGTGATAATGAAATAAAATAGAAAGAGAGAGAAAAAAACAGTTCAGCAAAAATAATCGATACATCACTCATGTCCAACAGTAGATAGATAGATAGATAGATAGATAGATGATAGATAGATAGAAATGAATTGATATATACACACATGCCTACAAACATATATAGCTATATAAAGAGAGTTTTACTTCCATAGTGAAGTGTATATAGATATCTCTTCTTTGGGTTTAAGACATGATTGGTGTAGTTATTTTTATTATACTTCACCCATCAATTGAGTTGTATGCTATTTAAATCATACTTCCCTGCTAAAGCAATTTAAACTTTATAGCTATGCCGTGATATCAGAGAGAAATCTTATAGTCTCATAGGATAAATTCATAGTATCATATGGAGACTGTACTAAGAAATAAATAAGAAATAAAGTGTTGTACCTATAGTATACCATTTAATTAATTTATCAGATTATTTTATTTAACATGTATTACCCACAGATAGAATTATTTCATGTGGTCAAGATAGCACAGTTAGCAAAATTTTTCAATGATTAAAAATTATAGCTTTGACTTCAATGTTATCAAATAACTCCCAAAAGCCCTTAGTCTAGATTATTTTAGAAATTGATTTATTTGAAATAATGATCTCAGTGCTTGCCCCGTATTTTGGAGAATACAATAGCACCACTACGTAACTACTGGATTTTCATTCAATCACTATGCTTAGTCACCAATCCAAGAAAATCATAATAGTCAAATAGAAATAGAAGTTGTCAAAATGTTTTCCCTATTTTTATGCAAAAATGTATTAACTTTAAAAAATTGGTTACCCCCTGGGAAACCTTGTTGTTCATTTACACAAACCAAAGCTTGGAAATGGTATGTATCAAAATAGGAAAGGAAGTCATCTAAAAATCACTTCTCATGTTACTATGTAGCAGCTCTCAGTTCTTGAGTTTTCCTGATAGTTGCTTTATATTAAGAGTTGATTTTTCAGGCCCTATTTTGGTAACTAGGGAAAGCAGTGGTTGGTTTCTATTATCCGTACTACTTTCACTAAGTAGAAATAGTCAGTGACTGGCTTCAGTCTTATTCTGATATCTCCATCTGGCATTGACATGATTAGGTTTTTGAAAGCCATGCCAGTGAAGAGCAAACTCAACCAGATCCTACCAACTGGGAAATAAATGCTCCATATATGGTTCCTGTCATGGGCTGTTAGTCTGTCATCCAAAGACCAACTTAGTTCAGATTGACAACAGGGTGATGACTTTTTTTTAATGAAATTACGAGCTCTTAAAATACCCTGTCATGTCAAAGAGGGATTGTGATCCGCATCAGTGAGGCATTTCCAGGTATTAAAATGAGACTCTTGGGTATCAAGAGGAATTTATTACATTATCTAATTGGATTTAGTCAGAAACCTCCTCTCTCCACTCCACTTGAAGATTTTTCTTCTTTAAAGCTAGTAGTGACTCAATCTCCCTTTCATAGTTGTACCACATAATATCTCCTTTGGTGTTTATTTATCTGGTTGCTGCTACTCAATTCTTTTGGATTGTTTACTTTGGTCTTCACATGTAATAGGTTTTATTTTGTCAAACAAAGCCATCCTATGAAACATTATTCTTCATACTTATGCTACTTTTTATAGCTACTACCTTTTTATATACAGCACTGTTAGCTGGTATTACTTAATTAATCTGTAAATGATCTGAGAAGTCCTTTTCATAGAGATATTGCATGAAATATTCACGTGGGGGGATGGTACTTCATTGTTTTTAAACAGAAGATGAATTTTACATTAAAAGGCGTTTATTACCATGTGTTCCCATTTGAAGCTCCTGTACTGCAAACTTGGTTCTATATTGCTACAGTAAAGGCAAACAAGTCTCATCCAGGGCATCTGAATAGTCGAATATACTACAGTATTAGATTCAGCTGAGCCAAACTCCAGCTTCAAATTTATCCACCAGGACAGCATTCAACATAACACATATTGGAAATGTTTGCTCTAATACAAGGTAACAATACAGAGTTTCCAGCTAGGTAGTAAATATCAAAATTTTAAAACTATGGAAAATGGGAAATAATGGATTCTAGAAACCAGATTGATAAGCTTGTTCTTTATGCCTCGCACAATTCTAGAATGGATCTAGAACAAATAGAGCTAATCACTAGGAGTCTGTATGGGCTTAGTAAGAATAGAGTCCACCTAACTGACATCATTTTCTTATACTAGTTTATCTTTATTTTTACCGAATATTTAATGAAATGCCTTTCTGTATCCTTATAGACAAGAGGGTTTTCTTCACCCATTCTAGTCCCATTGGTGTACTTGATATTCCCTGTACGTGGCATTCATCCTCCCACTGTCTGGTCTCTACGCACGCTTCTGTGCTCAGAATGTTCTCCATCTTCACATCTGCCTCACTAGAATTCCAAGTCTTTTTCAAGGGCCACCGATGCTTTCATGCTACCTTCTGTTGGTAAGGCTGGACCATTCTGTCATTCTGTCCTCTGCCCCTTGCAAAAAAAATTTCCTTTGTATGTGTTTTGTATTGAGAGTAAGTAGAGCATAGTAACTACACATTAGCTCTGTGGCTCTGGGTAACTCATGTTATGTGTCAGACCTTAAGGCAACTGCCTGAGAAGAGAAGCTGCAGAGAAAGTGCCAAACCTGCGTGAACCAAGGGGGTTTCCTCATCTGATGAGTCTTTCATACAGCACTGAAATCACAAGATCAATCTTTCATTCACATTTTATATTGATTCACCTATACACATATTTTCCTTCCAGTAGACTATAGTTAAATATTGTAACAGATCACATCCATTTTTAAAAAAATAAAAAAGTTGATTCTTACGAATAATGTGTGTGTGTATGTGTGTGTGTGTGTGTGTGTGTGTGTGTATGGGTGTGTGTGTGGCAGCCATGACAGTCTCAGTGTCAAGAGGACCTGAATTTATGCCTTATTGCTAATACATACTGCATACGTCTGTGGCAAAATACTTACCCTTGCAGTGTCTTAGCAGCTAAATATCAGAGGAAACATTGTTTGAATATGTTTATCATTTTCCTGATAAATGGAAATCAGTTTCCTTACCAAGAGTTGTCTATATCAGTATAATCGGGTCTTGTAACACACACACACACACACACACAATCAGTTTACTTGCAGATAGAGGTTTTTAACATAATGTTATCTTTATGAATAGATCTTACTTTCATGGATTTTGTGACATTACAAGTTCTGTTTTCCTAGGTTGATAAAAATTACTTTCAGCAATCTTGTTGGTTATTTCAGTGTCACTTTTTCCACAATTTCAATCCCTGAATTTTGTCAGCCTTTACTATGCTATTATTTTTTAGTTGATTTTAGTTTACATTAAAGTGACTAAGCTGAATTAATATCCTTAATATAAAAGAAGCAGGTCAGTGAAATGGAAGTCTATGAAAGAATAATAATTTCACTTTAAGGTACAATTAGAGAAGCTACTGTCTCTCTTTTCCCCAAGCTCACATATACCAACACAATGAATGATCAGAATAAACAACTGTGGATATTATTTTCTTTTGCCATATATGATCAGAACCTGGCTTACAAAAAAGAATCTGCTGCTTGAACCCCTTTGCAGCTTTTCCATTTTCAGGAACTTCTATTTCCTGTTGCCTTATTTCTCATTCCCCATTTAAAAAAAAAAAAGCCCAAGGAGTGTTGTAGTCAGCTCTTGATTAAGAGACATTGTATGAAGTATAAGTTATTTTGCTTTTGAGTTAATATATTTTTCACCCTGGATTCTTAAGCAATTTGATTTAACATGTATTTTAAGAATAGAAACCCTTGAACATCTTTTGGAAATTTGATGTTTTCAAATGAGTTTGACTTATATGAAGAAAACATTATTTCAAAGCTTTTCAAATCAAATGAACAGATAGATGAGTTTCTACTGTGAAGTCACTCTTTCAGGTCCCTCAAGGAGCTTACATTCTATTATGGAATTCTCTTCTGCATCTCATTCTTACCAAAAGTGGAACTTGGTGCTACAGTACAGATTATGGACACTGTAGGGGGAGAGTGACTGACTACTCTGTACTAACTAGTTGAATGTGTGATAGAGAACATCTCGTCATGTGTCTAGATTAATAGATCATATTTCAGAGGACTCAAAGGAAATCTTAAGTAGCGTCCTGAGGACTAAAGTTCTATAGTAGAAATCATCACAACAGAGATGGAAAACTATTAAGAATGATATTTATAAGGTACAAAAAAAGAAAATTGTGTTCCAGTGAGAGAAGACTAGTCTTAGAAGAATGACATGAGGAAGAAACAAACCAGCTGAGTTTTAGAGATTGCCTTTGTGATTCTTATTTCCTTTTTCTTCCTTATTGAAAAAGCTTGTGGGACTCTCACTGGGTTGTAAAGGTGATTGTTACCAAGGACCATAGTGTCTGTCACATTAGCCATTACAGGGCTTTAGTAGAGTAAATATTGTGATTCAAATTACCAATTTTTGAGGGTCAGTACCTTATCTAACATTGCCTTAATTGGTGTACCAGTTGGAACATGTTTATTTTAACTTTTACTTTGTTCTTTAATATGCTGTCTAGGGGGACAGAGCCAAGATCATGGAGTAGAAAGACACATATACTAGCATTACCCCCACAGCCCACAAAATATTTGTAAAAATGACTCTCAATAAATACTAGAGCAGCAGAAGTGACAGAACAACAGAGTGAAAGAGATTTCCAGCCACAGGTAACCTGGAAGGGTAACAGGAAAGGTCTATCCCATTGGACACTGAGCCCAACACTCACCACACAGCGCTGGGAGGAACAGGACCTGAACTGATCTTATGATCAGAACTCCCAGCAGATAGGGTCCCAGATCCCTCAACCCACAAGTGACAAAAAAGTTCCAAAGATCAGTGTGGGAGGACTTTCCCATCTGAGTGAGAGGGGAACAGGGTTCCTCCATCAATAGCCTGAGGTGACAGAAGTAGCAGCAGCAGCAGACTACAGGCAGCTATGGTGTCTGGGAAGTCAAGTAACTGGCTGGAAAAATGCCCCAAAATTGGAAAAAAATAAGACCATAGAAGGTTACATTCTTGATGAACAGGTGTCTCTTCCCATCCTTTCAGATGAGGAAGAACAAGGCATACTGTCACAGGAAATCAAGGTCTCTGCCTCCAGGGTCTCCAAAGTAAACTTAAATTGAACTCAAGTAATAGAAGAGCTTGAAAAGCAAGTTAGCCCCTTGCTAAAGGAGAACCAAAAAAATGCTGAAGAAAATAACACTTTTAAAAAGAGAATAACTCAATTGGAGAAAGAAGCCCAAAAAGCCAATGAGGAGAAGGAGGCTTTAAAAAGCAGAATCAGCCAAATGGAGGAGAAGGTTCAAAAGCTCACTGAAGAAAACAGCTCTTTAAAAGAGAGAATTGAGTTCAGAGAAGCTAATGAATATGACATAAACCAAGCAGTTAAAAAACAAAACCAAAACAAAACCAAAAGTTTGAAAAAATAGAAGATAATGTGAAACACCTCATTGGAAAAACAGCTGACCTGGAAAACAGATCCAGGAGAGACAATTTAAAAATTATGGGACTACCTGAAAGCCGTGATCAAAAAAAGAGCCTAGACATTTTCTTCCATAAAATTATCAAGGAAATATGTCCTGACATTCTAGAACCACAGGGAAAAATAAATATTAAAAGAATCCAATGATCACCTCCTGAAAGAGATCCAAAGAGATAAACTCCGAGGAATGTTGTGGCCAAATTTCAGAGTTCCCAGGTCAAGGAGAAAATACTGCAAGCAGCTAGATAGAAACAATTCGAGTATTGTGGAAATACAATCAGAATAACACAGGATCTGGCAGCTTCAACATTAAGGGATCAAAGGACTTGGAATAGGATATTCCACAAGTCAAAGGAACTGGGATTAAAACCAAGAATTACCTACCCAGCAAAACTGAGTATAGGATTTCAAGGGAATAAATGGTCATTCAATGATATAGAGGACTTTCAAGCTTTCATGATGAAAAGACCAGAACTGAAGAGAAAATTTGATTTCACAAACAAGAATCAAGAGAAGCATGAAAAGGTAAACAGGAAAGAAAAATCATAAAAGATTTCCTAAAGCTGAAATGTTTATATTCCTACATGGAAAGAAAATATTTGTAACTCTTGAGACTTTTCTCAGTATTTGAGTAGGTGGAGGGATTGTACATACACACACACACACACAGACACACACATACACAGACACACACATATAGACAAAGAGGACAGGTTGAGTTGAATCAGAAGAAATGATATCCACAAAAATAAAATAAAATAAAATAAAAATTAAGGGATGAGGGAGGAAAATACTGGGAGGAGAAAGGGAGAAATGGAATGGGGTAGGTTTTAACTCATAAGAGAGATAAGAAAAAATCTTGTTCAATGGAGGAGAAAAGGGAGAAGGGGAGAGGAGAAAAGCGAAGCTACTCTCTCCACATATGGCTTAAGGAGGGAATAACATGCTCACTAAATTTGGTATAAAAATCTATCTTACACTACAGGAAAATAGGGGGGGATGTGAGAAGTGGGGTAAGGGGAATGATAGAAAGGAGGGAAAATGGGAGAAGGGAGTAACTAGAAATAAACACTTTTGGGAAGGGACAAGGTCAAATGAGGGAATAAAAAATTAAAGGGGGATAGAGTAGGATAGAGGGCAATATAATTAGTATAACACAACATGATTATTATGGAAGACTTTTACAAAACGACCCATATTAAGTCTGTATTGAATTGCTTGCCTTCTCAGTGGGAATGGGGAGGGAGGTATGGAGGTAGGGAGAAAAGTTGGAATTCAAAGTATTAGAACAAATGTTGAGAATTATTATTGGATATAACTGGGAAATAAGAAACACAGGTAATGGGGTATAGAAATCTATCTTGCCCCACAAGAAAAGAGAGAAGATGGGGATAAGGGTGTGAAAGAAAGGAAGGCACATTGAGGGAATGGATAATCAGAATGCAAGGTATTGGGAGTGGGGGAGGGGAGAGATGGGGAGAAAAATTGACCATGTTACAAAGTGATGTAAAAGCAACTAGTATTAAAGCAATTGACTGAATTAATTACCGAGAATACACCAGAGACATCTTTAGTTTGGGGAAAATAATTTTACTCTAAGCTTCCTAGAGGCAGGTAATCTCAAGTAAAATTTGGCATTGATGAAAAAGTCAAGATTTTAGTGGTAAATTTGATTTTATGATTGGTAATTAATGAGGAACTAGAACATATATAGAAAGGCATGTAAGCCACTTAAGACTTGCTTCAAAAGATGTTCCTTAGCCAATGTGAAATTATAGTCATACCTGAAACCTGGTTATTGGAACTTACTATTTGATGATTCTATGGGACTATTAATTGAATGCTCTGAGTTTAACTCCAGGTATGGATAGCAAGAAAGGCAGTCTAGCTTCCAATCCATGATGCCAGTAAACCTGTGAGATGCTGGTATGAACTGCAAAAGGTGATCTCATGGGAAGGGTGGGAGAGTGGCTGTTCAGGTTCAGCTTTTGAATTATAAAATATTTAGACTTGAACATTAGAAATGAAGTTTAGTATGTTGTCGGGAAATAATACCATCTTTTTTTTTCTTTTCTGGTCAACATTACATTCCCTGTAATCTAATTGGGGCGACCATGTCAGTGATACTTTTAAAAATAAAATTCTCTGAATAAAAGAAAGTCAATTTTAAATATACCTTCTGCTGATGCTCTTTTCTTCTTTTGTAATTCACCTCCAAGTCCATCAGGAACACTGACCTTTGCATCTGGACATGCCCAGTGCCAATATGTCCCTGTTTATGAGACAAAGTTTCCAGATCTCTTTGTATATTGAGTCTTTCGGAGTTTGTTGAATCATATTTAATTTAAAGTTGAAAATCAAGGCTAAAATCTGTTTTTCGGGTTAATTTGCTTCTTCCCAATTAACTTATTTATTCAAAATAATTATGAAAATAAAATTGAACCAAATGATAGATTGCCAAAGCAAATTAGACATTTAAACTATATTCTCTTAAATATATTGGAGCATGCAGATTTGCCATGTAAGTTTGTTTGTATTTCCTATTGGTTTTGAAAGTTGAGTAAGATTTTTTTCATGTTGTTCTATAGCACATTTTAAACTTTTCATAAATGCTTGTTTCAGAAGCAAGTTTTTATTTTCTTCAAATCCTTAAAAGACATTTACAAACATACAGAGTATACATAGTATATTTCATAAGTTTATACAGAACTGTTTTAGCAAGAATGACTTTAGCTTCTTGTTGCCTAGAATAGCAAAGAAATATATCTGCTTGCAATCCTGGAGGTTCATATTTGGTGGCTTTTCCTCCAGTGCGTTAGTATAAGTTGTAAAAAAAACCAAAACACTATTGCTAATTCACAGTAACAAATTACATTTGTATAATAGTGTTCAAAGACTGTAATCTAAAAAAACATACTTTCACAAATCTGGTATTGCTATACTGAGTTTTCTGCTAGAAGTTTAACTCTTCTGCTTGAGAACTGTGAAGCTTCCTCACACAGCACCAAATTATGCAATATTTTTTTACATCATAGATGTATATATAGTTTATGGACCATGCTTTGAAATTGCAGTCATATTTTGCTGTGGCTTCACTGATTGAGAGAGATATATTTAGTATAGAAAGACATTTTAAAGAAATTAATTGTTCACTTGTGAGTTCATAAATACATAAAATGAGAATTCTATACATTTCTCTAAATAGTATGTTAGTTTAAATTTTCAGTACTGTTTTACATATTGGTTTTTTTAAATCAATTCTATAGTTTCACCATTCCTAAATGTTGATTTTAAGCTCATTTCATAAGAACGAAATGAGCCGGTATATATCGTTTCATTGAATGAAATGAGCCTGTATATATCTGGGTTTTTTAGACTTACCTTAGACAACCCCATAGTTTTAGAGAACAAGTGTGGTGAATTTCATAGTTTTATATGTCTGCTAATATCAGTGCTACAGTTTGTTCATACTGACATGCTTTTGATAGTATTTTCTTGAAATGGTATGTATTTTGGTGAATTCCTTGGCACTAGGTGTTAATAAACGCTTTTTTTCTTTATGGTCCATTTTGAAATTCTCTTCAGAAGATAAAAAATCATCTGTTCCACAGTTCACTACCTTAATTGGAAGTTTTTTCAGCCTACATTGTCATTTACATGAAACAGCATAAGCATCTCAAAAGCTAAAAGGAGCTTAATATTTTAATTTAGAAAATTGTAATAATGTGTTCATGTTAATTTGTCTGTATTATTTAGGCTCTGCTTGAAGCAGAAAAAATGAAGAGGTATAAGCAAAGTTACTGTAAATCTTTATAATATGTGAACAAAAATAATTGTTTTTCTTCTTTATGAAAGTATAGTAGTGCATGCTCCATGTTGTAATCAATTAAACCTATGAAATGACAAAATGGAATGTTCTCAAAACTAACAATTTTCCCATTAGCAGGGTGCTCACAGTTGTAGACAACAAAATAGCCTAACTGGTACAATTTTGGAACTTTTGCTGCTACAGTTTGACATCCTTCTCAAACAAAAATCTTTGATCAATATGCCTGCTTTTGTCCTGTTTTCCCACTTTGATTTTCTTTTTAAGGTAAGATGTTTTTGACCTACATTCCTTTTTTTAAGAATCTAAATGGGGAGACAGAATGCAGAACAATCATCATCCACTTGGATGCCATTTTATAAATTACCTCTGTGTGCTTTTGTATGAAAAAGATATAATTTAAAAATCAAGAAAATAAGAAATTAAGAATGTATTTTCATTTGTACTCATGCAAAATACAAACTGCTGTACATATTTTCTTGTTTGGTGAAATTTAAATTTACTGCATGTCTTGATTGCATGCACTCTGGGAAATGTAATTGGCTTTTATTGCACCTTTCACTTAATCTGTTCATAAATTGTTGATTTGAGTTTTCCTCGGTTTAACCACAGTAGCCTCCTGTACATCCTTGATTACTGACCTGATGCTGTTAACTGTAAGTTCTGAGAATATTTCTTTGATTTACTTCTTGTCATAGGAATACCATAGATGCATTTGTGTGTATCTCTTAGGCTTTTAGAGACTGAGAGTATGGTATTGATGTTTTTTCTGTGGTATTAAGTCAATTAAACTGTTAAGTATTCTATTTTTAATGTACACAGTTGTTTTGTATCATTTCATTCCTAAACAATTTGACTGCCTAGACTATATAGTGTATATGCATGGATTCTAGTACCTGGTGGCTGTTACATTAAAGTTTGACTGTAACTTGCAGCAAATTTTTTATGTGTTTGAGTTTTGCTCTGAAATTTTTCTGAACTTAACTGTATCTAGTAATAGTAAATTTTGCTTGATAGTCCAAGATAAGATAAGCCCCATTTCCACAAGTAAGACTTATCTCTTAATGTTGTAAAGATGAAAATGAGATTTATTTTATCTTGTTTTATCCATGCTGGCATATTCTGTACTAAATGTAATAAATCCAGTTTCATGAAATATATGGATGCATGGTGTGACTCACATGTAAGCAATAAAACAAAAAAAAAATCAAGTAATCATGTTATGTGCAGTTTTATAACAAGTGTCTCTGTATTTGGAAAATGATATTTCCAGGTGAGAACCAAATGACTTTTTCATCAACAGAATCTACACTTACATACTTAAGAATATTCAAAACTACAGTTGAAAAGTATTTTTACATAAGTTTTAACCCACCTATTGTTGAAAGTTATATCTTATGTGTAATATTCTGTTTTCTTTTGCTTTTAAATTATAGATGATGAATCATGTATTTGATTTTGATATGAGTCTTACTGGTATCACTTTTTTTAACACTATTTGAGAGACCCTAAGTACTAAGCTTAAAAGGAGTAGTTTGAATTAAGATGGAGCATCATTCTAGCTACTTTTCAGAAATATGTTTCTTCATTAGGAAACCTTTCACTTAAATCTTTGAATGGGACCACATGGTTGCAGGTTGTTTTGTCATATGAGCACAGACCTAGCTCTGGATATATCTGATCTATGATTCTGAATTTGTTCACTGATATGTCCTAAGCCGTGATTCAATCACTTAGTTTTTTAGATTATTGTGGTCTCCTCCTTCAGAGGGAAAAGAATGGAGTCTCCCGTTCCATTTATTCCAATACAAACCAGTGAACTTGATTCCAGTGACCAGAAAACTTACAAAACATTATTTAAAGAGATTGCTGTGAACCCCTAAAAATGGAAGTGATGATCACAAAGATGAAGCATGGCTTCGTCAACATTTTTCAGGCTTCTACTCTATGCCAGGCATAATCCTAGCTTCTGGGCATACAGAATATGTTCTTTACCCTCAAAATCCTACTCCAGGAGTTCATATCAGGGGAGACACCAAGTACACACATGTGTATATAGAAATTTTTCAAAAGAAAAAGAAGGTAGGGAGTAATGATGATAGCTGTTGGAATCAGAAAATTCTTTGTTTGACTTACATCTTTAAGGAAGAGGAATTTTATGAAGCAAAAGTTAAGAGAATGTATAATAATAGCTAAGGTAAAGATGCAACGCTTTGTGAGGATTTGGCCAGACTATAATATGACAGAAGAAATCTGTAGTGAAGCAAGAAGCCAGGCTGTAAAAGACTTTAAGTCAAAGAGATGAGTTTGCATTTTATCCTAGAGGCAACAGGGAGTCACTAGAGTTCATTGAATAGTGGGATGGATTGTGATGGAACAGTCAACAAGCATTTATTAAGTGCCTAATATGTACTCAATATACTAGTTAGTATATGAAGTACTGGGCACCCAAAGGCAAAACAAAAGAAACTACTCCCTGCTGTCAAGGAGCTCACAATCTAATGCAGAACACATGACACAGAACACAAAGTTCAGGATAAATTGGAGATAATTTATGGAAAGTACTTGTAGTAAGACAGATCTGGAAATTTTTCCTTTAGAGAGTGAGATTTTAGCAGAGACGTTAGGGAGCCAGGAGAGAGATGAGATGGAAATAGTTCTAGGAATGGGAGATAGCCAGTGAAAATGTCTAGAGTTTGGAAATGTGTTATGTAAGGAATAGCAAGGAGGCTGATGTCACTGGATCACAGAATATATGGTGGGAAGTAAGGTGTAAAGCCTGGAAAGCATGTAGGGAGGAAGGTTATGAAGGTATTTGCATGCCAAAAAAAATTATATTTGTTCTGGAGGTGTTGAGTCATGAGTTTATTGATCAAGGGTTGACATGGTCAGACCTGCACTTTAGGAAAACCATTTGACACTTAAGTGGGAAGAGACAAGAAATAGGGAGGCCAATGAGGAGATCATTGAAATAGTCTAGACTAAGTGATGAAGACTTAATATGGTGGCTAGGTGACTAGAGACAAGAGTTCAAATATTAAACATCTTGCAGAGGTGGAAACAGTAAGATTGAGCAATTGATTATTTATGTGAGATGAAGGACAGTGAGGAGGATAATGACAATTTGTGAACCTGTAAAAGTGGAACAACAAGAGTGAACTAATGATGATGCTTTTAATAGGGAAGTTGGATAAGTGAGATTTGAAGGAAAGATGATAGGTCTGTCTTGGCCGTGTTGGGTTTGAAATGTCTTCTAGGCAATTGGTGATGTGAGAATAAAACTCAGGAGAGGGAGGGAAGGAGAGGAGTGACTGAGTCTGAGTATATAGATCTAAAAGTCATCTTCAAAGAAATGCTTAGCCATACTAGATTTAGACTATATTACAAAGTGGCAATCATCAAAACAATGTGGTACAGGGTAAGAAAGGGGTAGATCAATGTTAAAGATTAGGTACATAATATAGGGAGGTAAATGATCATTGTCATCTAGAATTTGATAAACTCAAAGATTCAAACCTTGGGGACAAACACTCATTATTTGACCAAAAAATAACCTGAGAAAACTGGAAAGCAATTTCATAGAAAGTAGACATAAATATCTCACACTGTGTATTAAGATAAGGCTGAAACAGCGATTTAGACATAAAGGGTGATATTGTAGGCAAATTACAGGAACATGGGGAAAAGTTACCTGCCAGATAAGGGAAAAGTTTATGACCAAACAAGCAATAGGTAGGATGGGAAGTAAAATAGATAATTGTGATTACATGTAATAAAATTTTAAACAAACAAAGCTAAAGTAACCCAAATTAGAATTAAAGCAGGAAACTGAGAAAAATATTTCACAGCAAGTGACTTCAGATAAAAGTTTCACTTCTCAAATATATGGGGAACTGATCCAAATCTATAGAAATAGGAGCCATTATCCAGTTGATATGAATATAGTTTTCAGAAGAATAAATCAAAACTATCAATAGTCCTATAAAAATTCTCTAAAACACTAACAATATGAGAAATGCAAGTCATAACAACTCTGAGATGCTTAACAGATTGGCTAACATGAGAGAAAGTAAAAATAATAGATGTTAGAGGGGATGGGAAGAAAAGGTACACTAAGGCACTGTTGATGGAGTTATGAAATGTTCCAACCTTTCTGGAGAGGAATTTGGAATTATGCTCAAAGAGCTATCATCCTGTACATACTCTCTGAACCAGAGATACCACTACTAGTTCTATATCCCCAAGAGATCAAAGGAAAAGGAAAATCATTTATATGTACAAAAATATTTGTAGCTGTTCTAAAGGTGGCAAAAAATTGAAAATTGAGAAGTTCCTCATTAGCTGGAGAATGACTGAACACATTGTAGTATATGACTGTGATATTAGAAATGATGCTATTAGAAATGATGAGCAACATGGTTTTAGAAAAACCTGGAAAGACTTATATGAGCTGATGAAAATGAAGTGAGAAGACCTAGGAGAACACTTTACACAGTAATGGCATTATTGTAACATTAACTTTGAAAGACTTAGATACTCTAATTAATGCAATGATCTAAGTTAATTCCAAAAGATCCATGATGAGAAATGTTATTCACCTCTAGAATGAGAAATGATTAATTCTGAATGAAGATTGAAGTATATATCTTTTCACTTTATTTTTCTTGCTTTTTTGCAACATAATATTAAAATATTTTACATGATTTCACATATATAATAGGTAGCATATTGTCTTCTCAGTGGATAGTGGGAGGAGTTTGAAGAGAGGGAGAAAAGTTTGAACTCAAAATAAATTTTCTTAAAAGGATAGCTTAAACCTAAAAATTATTTCCCCTGGATTTGCAGTATTTAAGGGAGAAACTGTAAATCTTGACCCTTCCTAAGGAGAGTAGAATGGTCGGCTACTGCCCCCAATCTCCTGCTTTCCTTCCTGACAGGAATCAAAGACTCCTTGGAGAAGGGTGGGAGGAAGAGATTCTAGAAATATCTGGGTGTTTTTCCTCCCTCAAAGTCACATCTAGACAGACCCATGTAGGCTCTCATAAAAGAACCTATACCCTCTTACACTAGATTTCGGTAAAGAGTTTGATAAACTTTCTCATGCTGTTGTTATGGAGATGATTGGGAGAATTAGATGTCATAGATAAGTTTAGACCTGACATTAGATGACTTTAAAACTGGTTGAATGGCATCCTTCAAAGAACACATGAGCTGATGTCAACTTGGAAAAAAGTCTCTATTAGCTTGTCCCATGGATCTTTGCTCAGTCTGTTTAATATTTCTGTCAATGACTTAAAGACATAGATAGCATCTGATTAATTTTTAGATTATTCCAAACTGTGTGGTATAACTAACATACTGTATGATAAAACTTTCATCCAAAATAGATGTTAACACAATGGAATATATGAATTGATTTGTTTTTTAAAAATTGATGCAAATTTAATAAATTTGTAACAATTTACACTTTGCTTCAAAAAACAACCCTACAAGTACAAGTTGAGTTGACATGGGTAGTAGTTATTTGGGGGAAAAAAGATTTTAATAGGGTTTAAGTTCAAACTGAGTCAACAATGTGCCATGGCAATTGAAAAAGAGAATGTGCTTGAGCTGCATTAAGAGAAGGATAGCTTTTAGTAATGAGATGTCCCAATGTACTCTGCCCATGTCAGATGACACCAGGAGTATTGAGTTCCATTCTGAGTCCTACTTTTTTAAAAGGTCATAAATATGTTAGACAGTGCCTGAAGAAGGACAAACAGAATTGTAAATTGTACTGATTCTATGATATGAACTAATTTCAGTTGAACTGGAGATATTTAACTTTAAGAAGACAAAACTGGAAAATAGTGTTTTCAAATATCTAAAACTATGTTATGTGGTCAAGGATTTAGATTGTTCCATTTCGCTTCAGAGGGCAGAATCAAAAGAAGTAGGGAGAAGCCTCAGAGGGAAATTTGGACTTGAAGTCAGGAAAAAAATAATTAGAACTCTTTAAAAGTGAAATGATCTGCCTTGTATAAAGTAATTGTTTTCCGAAGGCCAGCTGACCTCCTATAGACTGTATCATAGTGAGGATTCTTTCAGGCATGGGTTTGACTAGATAGTAACTGGATTCCTTCTGAAGCCTAGTCTCTGATTAAAAATCTACAGGCAAAACTGTCCTTAGACTTTTTCATTGTTTTGGTAATGTCCAACTTCCAGGTCAATTAAAATAATGATGGTAGTTTTAAAAGTAATGTGGCACTGTTCTCCTTGATTTTCTGAACATGTAATTCCATTTCTAATTACTGTAATTTTCATTGAAGGTACTTCATGCTTGTAATTTTCTCTCTTCCCATCTATTTCCCGGCTTCCCAGACTTTCCTTGAGTCCCAACTAAAATCCCATCTTCTGCAAGAAGCCTTTCTCAATACCCCTTCATGTTAGTTCTTCCCTTTGTTGATTATCTCATATTTATCTTGATTATATTTTGTTTGCCCATAGTTGTTTGCATGTTTCTTCCCCAATTAGAATCTGAAGTCCTTGAGAAAAACAAGGTCTGCTTTCTGCCTTTCTTTATATCACCAGGACTTAGCATATATAAAATGTACTTGTTGACTTAAATTGTCTGAAATCTCTAACCAGACTTGGGGTTAGAAGAAACATTTATTAACTTCATGAGCTCAGACAGTTTCTTCTCTGGGCCCCAGTTTCCTCATCTCCAAGAGAGGTAAACTGATCTGTTTTTCTACAAATCAATTTCTAGTTCTTAATGTATGATCCTATTGTTCTGTTCCCTCGAAATATAAGTATATCCCCTCCCTTTTTATCCCCTTACCCTCCCTCCTCCTTTTCCCTCTCTCTCCACCCAAACCATCGCTTTCTAAGTTATATCCAACTTATTGGAAGGTAAGTGACTTTCTATGCCTTCTTGACTTTGAGAGAGCCAAGAAATATGCAAAGAACTATGTGCAAACAAAATATAATCAAGATAAATATTATATAATCAACAAATGGGAGTTACTAACACGAAAAGGGATTGAGAAAGGCTTCTTCTAGAAGATGGGATTTTAGCAGGGACTCAAAGAAAGTCTGGGAAGCCTGGAAATAAATGGGAAGAGAGAGAATTACAATTTCATTGGAGTTTTAGCAGAGTGACCAAGCTTTTTGTTTCAAGATCCCTATGTATAGCTATATTGAACCATATAAACCTAGGGAATATTGAGTTTTTAATGACTTAGGATCCAGCTTGAAATGTGTATAGCACAGCATAGTTGTGGTAAAATTAGGCAACAGATGAAGTGGATTGTATTAAAACTGTGCTTTATTCTGGTCCCCCAACCATCTCCCCTCTTTCTAATCAATGTAGTCAGTAAATTTATAATTAACAGCTATAAAGGGACAAAGGCAATGAGATTGCAAAGATGAGCCTGAAAGTCATGTACATACTGTTTCAAAGATCAAAGGAGCATGATTTGCAAATTGTATCATATATTAAACAAAATTCATATCTTGGTAATATGCGCATATGTGTCCATTTTTCACTGCCGAAAAATACCATGCCATCAGAGAAATAATGACATGGCTTGTACTTGATTTTGTTTTGAGTGAGGGAGGGCTGTGCAGGTCCACCAGCCTCACTTCTCCTCCAGAGCCATCTGAATCCAGTGACTGGAAAGATATTCATCAGGATGAGTGGAAATGATGCAGCATGAAGCAATTGGGGTTAAGTGACTTGCCCAAGGTCACACAGTTAGTGAATGTCAACTGTCTGAGGTGAGATTTGAACTCAGGTCCTCCTGACTCCTGCACTGGTGGTCTATCCACTGCACCACCTAACTGCATCTGGTAGTATGTGTTAGATCAGGGGAAACCCTCTAGGTGGTGATGTCAAGGTTCTGATCCTGTGATATGTGAATTCCAGACAAAATCCAGCCTCCACAGTTCCAGATCAGCAAAATAAGCAGGTCAGCAAAGGGTTCTGATGACTTTGAGATGATGTGGATATATATGTCAATGAACTATCTCCAAAGCGTCATAGATAGTTGGTCTGTTTCCACAAAAAACAAAGAAAAAACAAATACTTGCTTCTTCACCACCCCCAGTACTCTTCCATCTGAATCAGGTCCATGATGACCAACTCTAGCCTATACTTACATGAGTGATATTCTCTGCCTCTCCCCTTCCCTAACCTTTACCCCACACCACTTGCCTTCCTTCACCACTCCATCCATGTCCATGAGATCTGTCTCTGTATCACTCTTCACCCTTTGTCTCTGCCTTTACAAGCTTTTTTGCTGCCATACTCTGTTTAATTAAAGTGTGATTGTCACCCCTTTTCCCACTGCCAATTATGGTCTTTTCTGGCAAGTACCCAAAATACTGGACATGCCTGCCCCCCATTTCATAATTTCATAAATTATCAAATTCATGTATTTTTAGCACCTCAACCCTCCCCCACTGTTTCCAGCATTGGTCGTTCTCTGACCACTTTCAGATGCCTAAAAAGCTCATGCTGTATACATATTCCTTCCACATCTTTCAAACCTGATGTCTGGAAAGAATATGTTTCCATTAATTATAAAGGGCTAATATTTGAAAATATTTCTCTTTGATGAGGGCAAAGGGATGAGGAGTTTTTTTAATTTAATAGACTGACAAAGCATTTACCTAAAGAAACAGAATTCTAAGTAGAATTTGAGTCCTGCACTTCTTGAGTTGGGGGAGGTATTTAGGGGCTTCCAAATGGCAGCAGAGTAAAATGATAAGAGTTCAGAATGGAAGAAAGTTGGTTGCCTTGGAGTGCCTTGTGCTGGAAGTTACTTAACATTACATTTCATGGTATGACTTGGCTTAGAATGGAGAATTAATGGGATCACTGAAGGGGAAGGTGCAGGTTTTGCTCAAGATAAGACTTTCCTAACAAAGGGTCCAACAAGGTTGCCTAAAGAAGTAACAAGATCTCCATCATGAAGAATATTTGAGCAGATTCTGGATGAACATCAAAGATATAAAGACTCATGAATAAAATAGGGATGGGATGGACAACATGAACTCTAAAGTTCCTTCTAATTACGATCATTTTATTTTCTGATTCTGTATATTTTTTCCCACTCTAAGATATAAAAAATATGAGGTTAAAAATTTTCCTAGCTAAAGTTTGTAGGCTTTAAGTTGACAAATAAAAGAATACAGTTAAAATTACACAAAGCTTCTGAAAGCCTGTATCGTCTCAAAAAAATGCATAGACATATGTAGTGTGAGATTTCTTCTCAAAGTGTTGTTGTGAATGTACTTTATTGTTTAAGAAGTGACTTTTGTTGCACTGACTAAATTGTGCTCCTCACATACAACCCCATAAAAGAAATATCTTAAAGCATGTGGTGAATCTAAGTTGAATTGAGTAGAATTATACTCATATATTCTTAGAGCTAAAAAAGATGCCAGTTCCCTCATTTTATAGAGGAAGCAATGGAGGACCAGGAAGGGAAAGCAATTTGATTTGCTCAGTAACTGCACCACGAGGTAGGTCTTCTGCCTCCCAGTTCAGTTCTTCTCAGTGCACCACATTACACTTCTGCTTCTAGGACTGAGAAATGACTAGTTACACAGTCACATGGGTGCTAATGTATAAGTGGGTTTTTTTGTTTGTTTTCAGTTGTTTTTCAGTTGTGTCTGACTTGTCATGATCCTATTTAGAGTTTTCTTGGCAAAGATGTGGGAATAATGTGCCATTTCCTTCAGCAGTTCATTTTGCATATGAGGAACCTGAGGCAAACTGGGGTAAGTGACTTAACCCAGGGTCACACAATAAGTGTCTAAGTCCAAATTTGAACTCAGGAAGATGATTTCGTGACTTCAGACCCAGCATTCTATCCATTGTGCTACCTAGATGCCTGAAAGTGATACCTAACTTAATTAAAACTTCCTTTACCTGAACTGCTAATTTTATGTTTATCATTGGCTCAACTTTGCCAGGATTAGCATTCAAAGACTAAGTGCTCAGGAAGTGATCCTCTCAGCCCTCCTCCCATATACACCCCCAGTAGCACTTATGCATCATCATCTAAAGTGGTGAAGTTTTAAAAACACAATGAATTTGAATTTTTATTTAATTTCAATGATACAATACATGCAGTACAAGTCAGACAAAGAGGTACATCCAGACCCCTCTGATCTTGCATTCTAAGAAGTCTGGCAATAATAATGTCTCATGTGTGTGTAGGACTTCTAACTTTCAAAGCACCTTCTTTATTTTTACAATCAATCTTCCCATCACACCTGTAGGGGGGAAAATGTAGAAGAGTCATTAATATGATGATTCAGCAGGTGAGGCATCCAAGGATTCAGAAAGATTAAATTTGGAATAACATAGATCTAGACGACCTGTTTTTGGTGTTTTCCACTGATGAAGGAAACTCAAATTATTGTCCATGGACTGGTCTGGAACCAACATTACCAAATGGCTTTCCCAAAAATCTTTTCTTTCTTCTGAAACCCTTTTGGGGGAAAGCAACAGACTCTTCATTGCTGTTTTCTTCAGAGCTTGAGCTCCTGCTTCCTAAACCAGTGGGAGGCAAAGGCCATTCATGGTGACTGTCTTCACACAATGTTCCATTCTCCTGGCACCTGGATCTACTCCAGAACCTGTAACTCTCATTGAAGGTTGCAGCAGCCATACACTCGGCAGCAGTCTGATCACAGGAGCACAGAAGCTTCTCACACAGACTCTGCCCTCGACCTAAAGAAGCAAAGGGAAAACAATGGACAGCTCAAAATGTTACTTCGTTGTCACCAAGAATAATTCATGAGTATATAGTAAAACTTTATATTTTACCAAGGCTTTCTTTGCAATAGCCTTGGGACACAGGTAGTATGATATTATCACCCCCATTTTAAAGGTAAGGAAACTGAGGCTCAGAAAGTTGTATGACTTTCCCGTTCTCACAAAAAAACTGGCAGTATCTGGATTGAGACTCAGATCTTCTCAAATTTGAAGCTGATCACTCTTTCTACTTGATCACCTCTTACAAAGAAATTTGTTAACTAGAATGCTTCTTCAAGCACAATTCTGTATTATATAATGTTTGGGAATGGAATCCCCTGCCAGATTATAAACTCCCTGAGGAGTTGGAAGGCGCTTGGGAGATAGTCTTGTCTAGCCCCTGCCTAAAGCAAAGCTCTCATCTATAGCAGCTTTAACAGGTGAGCAGACAGCCTGTGCTTCAGCACTCCCACTCATGGAGAGCTCCCACAGTAACTTACAAAGCAGCTTAGTCCACTTAAGCTTGACCCTCACATTTAGGAAACTTTTATGTCTTTCCAATGTATTCTTCCTTGTAAATTCTACTCATTAGTCCTAGTTTTGCCTTCTAGGCTCAAGTAAAACAAATCTTTGATTTCTCTTCTGTATGACAGCCCTTAATAGATTTGAAGATCCCTGTATCTTCATATAATCTGGTCTTCTTTACTACAGTCTAAACATCTTCAATTCCTTTAGACAGTCATATAGTAAGGCTTTCAGTTCCCTTACCATCGCAGTCACATTTCTCTGGACATACCCAAACTCATCTGAGCTCATAATACCAGCTGTATTATGACTGGTGTGGAGGAAGACAGACTGATCACCTCTCTTACTCAACATATTGGTCTTTCATAATTTGTATCTATCCTAGAACCAAGTATGGTAATCTTTTCACAATAGGCACTGAATAAATACAATGAATTGTATTGAATTTCAAGGTGGAATATGAACGGCAATTCCCCTATTAGGACATAGTTGTGTCTCAAGGCTTCCCTATATACCAGATGGAGATTCACAGAGTTGTTACTAGGCTCAGATGAGAAAGGTAAGTGCAAAGGTACTTTGTAACTGTTATACCTGCATGTACTTTCCCTTCCTCCACTTCCCAGAATGTGTTTATATGTTGTCTTCACACATTAGAATGTCAGCCCCTTGAAGGCAAAGGCTATCTTTTTTGTCATATTTGTATCACTAGCACTTGGCACAGCAACTGATACATATTGAGTTCTCAGTAAATACTATCTCTATCATTTATCTATCTATCTATCATCTATCTGTCTATGTATCTATCATTTATGTATGAATGTATGTATTTGTCTGTCATTTGCCTCTGTATCAGTGTGTCCTCTCTTTAAAGAGCTACAGGAATGTAAATTATTATTATTACTAATTGTATTGTTATTATTTCACCTGGTAGCCTAAGCTGCCCTTGATCTACGAGTTCTTTGACCAGAACCTGATTTTCAGTTTTCGTCTATTGACCATTCCAGGCTTCTTTCTCTCTCACATATAGCCTTTCAATTTAGCCATATTTCGTCACTGACCATCCCCTTATACTTTTTTTACTCTGTATCTTCTTCACTTGCAAAACATTCTTTTTTAATTCCCCCAAATCTTTGCATTTGTAAGTCCCATCCATTTTTCAAAAGTCAAATCAAATCCCATCTTGTCCATGAAGATTTTCCCCAATGAAACTTTACAAGTCTGATCCTTACTTTTCACCTTTTGCTGCCTGGTTTTTAGTCTTGTCATTCAACTGAAACTAAGATAATTTTTTATACCAGGTCCAACTCCAATTTTACTATTTCCATGAAGACTTCCCTGATGATCTCAGCTGACAGTGATCTCTCCTCTCTTTGATCATCTGAAGGCAATTCTACAAGACTTCACTAAGTGCCTACTCTGCTGCAAACACTGTCTTTGCCACTTATTTGACCCTTAGCATGTGATGCCTTGTATTGTTAATTCTTCTTATTTGTCTACGTATGCTCCTTGAAGGAAGGACTCTTTCTATTTTTTTTCTTTATATGCTCAGAGTTGAGCACTGTGTAAAGTGCATAAGTACTGAAGGAATGTTGATTGGTTGAGTATCTATCTCCTCTGCTATATGACCAGTGACTTAGGGACAGGGGCTCTGCCTTGGAAGAATATACTCTTAAGTTGGAAGTCATCACAATGGTAGCCTACACCACTCTACCCCTGAGCAGCCTATCCTATTGCCTCTACAGATTCCCCAGTAAGTGGTCATCCAAATTCTACTTAAATGCTTCCATTGAGAGGGAATTTGTCATATCCCGAGGAGGTGATTCATTCCACTTAAATTTCCAGTAAAATTTCCCTAATATTTCTCCTCAATCTGCCTGTTTGCAATTTCTTTCAATTGTTTTTAATTCTACCTTTTTAGGCCAAGCAAAACAAATGTAACCCTTCAACATCACGATCCTTCATGTATTTGATAATAACTCTCATGATCCACTTAAGCCTCCTGTGCTCCACTTTAGACATGCTTACTCCCTTCAGCTGGCTTCATCTAATGTTATCTCCTTCCATTTCATGCTTCTTAATAGGCCTCAAGATGCCTAACACATATAATAGATGTTCAATGAACAATTTTTGCTTGATGCGTCGAGAAATGGCACTTTCAGTTGGAGCTAATGCCATTTAAAATAACAATGTCATAAAATTAGGGAACTTTAGAGTTGTCTGGTTTTCTTCTTAGGTGAAGCATAAATCCCAACACCGTAAGATGATGGTGACCATCCAGCCTCCATCTGAAGATCAAAATTCAGGGCAAAATAAGTAGAATGAAGAGAATCATATATACAATGATGACAATAACCCAGATAAGGCAGTCAGACTCAGGTCAGTCACAATTATCAGTCTTTGGAGAGCACACAATGAAACACATATGACAGAAAGCTAAGGGACGATGGGGGCAGAATATACATGTATTACGGGAACATTTTTGTCAATGGATATGAATTAATTTTGTTATTTGTATAGAGAGTTGGAGTGGGTGGGGAATAACAATTGTGTAAAAAATAAAGGCATCTATAAAACTTTTAAAAATTCAGCGTAGATAATATTTGAATTATTTATAATTTTGTTAGGGCTCTTATATTTTCTTTTACTTTGTTAATTTTTCTTGTGTTACTCATAGCATAATTAATTTATAAAATACTTGATATGTATTTTACTGTGTATTTATACATACATCTATACATATGTATACATACAAACACAAATATATATATATACACATATGTACATATATATTGTTCTTGTGTTTATTTCCTATCTCTAACCAAATTATTCAGCTGTTTGGAGGGAAGGGCCATGTCAACATGTAGCAAGTACTCAATGCTAGCTTGACCTGAACAACACCCTCAATGGGATCACTTACATTTTATTTTGTGATTCTCACATGTCACTTTGGATCTTGAACTCCTCTCTAACTCACAGCCAAATTTCTTCACTTGTTCCAAGCAACAATGATGTGCAAAGCAACACCTACAACAAAGAAAAACATTTCTTGTTCAAAGGTATCAAGTATCCAAGCATAACTATGTCTTCTCTTTAAAAACAAACTCATATGTCTCCTCCTTTCAGGAAAAGGAAGCAATATATTAACAATGTCCTCTTGTAAACCAGACAGATCAAAGCAACATCCCTAAAACTATATTCTATGAATCCCTTGGTTAGGTGAAGCCAGCCAAGGAATTCTTCAGGGAAACAAAGTTGGAATGGTTGGAAAAAATAAAACCCTCATCAAGTTCTTCTGTTCTGCTCTCCATGCCAGGAGTGCACAATCTGTGGAATGAGCCAATGGAGATATTGATTGATAATTGATTGGACTCCCCACAGTTGTTGAATACTTTTAAACAGAATGTGATGCAACCAACAACATGATTATTGGTTTATCTCAGCAGAGTTAAGTAGGACACTCAATGTCCATTTATATTCTGACAGCTAGTATTGCCAAGCAGTATGCTAAGTAATAGGGGTACAAAGTAAGGTAAAAACAGTCCTTCCTATCAAGAAGTTTACATTCTATTGAGAGCAATGTCAAAAAACAGGTACACACAAATTACATATGGAATAAATCAGAGGCGATCTTAATGGAGAAAGCACTAATAACTGGGGTGCCCAGGAAAGTCCTCTTGTAGAAGCATGCATTGGATATGAGACATGAAGGGAGTCATGGAAACTCCAAGATGGAGATGAGGAGAGAGAACATTCTAAGCATGGAAAGCAGCATGTGCAAAGGTAGGTGGATTGTCAAGTGTGGGAAGCAGCAGGCAGATCAGTGTGGTTGGATTTAGAGTCTGTCAAATAGAGTAAAGTGTATTAATGGTGGGAAGGTAGGTTGGCACAGGTAGTGAAGTCTTTGAGTTTGAGATGTCCGTGGAATGACACATTTGAAATGTCCCCACTAAGCAGCTTGTGATGTGGGACTCAAAGCAAGGGAGAGCTCTCTGCATAGAGGCTGATGACATCCCTAGTGTGGAACTATAGAATGAAAGGGCAGAAAACCCAGGAGAGAACCTTGCCATGTAGGCACAAGTTTTGTGAATATTGTTGTACTAATAACCATCACAGTTGAATAAAATGAGCATGATAAAAGATAATAACCCTAACTCTGATGCAGCTGCAGATATTTGTGCACCTAATTCTAGAATCAAATGTGAAACTGAATTCCTAGGTGAGTTGGTGGCCCTTGCTAGACTCTTAAAATCTCACTACATATACAGTCATGTTCATGTCTCTGAACCTTGGTTTCTTCATCTGTAAAAGGAAGAGGTTGGATTAGACAGCCCCTGGACTAGACAAGCTCTAAGGCCCATGCTAGTCCAGGGCCTGGCACTTAGTAGACAATAAATGTGAAATGAACTCCATTTAATTAAAGACTCTTCCAGCTCTAAGAGTTTATGATTCTGTGGAAAGAACAGAAACTCTGGAGTCAGGAGTACCTGAGTTCAAATATGACCTCAGACTTTTACTAGCTGTGTGATTCTGAACTAATTTGCTCAATTAACCCTGAAGACACTTAACCCTGTTTGCTTCAGTTTCTTCATCTTAAAATGATCTAGAAAAGGAAATGACAAACTACTTCAGTATCTTTGCCAAGAAAACTTAAATATGATCAAAAAGAGGCAGACATGACTGAAAATAACTGAACAACAACTGTGTCTCCCCAATACGTTCAAAATAAGTTTGTTTTGCTCTCTTTGGCCTTTTTTTTTCTAGCAGAGAACAGGAGGAGTCTGACATCTACAACCAACAACACAGAAACACTGAAGACTTGTGGTAAAAGGAAAGGCAAAAACATAGTCATTGCTCTCCAGGTGCTCACATTCTAATGGGAGAGAAGCTGTAAATAACTATGTTCATACAAATCATATGTAGTATAGATGGGAGATAATCTTAAAAACAAAGAACCAGGATAGAGGAGGGGCAGACACTATTTGGGGAAGGGGTAAAAGTACTAGCATGGATTTGCTGGATTTGATCACTTCTTATATAATTTACTTCACATGCGCTCCAAGTATTTAGCTCTATATAAATATAGGCTGTTTCGAATATGAATATTCCTTTGCCCTCCATTTGTAAATAAGTCTAGGGGGTATCCCAGTCCTTCAGGATGGTCTTTACTGATAAGACAAGTTTAGGACCATTCATAGTAGGGGATCTTAATATGCAATCTATAGATCTCTTGACTTATGGATAGATTTCAGGAGACTTGTGAACGTGAATGGGAAATATATATGTATATGTGTGTGTGTATTAATTTCAATATAATTGGTTTTCTTTGTAGCACTTTGTATTTTACTTTATGCATTCAAAAACTTTGTTCTGAGAAGGGGTCCATAGACTTCACCAGACTGACACAGAGCCCAGAGCCCATCTCTCTCTCTCTCTCTCTCTCTCTCTCTCTCTCTCTCTCTCTCTCTCTCAGATACAGATACAGATACACACACACACAGAGCTATGGAGCTCTGATCTAAAAGTATTCCTGATCCTGGCTATCTTGACGAGTCAGGGCTTAATTGTAATGAACCAAGGCCAGTTGACCTTGTGCCAGTACTGTGTCCTGACACTGCTTTCCTATCACACAGCTATAATCTCCCATACCTATCCATGGAATCAGTTGGTTCTCCCTTTCCTTCTTGACCGCAGTAACAACCATAAGATTCAAATTCCTCTGGGCACCGAGCTGTCAGACAAAAGAGCATTTCTCCAATCTGGGGCATCTCCTGCTTGACTTCTCCACTGTCTCCCAGTTGCAGAAAGGTCAATCTGTCACAATCTAATTCACAAAAAAAAAAGAAAATCAAATATTCATATTTCAGGACATCACAGGATCTGAGTTTAAATACAGTGAAATCCCCGATAGTCCATAAAAGAACCATCTAGGAAGACCTTTGGAAGGCAATAGGACTTAGAGTCAAGAGACCTGGATTCTAGCCTTCTTTCTGATGTTGTGTGACCTTGGGAAAATAACATTATTTCTCAGTGCCTCAGCCTTCTTTTCTGTCAGTGGAGACCATAGAAACAGAATTAGAGTTGGAAGGGACCTTAGAAGTCATCTAGTCTAACATGCTCTCTTTAAAGATGAAGAAATTGATGCCTACAGGGGTTAAACTGCTCAGGATCAACACTGCTAGTAAATTTCTCTGATGGGATTTGAACACCAGTCTTCTTAACTTCAAGTCCAGTGTTCTATCCATTGTACTATTTTGCTTCTCCTGTACAATCAAGAAATAATCTGTCAAGAAAAATTTGGTAAGCACCTACTATGTGTCAGGCATTGTGCTAAGTACTGAGGATACAAGAAAGCAGAAAGACAACCTCTACCTTCAAGGAGTATATGGTGTTTTTACTAAATTTTTCTTTATTTTTAACATTCTTTCTTGTAAAGTGTATTCCAAATTCTTTCCCTCCTTTTCTTTTCCTACCCCACCCATTGAGAAAGTAAGCACTACAATATCACTTATACATATAAAATCATGTAAAGCACATTTCCATATTAGCCATGTTTCAAAAAAAAGATAAAAGCAAGAAATGTCAAGGAAATTTTAAAAATCGCTTCAGTCTGCACTCAGACTTCATCAGATCTCTGTCTGAAGGTGAATAGGGTTTTTATCATAAGTCCTTGGGTTATTGTATTGATCAGAGTAGCTAAGTCTTTCAAAGTTGACCATACTGCTGATACCATGTACAACGTGTGAGGAATTTACAGTCTAACGTAGATAACATTGGCCTTATCTATTCAAAAATCTTAAGTATTTTGGAGTTATTTTTTATTTACCCTGTTGTTGCAATGGTATAAATTGTTCTCCAGGTTCTGCTAACTTCACTCTGTATTAGAGCTGGTCAGGTTTCTCTAAAAACATCCCTTTTGTAATTGGTGGAGATGAAATTACATAATTCACATCAAAGTACTTCGAAGAGACATGCACAACCTTTAATAAATAAAAGATACCATCATTATCATTCCTTATACCTCATGAAAATTTCTGGGGATGGTGAAGTCATCACCTATGAACAACTCGGATTTCTCCAGCTCACTTACCCCATCCTATCTTGCACTAAGATTATTAAGGACATGTCTTATCCCTCTACTTTAAGAAGCTCTGTGTAATCAAGGACTATGTATTTTTTCATCTTTGCATGACCATCACCTTGCACATAGTAACAGCTAATTGTCTGTTCAATACCTCTACCATCAGTGTGGATGTGAATATCACCAAGTAAATTTCCCAGATTTGTCCCTTTACCTGTCTTTGTAAATCCCCTGACCTGAACTGCTCACCCTACTACTTTTATTCCTCCACCTGTTAAACTATTTGGTGGGATGAGAATTCCTATATCTAGGGGCTGTCTATATAATTAAGTCAGGATTAAATCATACTGGATAGTCTGTGTCTTTCCCCATCAACATTTATATCTAAGCTAAATTGAGTTAAAGTGGACAGCAAGAACAGCCTTGAAAGAAAAGTCACATGGTATTAACATTCTTCTGGAAAGATCTGTATAGAAATTCTAATTGCGTATACAATAGTCATAAATTTTCCCTCCATCTACCAGGAGACCAAGGATAGTGTCTTGTCTAAACATTGTATCCCCAAAATTGTTACTGACAGGGATCAGAGAAGGCTTCCAAATTGCTTACCACCAGGATACATTCCTCACCTCCTCCCATCTTACGAAATCCAGACTAGCCTTACTTTCACTTTTTGTGAGCCATGGAATGATTTCCAGTTTTTAGGGAAATGGGAAATAGATCTCTTTCCTCAAAATATTATGGAATGAGGGAGGGATGTATGGGAAATCTAACTAATATAAACATCATTCAAATCAGTAAACATATATTAATCACCAACTACGTACCAGAAACTGTACTAAGGACTGAATATACAAAGAAAGGCCAAAAAATGATTCCTACTCTCGAGGAACTTACAGTCTGACACAAAAGATACCAATTAAAAACTACTTTAAAAATACATTAAAAGGCAAAATGTGATTAGACTGGAGAAAAAAAGTTGTAGATTCACTGAAGTGTGCCTACTCTTAAGGATACTATTGCTAGGCACATATTCCAAAAGAGATCAAAGGAAAAGCAAATGGACCCATATATACAAAATATTTGTAGCAGCTCTTTTCACTGAAGCAGAGAACTAGAAACGAAGGAGGTCACCATCAAATGAGGAATGGTTGAATAAATTATGGTATATGACTGTAGCAGAATATTACATCTAAAAATGACAAAGGGATATTTTCAGAGAACCCTGATCAGACTTCTATGAGCTAACGCAGAGTGAGATGAGTAGAACCTGTAGAACAATTTATACCATGGCAATTTATTCCATCCCAATGGGGATCTCCAGACCAAGCCTAGAAGGCTTCATGCACACTCTCTGAATAGGATGATGGTATCTCATGCAGAGCTGGCCTTACATGTGGGCACAATGGGTGAATGGTACTAGATAAGTCTTGTCCCTACAAAAATGCCTTCCATGTTGACCCAGGGTGTCTGAAATGACCCATAACTTACTCCTTAAGGAACTGAAGATGCCTATTAAAATATTGATGTGCCACAGGTTACAATAGCATTGGGTGTGGCAAAACTCTATTGAAACTGGTATTGTTTTTTGTAGACAGGAATAAGCAACTTTTATGTAAGGATAAAAGTAGTTTTGATTGGTACATGTAATTATGAGATGAAGTTAGTGGACATGCACAGGACATTTTATGAAGATTAACTGCTACATATTCAAAGTCTAAATAAGGTTTAAAACTGCAGTCACTGAGGCTGACTCATCCCAAGTAACTGACTTTGCACATATATATGTATATATTAATATACATGTATATATGTATCTCAGTGTGTGTATAATATCTACATGCATGCCTTTTTCAGTTCAGTTCATTTCAATAAATATTGAATACATACCTACTGTATGCCAGGCACTGTGCTAAATGCTGGGATTACAAATGAGAAAAAGACAATCCCTGCCTCAAGGAGTTTGTAATCAAATAGAGGATACCTTTTGTACAGGGAGAGAAGACCAACAGGGAGCATTATAAACACATTATATACATACCAAAAAGTACTCCCAATGCTGCTGCTTTTTTGTGTTAATAAACTCCTTTTGTCTTTTTTCCTGAGTTTGCCTTACAGACCAGGGTGAGACCCTACCAAGATACTCTTTGTCTCTGTCTCAAACACACGCACACACACACATATATACACATGTACTACATACATACATATACACATGCATTATATACACATATGTAATATGCAATGCATTGTATACACACATGTACCTACATACATATACACATGTACTATATACACACAGGCAGCTACACAATATATGTACACATGTATTTTATACACACATGTAATTACAAACATATGCACATTCCTTACACATGCAGTTTCACATCTATACACATGTATTGTGTACACACATGTATTTACACATGTATCATATACATGTGCAGTTATATACATATATACACATGTATTGTATGCACACATGTACATGTATTGCGTACACAGGTAGTCACACATGTACATGCAATGTATTATGCACATGTAGTTGCGCATGTGCACATATTATGTGCACGCGTGTAGTCACATACACATATACACATGTATTCTATACATAAATGTAGTTAAGCCAAACATATCCACCTTGGATTCAATATTACAAGAGTGCCAGTTTGGAGTTCAGAATCCAAACCCTCCTTCCAATGATTTAATGGCTCTCTCATATCTATATGGGCAGCAGGGGCTCTCTCTAATCGGATCAAAGGACAGTGCTGGTATTCCTACTCACCTTTTCCTCTCGTCTCATTAGGGATCAGTTCCACAGCTTGAACGTCTGAGTCCCCAGATTTAAGGCCAGACAAGGCACTTGTTTCTCCCTTTGTTATGGAGACAGGCTGCATGGGACCTAAAAACACGGAGATGATTGCTCATATAGAAACGGCTCATTAGATTAGTCAGGTGGCCCTGTCTGAATGCAGAGACATAAGCTGGGTCTATCCAAAAGACCAAGATCCTTTCTTCTGACATCACAAATGCTGGGCAGACAACTCTTAAGTTCTCACCCAGGAGAATTCACTAGAACTTAGGAGGGGAATACGCCTTTATTTAGCACCTGCTATGCGCCAAGCGCTGTACTATTCATTCTATACATTCTATAAATATTATATTATTTGTTTCTCACTAGGCAGCAGGTGCTGTTGTTATCCCCACTTAGGGAAATTGAGGCAAACCGAAGTGAAGTGACTTTACCATGATCATACAGTTAGTAAGTGTTTGAGGTTGAATTTGAACTTGGGTCCTCCTGACTCCAAGCTTAGTCCAATAAAATTCACTAACTACATCAACTGCTGCTACAATTTTCTTTGGTTTTCTAGTATCATGTGTAGCAAACATGTCAAGACTGATAAGATTCAGTTGCTCTAGTACATTGGTCACTAGGCAAGGATCTCAGTTTTTTTGAGAACTAAGTTAAAATAATAGAAAGTCTAAAGTTTGTATGATTCTTTGCACCCTTTAAGGCTTTTTGTTTTTTTCAGTTCTATTATCACTGCTGAACCAGAAGGGGGCCCCATAAGACTAGAAACTTATACATAATTTATACTAGGAAATTATACATAATTTTTCTTCATGTAGTTTCATTACCAAGGGGCCTACTGGTCTACTTAATCGAGTCATCTATACTGTGTCATCGTGACCCTACTAAAATCCAGTTTTTAGTATGACAGAGTTTGCTAAATCTTAGACTCTGTACTCATGGCCATAGAGAACCCAGGGTCACCCTTGTGCCATGAGGAGGGACCAGAGTAGAGTTTTTGGAAGGTTATTACTTTTCACATTTGGACAGGGCATAGATCATAATAATATAGACTTTCATCCAGTCTCCCTCAGTTTCTTCCCATCTGAGTTCTCAAAGACATGATCGAAAGCAAAAACAGTGCTGTTCCTGTGACCCTCCCTCTTCCTTCTTTCACCTACTTGGGATCGGGGTGTGCTGGAGCTAGCTCAAACTGGCTCATGAGAACTGGTTGTTAAATTTTCAGTGTTAAGTATTTACACCTGGGAAATCAGCAAATTCTACAAATCAGGGCTTACTGTTTTGTTGATCATCTGGAAAGTAATGGCAAAAATTCTAATAAAGCAGATTAAATGTAAAATTGTGTCCTAGGTACACTTTTTCCCTATATGACTGGTTGTTAAATATTTTCCCTCTGTCTGGGACCCTTTGGTTTCATGGTTTAAGTGCCACCTTACTTAATCTTGTCAAAGATACTATGTTGGGGTTGCTAGGGTGGCACAGTGGATAGAGCACCATCTCTGAAGTCACGAGGACCTGAGTTCAAATCCAGCCTCAGACACTTGACACTTACTAGCTGTGTGATCCTGGGCAGGTCACTTCAACCTGATTGCCTCACAAAACAAAAACCAAACAACCAACCAAAAACCATGTCAATCAACCAACGAGCATTCATTCCTATGCCAGGCATAGTGCCAAATGCTAGCTATGTCACTGTGGTAGGGCCTGCGTCCCAGTATGAGTCATCCACAGAAGGAGTACAATAGAAGTGTTCACCAGCAGATGCCCTTCTTCACTCACTAGCTCAGCGACATTGCTAACGGCTTTACTATTCTCCTTAAGCAGAAAAATGTGGAGAACACTAGACTTAAAACCAGTTTAAATTCTGCCTTAGACATTTAATAGTTCTGTGATTCTGTAGAAGCTACTTTAAAAAAAACAAAAACTGCTTGCCTCAGTTTCCCCACTTATAAAATGAGGGTAAAATAGCACTTATCTCTCGGTAATGAGGATAAAAATGATATGATAATAATAATGATTATAATGAGAGAATTGTAAAGTGCTTTACAAACCTTAAAACACTTTTATAATTATTCACTGTTGTAATCCTCTAGATTGTTTCTACCAGAGGCAATCCCAAAACAGGGTTGGTGCTAATCAGCATGAATCATTTCCCTGATGGCCAGACAAATTAATCTAAGGAATGAAAGGGAATGTTGCTCAAAATATAAAATGTTATCTGTACGTATGCTTAACTTTCAGTCAAATATCTGATAGGATTCACAATAGCTGGCCAACTCAGCAACTTTGGGCCTTTCTCCAGGAGGTTCCCAGTCCTTGTCTCTGCTTTATACCCCCAGTATTTTATACCCCCAGCTCCTCATGTTAAGGATAATAATTACTGTGTGCTTTGCTCATAGGAATTGCTCAACTAACCTTTCCTGATCTGACATCAATTTTCCTGACCAGCTTAATTATTTCAGTTTCTCTCTCTGTGGTATTGTCTGTGATGTATTGTCTCTTCCCTGGCCTTCACACCCCAACATACTTGGCTTCATGAATCTCTTCCATAGGCAGGGAATAAAAATATCTGAGGCCAAAAAATCCATGGACCACTTACCCATCAGAGCTACAGTCTCTGGGCGTACCGTGCCTTCATGGCCTCTGACAACAGCTGAACAAAAAAGGAAAAAAAATCACCATGAAAGCTGATTCTTCCACCTCACCTCTGTTCTCAGAAAGTAGAATCCATTATGATAGAAGAGGAAGACAATTAGAGACTTTCCTTGGCTCCTTCCTGGGAAACTTGTGGGATTCCATGAACTGGAGACAATAGGGCCAGTGGAAAGCACATGACTAAAATTCCAAACAAGTGTTTATTCATCAAGAGCAGCAAGAATTAGCTGGTCTTTAAAGCAGCTGAAGCAAAAGGCCAGGGTAAAATTCATCTGTTGTAAAATGAGGAAGCAGACACTTCCCTCCTTGAATGGGTAAAGAACTTTGAACCAAGTGGAAAGGCACACCAGGAAAAATAGTCTGGTGGGGAGTGAGGGTCATTGCTGATCATTTGATTTAGGGAAAGAAACCTAACCTTGCAGAGTTTCAATTTCTACTATAAAATGAGGATAATATGCAGCATCATATGCTGCACTCTGGGCAGCATAACATGCATCAGGAAAACCCAGATTCAGACTCTAATATTAACTGATTTTGGTTAAACCTTGTTGGTGCTGCCTCTGACACACACTGACTAGGTGACCCTAGGTAAGTCACTTAACCTTTTAGTACCCTCAGGAATCATCTAAGACTGTAATGTTGCCAAAAAGGTGCTCATCTGCATTGATGGAGTGTTTTCCACCAGCAGTTCCTACATCAACAAGATCACATGTCTGTTTCTTTCTGCCAAAATAATGATGACATGTGCCCTTGTCTACCCCTCAGCTTTTCTGATGCAGTAAAAATTAAATGGAGGCAGATGGAGAAAAGTTCAGACTCTTCTACATGGCATTTAAGGCCCTCCACCACATGGTAGAAGCCTGCCTCTCCATGTGCTCCTGGATGACTCATTGCCTCAAACACAATCAGAACTCTCCCACCTCCTTGCCTTTGCACAGATTCTTTCTGTTTCCAGATCCTCTTCCTTCCCTTCCTTACCTGTTGAATTTCTACACATCTTTTAAAGGCCAGGGCAAGTGTCACCTCAGCCACAAACCTTCCCTGATAGGCTAAACTGTGTCACTTATTTGGTTGATCACCAAACAGCCTGATTTCCTAGCCTTTTACAGTCTCATTCCATCTCATTGAATACTTCCTAATTCATCAATGACTTTCCTAAAACATGACACCCAGAAATGAACACAGTATTTTAATCTGGGTTTGACTAGGACTGACTCCACTGAAATTTTTGTCTTTCTACACCTAGAGACTTAGAGACTATGCCTCTTTTAAGTCATTGCCAAGTAGGATAAGGCCCTTCTTTGGGGGTATGTGGAAAGCTGTTCCAACATGATCTGGGGCACCAGTCCCAGGGTGTGACTGTATCATGTGCTGCCAGAGCTTGGGCTGTGGGGCTGCCTGCTGCAAGTGTGGGTCAGGCCTCCTGCTTCAATCGTAATGTCTCTGAAGCCTTAGATCATGCCAGCTATCACATTCTTGATTCATTGTGAGCTTCTAAGTTCACTAAGAATTTCAGATCTCATTCAGGTTGTGGGAAGAATGACACAATCTATCATTGGGCTATAGTTAAAAGCTTTCTAGCTTTGTAGGATCTGCTTGGCAGTTTACAATCCACTTCTACCTCCTTTGAGAAGGCCCATCCCCTCATTAGGCAGCAGAGGAGAATTTGAATGGAGATATCTCCCTACAAGACTTGATAAATAATGCTGAGGAAAATCCCTGCTTACATACCTTCCACAGAGGAATCCTTCAAGCTGCTGTCTGTAGGTACTTCAGGAATGACTGTGAAAAGAGACCCCATAACTTCAATTAATAATCCATTCTTGATGTAAATGCCCAGATAGACAATTGAATATTATAGAGTTGGAAGAGACCTCAGGGAATAGCTCCAATCTACTGATTCTTAAACTGGGGTCAATGAAATTTTTTTTAAAAGTATTGTTGGCATATTGATATATATCTGATATATTGATATATTTGTTACTCTTCAGTTGTGTCTAACTCTTCATGTCTCCATCCGGCATTTTCTTGGCAAAGATATCCGTTTGCCCTTTCCTTCTGCAGATCATTTTACAAATGAGGAAACTGAGGCAATCAGGGTTAAGTGACAGGCCCAGGGTCAAACTGTGTCTGAGGTCTGCTTTGAACTCTGGGAGATGAGTCCTCCTGATTCCAGACCTGGTACTATGTGGTACTATGGCACCACCTAGCATCCCCTTATTGGATATATACTTTGATACATTTTACTTTTAAAAAAACAAATTTAACAATTATTTCAATGTGATCAAATTTCTTTGTAATCCTATTACTTTTATTTCATTTCAAAACATTATTTTAAAAATGGTCCCTAGGGTTCATCATACCCCTTGGGAGAACCATGAATGTTCAAAGGGACACACACATATACACACAATATGTTAAGAATTCTTATTAGAGTCCAACACCATAACTTTATGGGTAAAGAAACTAGCCAAGAAAAGTGAAATGACTTTTCTAAGATCATTTCCCTTGTTAGTAGTAGATCCAGGGAAATAACACAGGTCTTCTGATGACTAATCTGGTGTTCTTTTTGACATGAAGTAATGATTCCTATGAAAATGAATATCTATTTCCTGCATTGTAATACTACCTTAAGACTCATTAGTCTCCTTACACAGAGGGGTTTCTCAAACTGGCAGAGAAGAGAGCAGAATCCAGAGGGCATGCAACACACCCAGGACAGAAGTATTTTAACAAACTCCTCTGGCTGGTTTTGAAAGTCTGCTATAATGTGGTTCCACTCTATCTCACTCTCTTTGACATACTTTGTATTCTAAACAAACAGGCCCCCTTGCTTTCCCATGCCTTTGCCCAGACTCCCCTTCATGCTTGAGATGTTCTCCCTCCTCACCTCTGCCTCAGAGAACCCTTAATTTCCTTCAAGTCTCAGCTAAAGTTTCACCTATTACTTGAAGCCCCTCCTGATTTTCCCATACGCTCGTACCTTTCCCACTGCAGGAAATTACTTTGTATTGACTTTCTATGTCTATCGTATGCACTTAACTGTATTCATGTCGTAGCTTGTTTCCCCCGAAAGAAGTAAACCCCTGGAGGTGAGGACTGTTTTGTTCTTTCCTTAGTATCATCAGTACCTGATATAATGTCTAATGAAGTACGTGGACGGCTTTGCTTGGAATCAGGAAAACCTGAGTTCAAATTCTACGTAAGAAATTTATTAGCTATGAGATCCTGGAAAGGTCACAACCTCTCTTAGGTTCAGTTTCTTCCATCTGTATAAAATGATGATAATGATAATGCCTACTTACAGAGTTGTGATGAGGACCAAATGAGATAATCTACGTAAAGTGTTTGTAAGCTTTAAAGTGTAAATCATTGGTGGCTATTACTACCACACCCTCACTCTCACCCTTCCCCACTACCACTATTCCTCTTTCTCTTTTTCCTTCTTCTCCTGCTCTTCCATGAATTAGATGAATGCATTCAGAGGAGGGCAATGAGAATGATGAAAGGCTATGAGAATGTTGTATTAAGATTGGTGAAAGGAATTAGAGATGTTTACACTGAAGAAGACTTACACAGGGGCACTCTAGCTGACTCCATATACTTGAAGGACTATCATACAGAAAACAGTTTTGTTGTTTTTGTACCCAGCTCTTTGTAACCCCATTTGGGGTTTTCTTGACGGAGGTACTGGAATGGTTTGCCATTTTCTTCTCCAACCCTGAGGCAATCAGGGTGAAGTGACTTGGCCAGGGTCACATAACTAGTTTGTGTCTGAGGACAGGTTGGACCTCAGAAAAAACTTTCCTGACTCCAGCACCAATGCTATATCCACTGTACCCTCCAGCTGTTCCAGAAATGGGATCACTAGAAGGCAGAATTAGAAGCAGAGGCAGATTTAGAGAGTGTCAGAAAAAATATTAATTTGAGCTATTCAGAAGTAAAATGAACTTTCATAGCAGGCTGTGGGTTGCCCCTCATTGGGAATATTTAATCAAAGACTAAATGACAGTTTCTGGAGGGAATTATAGAGGAGATTCTAAGTTAGTTATGTACGATTTGAATGACTGATCTCTAAGATCTGTTTCAGCTCTGAGATACTCTGTTTCCATTATGGGGTTAAAGTGTCCAGGTAAACCTAGAAACACCCATGCTTCTTAAAGGTCTGATATGGATGGTTCCCAAATGGTCAGATTTATGCCTACACTAGGTTCTCCCAGGATGGGCAACAGACTCAACATAAGGAAAAATTTGAGCTTAAAAGTGGGGAAGAAATAAGGTACAAAAGAAACACTATAGAGTTAGGAGAACCATATTCAAAATCCTACCTATTATCCCTGATTCTTTATGATTCTGTGCAAGTCACCTCAGCTCCCTAGCTCTCAGTTTCCTCATTTGTAATATGAGAGTATTGGACTGGATGGCCTCTGAGGTCCCTTCCAGATGTACATCTTTGATCCTAGAATGATCATAACTCGATCTAGAGGTATGATCTTTGTCAAGTAACTCATAGGTTACTTGCCCAAGGCTACTTTCTCATAGACTCACAGGAATTAGACCTTTGATGTCTATTTAGTCCAATCTCCTCATTTAACAAAGGATAAAACTGAGAAGTTTACAAAGGTGAAATATCTTGCCTAAAGCAGTCACATTGTTTACACAATGGGAGATCCAAACCCAGGGCTCTTACTACAAATCCTACCTACTCTGGGAAAAAAAGGGGCAATTCTTGAAGACTGTAGAGAGTTTGAGCCTTAGTTCATCTTTAAAATGAGAGTTGGGCCAGATGACCTCCATGGCCCTCTCTAACCGTCATGTCAAATTGGCCTATTAATCCACTTCTCAGTTTTTCTTAGGTGCCTTTAAACAATGCCCTCCTCATTTGTAGGACCATTTCAGTCCTGGTTTAGGACTTAAGAACCTCTATTCATAGGCCCACAGTGTCATGGGCGGTCACCACCGGCAAAGTCAGCAACACTTCTGTGGTGAGAGCCAGATGTTTATCCTAGAGTCTTCTGGTTGTCCCAGAGCCCCAGTTACCCTCAATCAATCAATCAATAGACAATTATTAAGTGGCTACTATGTGTCAGGCACTGTGCTAAGTGGTAGAGATACAAAAAGAGGCAAAAACTGTCCCTGTCCTCAAGGAGCTTACAATCTAATGAGATGGGGACAACATGCAATAAAGTAAGTTACATAGAGGATAAATAGAAGCTAATTAACAGAAAGAAGACAATAGAATTAAGGAGGGGTGTTAAGGAAGGCTTCCTATAGAAGGTGGGTTTTCTTTTCTTTAGACACTTGGAAATATTTATTTTTCCAAAGTCTCGGTTTGACATTACCAAAGTTCTCTGCTAGCAGTTCCCAGCTGAGTGATCTTCAGGACTATTGTTAAATCTATTTGTGTACCAGTTACTCCAAACAGAAAACTCAAATGAGTCCTTAACCATTAACCTGGGTGTTTGGAGGATATACATGAGCCTTAGGAAAGGGAAAAAATAGAGAGGGATTAGATGCTACAGTGCAGAAATATTAAAAGCTATAAAAGCAAAGTTCACATGATATATATCTCTCTGCAGCTTATAACAATATCTTATTCATGACTGCCTTGTGAAACATGTAAGGCAGAAGTTATTACTCCCATTTTACAGATGATGAAACTAAGGCTCAAAAAAGGTGTTAAAGCAGAAAGAAGATTGGACTTGGAATCTAAAGAGATTCATTCAAATACCAGTTCTGCCAATTACTCTGTATGATCCCTGGCCAACTCATGTTTCCCCTGGGTCTCCTGTAAGACATCGGTAAGACAGGGGATTGGACCAGGTGGCCCCTAAGGTCCGTTGCAACTCTGAGGTTCTATCATTCTGGGATGCCATGAGTTACAGTAATTGAATGAGCAGCAACATATTATGTTTTGTGGAGTTTCTTTTGTATTTTCCTCATACAGTACCTTCTGTTAGTTCAGTGGATCTCCACGGTGCCAGAGAGCTCTTGTGGGCAAGAAGCTCTGTAGAAGGAAAGAGGATACTTTAAAAATAAGCAAACAAACAAAAATCTTTCATTATCAAAGCCTGTTTAGGTACAAAACACCATAATAAGTTAACAAAAAAGGACTATCACTCTATATTATAGATTCTCCTAGCCTTTTTGGGATTTTCACAGCTAAAGTCTGTGTCTCTAAAATAAGACGATAGAGATAAGACAAATGAGACCCTGAGAGAAGGGCATTGCCAAGGTGATGGGAAATGATGCATGATACAGTGTTGTGTGTTTATGTTCTGCCTCAGAGTTTTTGCTATGCATAAACTTTTCCCCCTGTTACGCCCCACTTAAATCCCATCTGGTGGTGTAGGTCTAATTTCAAGGCCTTTTTGAAACTTACAGTGGACTAAAAGGAACTGGGTTTGAATCCTGGTTTTTGACATTTTTGAGCAAGTTTTTGACTTCTTTGTTTCTTAATTTCCTCATCTTTCAAAGAAAAAGTTGACCTAGATGATCTCTAAGGTCCCAGTGTCTTTCATGTCTAAAATCCTTTGAGCCTATGAAGTTAGAGTACAATGCAAATGGAACCACTTTCCTCCCCAACTCCCTTTGGCCCCTGGTGATGCCCTTGGCCTTGCTTTAGTATCAGCACAATCGATTCCCCATCTAAAAGAGGGAAGTGTGACAAAAAGGAACATGGACTCTGACTAGAATTTTCACATTCAGGTGTTTATATGTTGCTTTGCCCCACACTCTATGACTCCGAGAGGACCCCGCATGTCTTGGACAGTCAAGGATGAATCCAAGAGTCATCACTGGGCTCCCTACCACAATCATCCTTATCTTTATTAGCATCTTGAATAAAATTCATTTATTAAGCACTTGTTAATACGTGCTAAGTACACTGGGGATAAAAAATACATAGTTATGGAATCTCTGCCCTCCACAAAAAATGCATCCTAATTGAAGGAAGAAAGGCATAAGGAATGATGGCCAGCATGTAAATTTATACAGCCTCCATTCTTTACAAAGTGTTTTACATACACTGTCTCATTTGAAGTGGACTGACTTGCTCTAAATCACATAACCAGTCATTGATACCAATACAGAGTGGTACACTAGGGTGTCTCAGTCATCAATCACAGTGCTTTCCCATCATTTATTTATTACCCCAAAATGCCTCAGTTCATAGAAACGATAGTATTTTATCACTGGAGGACAATTTAGGCATCCCCCAATCCAACCTGTGAGCCTATGACCCTCTTATTCTACAGTCAATCAATCAATAAACATTTATCAAGCACTGTGTAAGCACTGGGGATAGAAAGAGCAAAAGACAGTTCCTACCCTCAAGGGGCTTACAATCTAATGGGGACCCTGGTGCTCTGTGAGGTTTTAAGTGATTTGCCCAAGGTCACTCTGCTAGCTATTAGCAGAGCCAGGACCTCTTCATTACCAGGTCATGCTCTTTCCACTCTTTCCATACTCATCATCGCTTGCTCAAGTCTGTGATGGCTAGGGAGGTCATGACACTTTTTAGAAGTTATCCAGCAAGGACTAGATAATGGAACCCTGGAGATAATTATTTGATCTCTTTGAATCACAAAATCTCTGAGTCAGAAGGGATCTCAATTTCCACCACACAAGAGTCCCCTCTATAAATTCTCTTTGGAGTAGCAGGGAACTCACCATCTAACGTGCCCTGGAGTTCCCAGGCAGCTTCCAGAAAGGAAGGGAGCTACATGCAACCTCATGCCCCTGGATCCCTGCACCCTGAGTCAGGGAGGAAGATGGGGGTGGAATCCCTTTGAGGCCCCAGCTAGTGATGAACTTCTGCACTCAGTCCTGGGGAGATGAGCCCAGCATTATCTCAGTGAGGTGTGACTGGGGACAGATGTTTTTCACAGTTTTCTGCCTGGTCTGTGTGCATTCTCTGAGCACGGCTGAGCCCTCTACCTCAATAACATGATGAGGCAGCCCACAGAGCAGCTTAATTATCCAAGGGAGGCTACAGCAAGGGCAGGAGAAAAAGGATACTTAATGGACTACATCCTAACAAATGCAAATTCACATCTGTTAAGTACAGCATGGGGACCTGTTTTGCACTTGGATATTTGAATTAGTCTCATTATGGAAGGTAATTAATGTTTCCTGTCGTTGGGAGCAGAGGAAGAGCTGAGTTTGGGAATTTTAGCACATGTGCTGTCATAGATACTTCCAGCTTAGCACAACAGTTCCCACTGGAGGATGCTTTTATCTGAGAGGAAGCTTCTTATAGTGCACAGAGTGATGGATTTGGAGCCAGAGAAGCCAGGGTCAAATCTTAGCTCTGCCCTTAATAATTCAGGTGGATTTGGGTAAGTCATTGAACTGTTCTGGGCCTCATCTGTAAAACTGTTGGGCAGCTTGGTGGTACAGTGGACGAAGTGCCAACCTTGGAGTCAGAAGGACTTGAGGTCAAATCTTGGCTCTGCCGTTTATAACCTAGGGGGATTTGGGTAAGCCATTTAACTGTTCTGGATCTCATCTGTAGAATGAAGGGACTACACTGGATAGTCTTAAAGAAACTTTCTGGTTCTTAGTCTAGGGTCCTGTGAATTCTGGTTCTTATCCAAGGTGTTTGATAATAGGCAAGTCACTTAAATGTTCTGAGCTTGTTTCCTTATCTACAAAGTGAGCTTAATAATACTTGAATATTATGAAATGAATCAGACAGTTGGATGGTATAGGAAATAGAGTACCAGGCTTGCAGTCAGGAAGACCTGAGTTCAAATCCAGCCACAGACACTTACTAGTTATGTGGCAAGTCACTTCACCTTGCTTGCCTCAGTTTCCTCATCTGTAAAATGAGCTGGAGAAGGAAATGACAAACCATTCTAGTACCATTATTGAGAAAATCCCAAATGGCGTTGTGAGGGTCAGAAATAACTGTAATGACTGAACAACCAACAACGTTATAATGAGAATGAAGTGAATATTTTTTCCTCTTCATTTGACTCTAATGGTTCCTCAGACTGAGCCAGCAGGTGAGGGGTAATTTGAAAGCCTCTTGATAATCATGGCTTATATTTGAATGGAGTTTTATGATTTCCCATATGCACACATTTTCTTATTGCATCCACAGTCCCTACTGCGAGTAAAGTCAATGAAATGAGCATTTTTATTTCTCATTCATTGGCCACATATGGCTCCTGGACCAGTAAGTGAGGGGTTGTTTGCCAGCCTGATGGTAAAAACAGATTCTATTTCAATGACATTTTCTGATGAAACAGCCACGGCAGTAGGGTGATGTTGGCAGCCTTTTGGTTCTCAGCTAAAATTCTACCTTCTTCTTCTCTTAGGCTACTTCCAATGTACCTTGTTTATATCTTGTTTGTGCATGGCTGTGTGTATGTCACCCCCCTGGTTAGATTGTTTGTATCTTGGGTGCAAGGACTAATTTTACATTTCTTTGGACCCCTAATGCTTAGTGTAGCATGGATACATAGTCAGTTTTTAATAAATACTTGATCACTTGACCAGATAGGGCAGGTCTAACCATCCTCATTTTTCTGATAACTACATAAATAAAGTGAGGTCCAGAGACTCATTCAAAGTCTCACAACAAACAAGTACCTCATGGGACTGCTGTCAGGAAAATACCCTTAAACCCTCAAAGCTTAAGAGAATATCATCAGTACCCATTCAAATATACCTCCCCATTTCAGTGTATGAATGAGACATGGTATAATAAGAAAGACTTACGGTCATTTGGGAAGGTCATGATCTCTTCCTTGCTGTTTATATCTGAAAAGTTAACATGTTGGGAGAGAACATAAGAGAGATGAGCTTCCAATATCTCAAGCTAAAATTCACAACCAAGGTATAAAGTCTCTCCAGGGGCAAATCACAGAACTATAGAATAGAGAGACAGGACAAGCTTTGAGAGAAAAAAAGATGAAAAAACCTTAAGAATTCAGTTCTTAACTGAAACATCTTTGAGTTAAGGTATTCACAAAGGAATTCTATGAAAAGGGAAGCATGCAACTCCTGAGAGGGGTACATGGAGTGGTGGCAACAGAGAAGCTGGGTGGGAATAGCTCCCATTGCTCTAGCACTTGAGAGTTCATCAAGCTCTTTCCTGACAAAAGTCTTGAGAAAAAGATAGTGTGAGAATTAGCATTTCCATGTTATAAGTAAGTCAGGGCCTGAACTCAGGAAGACCTGAGTTCAAATTTGTCCTCAGACACTGACAAGTGTGACCTTGGGCAAATCACTTAACTCTGGGAAATGGCAAATCTGTCCAGTATCTTTGCCAAGAAAAACACTAAAAATATGACAGAGTGATCAGTAACTGCTATCTCCTTCCCCTTCTTGATTTTGACCAGATCAGAGATTATCTCCCCGGGAAAAACCCTGGAACAATGGGAGAAGCAGAATGAGTAAACAGACTCTCAGCACAGGAGGCTAAAAAGATCACTAAAGAGGGTTCCTTTTGCTGTGGCCAAAGGTGACCAGTGCAAGATCAGAGCTGTCCCAGACACACCCAACTCAACAACCTGGGAGAAGGACCTGAGGCCCGGTGGGGCGGAGGGTGAAGCTAGCAACTGCCAACACCAGGACCCCAGGCATGCCTCAGCACCCCAGTGGAATCACAAAGGCTCTAGGCAGAAAGCTGAGCTTGCCTATTCTCTAGCTCAGCAAAGAAGCCTACGGCACCCAGACCACCCTCCTCTACATTTAAGGAGCTACCTCCAGAGTAACTGCAGGGAAATCCAAAAAGACCTAACCAGCCTCTGCTTTCAAATACCAGTCAGCTCAGCATCAGGTAAGCTGCAACAATTAATTTCTAGCTGAAAGAACCAGAGACCACAACACACAAAGCCTCAAGTTCTAGCCACAAGAATTGTAGGACAGTGTTCCCAGTGCCACAGACACAGAAATCTACCTTAAAATTCAGGAAAAGGGTTATTATCATGAGCAAAAAGCAAAGCAGAAAAGACCATAGAATCTTCCTATGGGGACAGGGACCAAAACACAAATACTGAAAAGGTCAGTATTGAGCCTATTCCCATCTCAAACTTCAGAAAGGAATATGAACTGGTTGGAAGCACAAAGAACCTTCTTGGAAGAGCTCAGGAAAGTTTTTGAAACCCGAATTAGAGAAAGAGCAGAAAAACTGACCAATGATTTTAAAAATATTAAAAAAGAATTCACTGAAGATAACTCCTTAAAAAGAAAAATTGGACAAATGGAAAAGGAAGTACAAAACCTAACTGGTAAAAATAACTCGTTAAAAGGAACAATTAGATAGACATAAAAGGAAATGCAAAAGTTAACTGAAGAAAACAATTTGATAAAAAATAGAATTGGTCAAGTAGAAGCTAATGAATCTATGAGACATCAAGAATCAATCACAGGGAATCTAAAGAATGAAAAGAGAGAAGAAAATGTAAAATATGTAATTGGAAAAATAACTAACCTGGAAAATAGATCCAAGAGAGGAAATATAAGGATTATTGGTCTACCAGAAAGCCATGATGAATAAAATAGACTAGACAACATCATCCAAGAAATCATCAAGGAAAATTTCCCAGATGTCCTAGACCCAGATGGCAAAATAGTCATCGGAAGAATCCTCTGTTCCCCTCCTGAAAGAGACCCCAAACTAAAAACAATGAAGAATATGTTTGCCAAATTCCAGAATTATCAAATGAAGGAGAAAATACTGCAGGCAGCCAGAAAGAAACAATTCAAATATCATACCGAGAAGCTATAGTGATGATCACACAGGACCTTGCAGCTTCTACATTGAAAGATCGAAGGAATTGGAATATGATACTCCATGAGGCAAAGGAGCTGGGACTACAACCAAGATTAATTACCAAGCAAAATTGAGCATAATATTTCAGGCAAGGAGATGGACATTCAATGAAATAAGGGATTTCCAGATCTTCCTGAAGAAGTGGCCAGAACTCAATAGGGAATTTGATCTTCGCTCAGATTCAGTCCAGCTCAGACTCTGTCTAGCTGCGATTCTATCTGGCCTGCTTGTGAATACAAGCATCACAAATGCTTAGGCTGCAACCCAATTTGGCGAATTTTAAATAAACTTTGTTTTCTTTGGCTTTAAGAAGGCTTAAGTCGAATTCATTCAAGCACGACCCAGACTGTTGGTATCTTGGGGTCCACCATCACCCCGAAACCTCATCAAACATGCTACCTCATTTGATCCTCACAACAACCCTGTGAGGTGGCAGTCTACTACCATGAACATAGATTTCCATACTGAATCCAAAACCTGAAGCCATTTTCAAGGGGGAAAGAAAACCTGCTGATCTCTAGGCTGCTTGAAAGGTATTGAAGGGAATGGAGTCAAGATGGCAGAATGAGAGAAACTACTCACCTAAACTCTTAGACAAACTCCTTCATATATCTCTAAAAAGAGAATCTGATGAAATTTTGGAGGTGCAAAATCTAATAGGAGACAGACTGTGGCAGATTCACAGACCATGACAGACTGGAAGGTCCATGGGAAGGAACTGTTCCGTGGGGGTGAGCCCTCACCATACAGCACAGTGCATCCAGCTTGGCTGAATAGGAAACCTGTGGGGCAACCTGAGGCAGCAGCAGCACAGTGGGATGGTAGAGTGGCAGCCCAGGGTAGGAGACCAGCAGAGCTGAGCAGTGACAGCTGCTGAGCACGAGGTATCAGCTGCAGCAGCTCCTGAGACTATCAGCCCACAGATTAAACATCTGTAAGTCACCTACTTGAACCTCTGGGAGACAAAATGGCAGAGTGATCAGTAAATGCTCTCTCCCCCTCCTCGAAAGAACCATAAAATATTTCCCCAGAAAAATCCTGGATCAATGGTGTCGGCAGAAGGGGCAAACAGCCTCGTAGCACCCGAGGCTAGGAAAATCGCCAAGGGAATTCCTCTTACTGTGGCAGAGGTGAACTAAAAGGGCAGGAGTGGGGGGGGGGGGATCTCACACTAGGACCAGGTGTGCTCACAGTCAAGTGTGAGCAGTGGGATCATCAAGCACTGAGCTTGCCTTTGCTCTAGCTCAGCTGAGGAGATCTCCTATGACCGGACCACCCCTCACCCACACTTAACAAACTAGCCCCAGGGCTAATCCAGGGAAAAACAAAACAAGCAAAAAAAAAAAGACACCTGCCCTTTGCTGTCTCACACAAGCCAGCTCAACACCAGGTTGTCTAGCTTCTAGCTGAAAGAACCAGAGGCCACAATACACAAAGCATCATCATCATGAGTAAGAAGAGGCAAAGCAATAGGAAAAGATCATAGAATCTTTCTATGAGGACAAGGACCAAAATACAAATACCAAAGAGGTCAATACTGAGACTGTACTCCCATCTGAAACTTCAGAAGGGACTATGAACTGCTCGCATGCACAAACAACTCTCCTGGAACAGCTGAAGAAGGAAATAGAAGAAAAACTGACCAATGATTTTGAAAGTATGAAAAAAGAATTCACTAAAGAGAACAGCTCTTTAAAAAGGAAAATTGAACAAATGGAAAAGGAAGCACAAAACCTAACTGGGAAAATTGGACAAATGGAAAAGGAAGTACAAAAACTAACTAGAGAAAATTTGATGTTCAAATGCAGGTCTCAAGAGAGGCATAAAAAGGTAAACAGGGGAAAAGAAAACTTCTTATGCAATATGGGCAAACTGTTTACATCCCTATAAGGGAAGATGATACTTGTTAATCTTGACAATTACATGTTTATTATGAAATGTAAAAGGGATATACATAGATAAAGGGAGTGGGTATAAATTAAATGATGTGAAGTTAATAAATGTGATTTAAGGATGCGAAGGGATTGTAATTGGAGATATGAAAAGAAGGAGGTAGAAAAATAAATAAATTCCATCACAGGAAGAGGCACAAAAATATATCACAGTAGAGGGAAAGGGGGAGGGATATGAGCATTGTTTGAGAAGTACCCTCATCTGATTGGATTCAAGGAGGGTACAACAAACTCAGTTAAGTTTAGAAATACAACTAACTCTATATGCAATGGGAGGAGAAGGGGGAAAGAAAAGAGAAGGGAGGCTAAAAGGGAGGGAAGAAGTAGTAAGGGGAAAGGGAAGTAAAAGGGAGGGGGGCTGAAAGAAGGGAGGGAAGACTGACAGAGGTGGTGGTCAAAAATTGAAACTATTGTGGAGGGAAAGGGAGAAGGGAGAACTAAAAGCACAAAAGATGGGAAAGAGGGTAGAGTGAAAGACACAGATAGTAATCATAACTGTGAATGTGAATGTGAATGGGATGAACTCCCCCATGAAACAAAGATGGATAGCAGAATGGACTGAAAACCATAATCCAACAATATGTTGTTTACAAGAAACACATTTGAAACAAAGGGATACACACAGGGTAAAGGTAAAGGGTTGGAGTAGAATATATTGTGTTTCAACTGATGTAAAAAAAAAAGCAGGGGTACCAATCCTAATCTCAGACAAAGCAAAAGCAGAAATAGATTGAAATAAAAGAGATAAGAAAGGAAACTATATCCTACTAAAAAGCACTATAGACAATGAAGCAATATCATTACTAAACATATATGTTGCAAATGGTATAGCATCCAAATTCTTAGAGGAGAAGTAAAGAGAGTTACAGGAAGAAATAGACAGCAAAACAATACTAGTGGGGAACCTCAACCTCCCCCTCTCTAAACTTGGTAATTCTAACCTCAAAGTAAACAAGAAAGAAGTTAAGGGGGTTAATAAAAGTCTGCATAAGGTAGATATGATAGATCTCTGGAGAAAATTGAATGGGAATAGAAAGGAATATACTGTTTTCTCAGTGGAACATGGCACATACACAAAAATTGACCATGTACTAGGGCATAAAGATCTAACAATCCAGGGCAGAAAGGCAGAGATAGTCAATGCATCCTACTCAGATCATAATGCAAAATAAACTTAAAGGTAATCAAAGGCCATGGAAGAAAAACACCAAATGGGGTCATGAAGCATTGAACATGACTACAATGACTGGATGACAACAACAACACAGAGGTGATTTACTCATAGTTATAGAACCACTAAGTGGAGCTGGGATTCAGAGTCTGGTCCTCCTGCTTCAGTTATACTAGTGCTGCCCAATCTAAACTTTCTGGAAAAGTCACTTGAATGCAGTAGTCCAACTAGACAACAAGAAATCCCCCTTTGAGAACAGAGTATAGTATGTGGACAAAATGATTTTAACAAATCCACTTATTAAAAGAATCACTGATATTGTAGATTTCATAAAAACCCCAAAACCTTTGTTCTCCCACATTCCACAATGGCAGTAAAATAAATGAAACAAATATGCTTATTTCCTATTCATCAGCCACAAATGGCTACTCATCCTGGTCCAGTAGGTGAAGGGCTATTTGCAAAACATGTCATGATAGTAATGGCCTATATTTAAATGGAATTTTCTGAATTCCCACGATGACACACTTTCTTATTTCATTCTCAGAACCCCATGGAGTTAGATAGGACAGTTAAAACTGTCATCATTTTGTAGATAAGAAAACTGAGGTTTGGAGAATTTTAAAGTCACTAAGCAATGTTATAGAGGAGACAGAACTGGAACTCAGGTCTCAACTCTCATTCCAGTATTCTTTTGTATATTAATCACTAGTTGTTCATGCAAGCTGCTCATAATCATACATTCCTCATATATGACATCTTTGAACTTTATATAATTTCACTGGTTGTTCAGCCTTCCTAGAATGTTTTCCCTCTGTTTTCTAATCTCCTGTTCCTTTAATCATCAGCTGAAATCCCACCTTCTATGAGAAACCTTTTCTCGTTCCCTTTAATGCTATTGCCCTCTGAGATTACCTCCAATTTGTCCTGTCTATGGCTTATTTGTACATAGTTGTTTGCATGCTGTTTTCTCCAATAGACTGTGAGCTCCTTGAAGGCAAAAGGATGTTTTTGCCTTTCTTTGTATCTGCAGTGTTTACTATGATGCCTGACACATCCATTGTAAGCTCTTAAATGTTAGGTGAGCCTGGCTTGATAGCTCACAGCTGTATTCCTTGCTATTGGGGAAGGGGAGCCTGGTGGACCACTTGAGCTTAGGAATTCTAAACTTCAATGGGGCTAATGTTGATTAGGGATATACACCAATACAGTGAATCCCTGGGAGGGGAGGAAGAGACATAGGTTACCTAAGGAAGGTGAACTAGCTCAGGTTAGAAACAGAGTAAATCAAAAGTTTTCACTTGAATCATCTGAATAGTTAGGCCATTGAATGGCTGCTGCTAAGCCTTGGCAAGATTCTTAAAAAAAATGAATAGATTATAGAAAAAAATACAAGTAAGAACAAATAAATGAACAAAAACATAAAATTCACGATTGCTGACCTGATTACTGTGTTCAGTTAGATACCCAAGTCATTCATACTCCCTTCTACTTTGGCTCAGCTCCTGCCTTTTCCTCCTATATCCCCATCTTTCCAACCTCACTTTCCCCATTTTTTCCCCTTTTGCAGTTCCCTTTCATGTGTTTATCTTCCCCCATTAGATTGCATTCCCAAACCTTAGGATAGTGTATGGCATATGGTAAGTGTTTAATAAAAGCTCTATCTATTTATCTAAAAGAAAATGATCTTTCCCTCCTCATATTTCCCACCATACTTTCCCTAGATCTATCTCTCTTCCACTTATCTCACCTTATCCTCTATCACAGTTATTTGTGTTTTTGTCCCTGTTAGAGTTTAAGCTTCTTGGGGGTGAGGACCAAGGTCTCCCCCAGGACTGAGCACAGGGCTTACAAAATAGCAGGCTGTTCATCAATAGTTGTCATTGAATTGTACTGGACAAAGGATAGCTAACTAGAAAGGGAAGGTAAAGCCAGTGACTGACAGCAAGTGTGGTTGAGGAAACTGAGAAACTCAATGCAGTTTTCTTACCTGTGACCGTGGGGATGCAGAAGGCAACATCAAGGCCATTGAGAGAGGAGTTGATGTGTGAATGAAGAAAACACTCAAGGGCACTTTTATCACAATTACATAGAAAATGTTCACAAGGATCCTTGGAATCTGGAGAGATAGACCAACAAATGCAGAGGACTGAGAAAACTCTCCAACTCCCTTCACTTCCCTTTAGATGACCTCACCTCTTTGATCACTCCCAGTTCTATATACTTTGAATCCTATGAAGGAAGAATGGGTGCTGTAAGTAGGATGCCAGGGCAATGCCCATCACATTGATCACCATTGGGTTTCCAACTGGTCTTAACCCCAGAAAGGGTGAAAGAATAGGAGAGGAAATCCCCTGGGTCAATTTCTGTGCCCCTGTAAAGTGGGTATCCTGGGAAAGAATGGGAGTTCTTTGTATCCCCAAATATGCAAGTTACACTAGAATCACCATGTACCTATTCAAGATACCTCAGACTTAGTGAAATGAATTTCACTCACCACAAGTGATGTTTAGGTTGTCACAAGTGACATCGGTGGAAAGTTTGGTTAGGTCTTGGCTGCAGTCCAATTCAGCAGCGTCCTCATAACATTTTCGGTGCTGGAAACAACAACTGGACACATGGTTGGGAATAAAATTAAAACTTGAGGAGTAAAAGGAAAGAACTCCTTGTTTATTTGTTACTAGAATAATGAAAGCAGTTTGTTAGAGTGGAAAGAGCCCTGGATTCAGACTCAATGGACCTGAATTCAAATCCTACTTGTGGCACTTACTGCCTGTGTGACCTGTTTAACCTCATGGACCTGCCTCCTCCTCTGTAAAACAAGGGGGTTGGACTAGATTACATTCAAGGGGACTTCCAGCTCTGGATCAATAATACCATGTGCTTTGCCCCAGTAGAAGAGTCACATAGAGCCACTTCCCTCTAGACAAATTATATTTAGAATAAAAGTTTGAAGAAAGGTCATGGAATGTTAGAAGATAGCATTAGTTATTGTTAGACTACAGAAGAGACCTTGGAGTATAGAATACAGAATGTTACAACTAGAGGAATCTTAGAGATCATTGGGGTCAAACTCTTTTTTCAACAGATGAAGAAACTGAGGCCCAGACAGGTGACATGATTTTGTCCAAGGTAACACAGTACCTGGATTCAAGTCTCCTTGACAACTTGCTGAAGTAAGCAAAAGCTGGATGGCCCCCAGTGAAAGAACCCATTCTTTCCAGGAACAGCACCTCTGACCTTTGGCTAGCTCTAGTGATTAGAATATTTGTCCTTACAACATCCTCAATTGCAGCCTTGTCCCCTTAGTTTTGCCCTTGCAGGTCAAATCTAACGTCTCTTCTATAAGACAACCTTTAGACTTCTCTTTTCCAGGCTTAACATTCCCACTTCTTTCAATTCATTTTTATACAGCATGATCAAATGCCTCATGAGTACAAATCATATCTTGACACATCCCTAGAACACTCCACTAAGGACTTTTGCTTAGATTGATATCAACCTAATAAATCAAAACTTTTAGGGCCCAGTTGCATAATTAAGTACAAATATGTATGTGTATGTCCTTACATTCCAAATATATATATGTATTATGTATGTATATGTGTGTATTATATTCCTTATGTCTCTTATATTCCAGTGGGCAGCTAGGTGGTACAGTGGATAGAGGAGGAGTCAGGAGGACTTGAGTTCAAATCTCACCTCAGACACGACACTCACTAGCTGGGTGACCTTGGGCAAGTCACTTAACCCCAATTGCCTCATCCTGGGCCATTTCTGGTCATCCTGATGAATATCTAATCACCGGATTCAGATGACTTTGGAGGAGAAGTGAGGCTGGTGACCTGCACAGCCCTTCCTCACTCAAAACAAAGTCAAGTGCAAATCATGTCATTATTTATCCGATGCAATGGTCTTCTTTGGCAATGAAGGATGAACCCACACACATATATTCCAGTATAGCCAGATTGGGTTAAGTAATTTCCATCTCTCCATCTTAGCCACAAAAATTTTATAATAACTGATGTTTACATAGCATTTTATGACTGACAAAGTGCTCTACATGCTAGATTTATTTGATCTTCATCAAAGTCCTGTGAACTAGGCTCCGTAAGTATTTTATCCCTACCTTACAGGTCCAGAGAATGATTTTGGATCATCAGCTCGTAGATATAGAGGTGGCAAGGAACTTAGAGGTCTTTCCATCTAATCCAAACACTGAATTTAACAGAAAAGGAAACTGAGGTCTGCAAGTGAAGTGAACTGCCTGAGATCACAGTGGTGGAGCTCACATTCCAACTTCAAGTCCATCATCTTTCTGATGACACAGCGTTGGCTCTGCCAAATTCCTTGCTGAAATCAGGCACACTACGTACCTGACATCCCTCTAATCTAGGAGCTGTCCCAAAAAGTATATTCATTAGCACAGCGGTAGTATGTTAGTAGGAGCTCAATATATGTTTGTTGATTGATAACCTGGGCAATCAAAACTTCATATCCAGCCAGGGCAAAACTGTCTTCAATCCTGTGACATCTGAGACAGAAAAGTAATGGGGCTCCGAATAAATCTGCCATGATTTATTCAGGTTTGGTTTGCAAATCTCCAAAGAAACTACCTCTCCTCCAGTGTTCCCTCTGGGCCCCTGGTAGCCTCTCAGATGGTGTAAAGGGAATGACATTGGGTGTTCATCCATCCATCAGTTCTCAACATGTGTAAGTTAGTCATTGTGATCTGGCCATGACGTTGATGGATTACTGCTTCTCCAATAGTGAGCCTCCTACCCCTATTCCTGCAGTAGAACAAGGTAGTGGGGAGCAGGGGAAGCATCTCCTCCTCCTACCAACTCAATGAGCTGAATCTGTCTCTCATTTCAGAGTGTAAACAAGTAAATTCAAGGACTCTTTCTTGCTGAGAATTTGTGAGACAGAAACAAACTTTTGCCTAGAGGTCTTTAAAAACATGCAAAGGTCATTGGAAGGTTCAAAAGCAGAAAAATGTTTGTTTTCTGTGTTTTTTTTTTTTTTAATAATACAAAAGTCACTAATCCCTCCTAAAACCTAGAGGTTTCACTTTTAATAAGGTGACACACTGAAGTGAGTGGAGAGGCCCAGGTACATCTACTGACCCATGACAAGGGCTTAGCAGGATTGCAACAAACTTGTATCATATATACTCCGTTCAAAGGCCTTTGTTAGGCACTCAGGAATGTAAAGATGAAGAGAAAGTTTGCCCTGTCATAGATCGTTATTTAGACTCCTGCTTTGTTCCAGTCAAAATTATTCAGTTTAATGTGATTCCATAGAAGTATAATTATTAATGTCACATTTATTTACTTAGTAAGGTCAGTCTAGTCAATTAATATTAATACAGAAATTACATATATTATTACATATTTTACATATATCGTATTTAGGGATAGTTAGATAAGATAGATTCTTTCTTATGATAGGTCCCAAACTTTAAACTACAAGATAACTCTAAACTCTAAGCTGTAACTTCACTAGCTTGTTGTAAAGTTCACTTGACTAACCACAAGAACGTTGATTAGAGAAGTCTTCCTAGTTGCTGTTGCCAAAAGAAGTTATTCCTGTAGCCAGGCTGATGATGAGTGTCTCCAAGCTGAGACCTTGGACAATAAACCTATGGTCCCTCACTGGATTTCTACTTGAAACTTTTCCAGCTTGGTAGATCCTGCCTAAATATCACCTTTGAGAATGATGGGGTATCTTCACACCACAACTGTGTGCCTTTATTTTCCACACACACGTATGCATACATGTACATGCATGTGTGAATATGCACGTGTGTGCGTATAGAAACACATGCATGTATATATGCATACACATGTGTACACCCCAGTATATCCTTATGCATAATATATGCACATATGTGGGGGCATATAACCACCCCCATCCCCACTCCCACATGCCCTACCTATAACACACACATACATACACACACACACCTATACAGAAGATCATACATAAGAATATATATATATATATATATTCCTTGGAATAGAAGGGCACACATATACAAGGACAATATAGCAATATAAGGAGAGACCCAAGGAATATAAGACACATCTATAGAAATATACATATATAATACACTAATATGTAACATGTATATACATATGTATCTCATATTTAAGTGTCCTTATATTGCAATATTGTCTTTATATGATTTGTATATATGTATTATATGTGCATTGTGTATATGTGTATTATGTGTATATGTATATTAACAAATATATACACACAAGTATGCCTTTACATTACAATGTTGGACTTGTGTATGTGGGTTTGCACATATACATATATATATGTGCATCCTTATATTCTCTGTATAAATATGTATTCCTATATGTACTTCTGTGTATTTCCTTATCTTCCATGTATATGTGTGTTTTGTATGTATATGCATGGGTATATTATATTCCTTTTGTATGTCCCTATATACCTATAAAATATTTGTGTGGATGGGTGTATACACACATACATCAAAGGAATATAAGGACACATGCATATACAGGACATATACAAGAGATATGAAAATATACACATAGATATAGATATATATGTATTCTTATATCCCTTGTCATTCACATAAATATAAACTTAATTAGATTTGTCTAAAAATGGAATATATACAGGGTTTCCAAAATGTCTCAGTACAGTTTTAATCTATTCAAACTTAAAACTGCATTAAGGCTTCTGGGATACTATACAGCTCTCTAACACTAGATCATTCTACATATACAAATATATGTAAATGAATCATTATGATGAGATACATTTATACATATCTCATATTCCACATGGGTGTATATTTGTATATAGAGAGATACACATGTATTTGTTGTTTAATCATTTCAGTCACATCCAACTTTTCATGACCCCATCTACAGTGTTTTTGGCAAAGGTATTAGAGAGGTTTGCCATTTCCCATCCTAGTTCACTTTACACATAAGGAAACTAAGGCAAATAGGATTAAGTGACTTGTTCAGGATCATACAACTGGTAAGAGTCTGAAGCCAGATTTGAACTCAGTGAGATGAGTTGTACTGACTCCAGGTCCACTACTCTATCCACTGTGACATCTAGCTGACATTATCTATATATCTGTCTGTCTGTCTGTGTCTCTCTGCCTACCTACCTAAGTAACTTTCCATCTATTGGTATATACATATGTATATGCACATATGTTTCTCTCTGTATCTCACTTTGTCTTTATCTCTCTTACATTTCATGTAACGATTTACTCACAGATCCACAAAGAACTGAATAGTTTGAATTTTCCCAGAGTGGAATAGTATGCCTTGAGAAGCCAATGGACCACTAAGCAGCTCTAGCCTGTGTCTAGCTAATGTGGTTATTCGTAATTCCTATTACTTCTGGAAGCCAATATCTCATCCTAAACCTTCTATTCTAGGAACTTACCTGTCAGTCTCATCCAGGGGTTCCCCCTCCATGTCAAAGCGGCAGGAACAGCCATAGTCTTCAAAGTCCTTGGGGCAGAGGCCAGCCACACACTTCAATTTGTTCACAAAATGAAGCAATGCTGGGAAGTTGGTGAAAATGGCCTGCAGCCAGGTAAAGTGGGAGCCCAAGCAGTCTGTAGAGAGCAGAGAGAAAAAATAAAGAAGTTCTTTGGGAGTAAGGACATGGAAACTGAGGGTTTCTTCTAAATGCCACAAGCAGTTTTGTCCACCTTTTGTCCACCTTTTGTCCACTTACTACCCTGCATTGTTGTGGTACTCTAAATCACCAACCATTTATAGATTACTTGATATGTGCCCAGCACTGTGTCAAACACACTGAGAGATACAGATGATTTGTGTATGGTATAGGGCAAAGAGCTTTGGAATGAGAATGGGAAGACCTGAGTTGCAGTCTCAATTTTACCATTTAGTACTTACATTTCCTCAGGAAAGTTTACTTACTGATATTCAGTTTTGTCTTCTGTAAATATAATACTAAAGATTATATAATATATAAAATGGGGGTAGCCTATGACCAGTCTGAGAAGCTTATTGTTTAAACCACATGAGAGAATGTATGTAAAATTCTTTGCAACCATAAAGTGTTATTTAAATGTTAACTAGTGCTCAGTGTCATAGTGGATAGAGTGCTGAGCTTTTGCGAGTTCAGATCTGGCCTCAGACACTTACTAGCTGGGTAGCCCTGGGCAAATTACTTAATCCTGTGACTCTCAGTTTCCTCATCAGTAATATGTGCTGGTGAAGCAAACGCAAACCACTCTAATATCTTTGTCAAGAAAACTCTAAATGGGGTCAAAACTAAATGACAACAGACAGACAACAGGGGAAGTGAACTACAAATCAGGGGTCCAGTTATGGAGCTGCACATGCTTAGGAAAATGACCTTTCCTCTGTAGCCCTCAGGGGAAGGGCCCGCTGCCAAAGGAGGATGTGATTTTCTTTTTTGCTCTGATACTGTATTCTAGAAGTGGCAGATCTTGTGTAATTCTCATGGAGCCATCATATATTTAGATATGTGTCCTATTTCCTCTGTTGGATTGTAAATCCTGAAAGCAGTGACTCTACTTCTCCAGGATGCCTGACAGCTCCCCTAGTACCTAATATGATGAGAACCTGATGAGAAAGTGCAGTACAGAGGAAAAAATTGCAAATTGGAGTCACAGAGGACTTGGGTATTCCCACTTATTTCACTTAGCCTCTAAACCTTGATACAATCACTTAACACCTCTAGGACTTAGTTCCTCATTTGTAAAAGGTGTGTGTCTGTGAGTGGGCAAATTAGATAATCCATAAAGCCCATTGTAGCTCTAAATCAGTGACTCTATGATCCTACCTATGTAGGCCACCCTTTGTAAGTGTTTTTTGAATGAAAGGAATTCCAAGCATCCCCAACAGTGATAATATATCTCTCTCAATATTATCCTTACGAACTAGGAATTCAACTTACCAAAAAATAATGTTATACTTTCCACATCTTTAAATGCCCCACTGAAGAATGTAATGTTATCTAAGAAGAGAGGAAACATTTTTTTTAAATGTGTTATCGTGAAAGGGATAATAAGTTTGTATAAAGATATAGTTAAATGATAAGATCCCCATTTTGCTGGAACCTGGAGAAGGCTTAGGAAGGGCCATTATAATACCCTCAGGAATGTAAGACAATTGATCTGAGGGACAGTTTGGGGTCGGGGGGAGCTGTTGTAAATGGTCAGGTGCAAGCATTATCTACCCCTTCTGGCATAACCATAAAAGCACAAAGAGGGAACAGGGAATAATTGGAATGATTATTAATATTAACCAGCCCTTCAAGAAAAGGGTAAAAAGGAAGTCATAAAGTGAGGGTGATAGCTATGAATGAATTGAGATGCTAAGCCCCCTCAGCCGAACCCTAGTGTGGATAGCTGACTGAAGGTACATTGTTATATAGTCCTTGCCAACAAAGAAAAAGAAAAAGATACATATAACCAAGCCTATATGTTTGAAAAAGGTGGGAGCAGAATCTGTAAAGCAGATAGAATTGCAAAGGGCAAGTGTCTAATATATGGAACAGATAGAATTTCAAGGGCCATGGGAGCTAGGGATTGTTACTGACCAGTTATTCATAAAAGACTTTGTACTGGTTATGTAGTGCCTGGCATTTTCACAGTGACAAAAACACCTAGCCTGCAAAATCTGGACCTTCACGAAGTTTCCTCTTTCCTGAGAAAGTCTAACCAACTACCATTGTGGGCATCATCTCCATGGGGAACAGGGAGACAAAGGGGTTCAGGTGCTCACTAGCCACCAAGGATTGGTGCAAGGAGTCACCAGGTGCACCTTGGTGCAACCAGCACTAAGACTATTATGTATCCTTGCTCTGTAAGATATATCCCTTAAAAGTTAGATAAACCTTTACACTCTGTCAAATCAGTCATTTATAACCCTGGTAACTTTGGCTTACGATGACTTTTTCAGCCTCCTATAATACCTGCCTCAGCAGACATGATGGTGAAAATTACTACCCTGTTCAAACAAGAGCAAACAAGTCATTAGATGCCCCTAGTCCCACCAACACCTACCTTAGGGACAGTCAGACACTAGACTGTGGAATCCTGTGACACCTGAATTCTGGGCAGTTTTATAGAAGTTCTAACAGTGGAATAAGTTGGGAGAGTATTCCCATAAAATCTGAGGTATGAATATGGGGAAATGCTACATTCCAAGAGGCAGGATTTGTAAGAGAAAGAAGAGCCTCTAAATCTTTTCAAAAGCAGAAATTAACTCCTTTATCATCAGGGAAAACAACCTTCCTCTTTACCTGTCTCATAGGAAGGAGCATTTTTTTCCCTTCTTTAAAAATCTCCCCCTGTCCATCCTCAGCTAGACTTGGTAAGAAAAAATTCAAAAGATTCTCACTTATATTTCTTGGAAGTCCTTGAGTCATTTCCAATGGAAGGTCAGGTGTGTCTCCATTTTGTCCACCTATTTATGAGGAAAGGTTTTTAAATGTTAATGAAAATCACCCCACTTTGTAGGGATGATCAAGCAAGGTAAAGGTTAAGAGAACAAATGCATTGGAAACACATCTGTATGTACACCATGGATGGGGAGAATGTACTAATATTAGAATATAAAGCAGTGGCCACACAAGCCATCTTGTCCTACTGACCTGCATCCTTACAGCCTAGAGATATTCAGTTTGAGATATCTCTGAATATCCAGTTTGAAATGACTAATAGTTAGTGATGTGGGATTGCAGATCAGGTCATCGCTTGGGACTGGAAATAAATTGGGAAAGTCATCTGCAGAGAGATGGTATTTAAACCCATGAGAGGTGATATTTTCCCTGAGAGTGGAGAGAAGAGGCCCCAGGACAGCATTTTGGGATACACCAAAAACTAAGATTGGGTCTGATATGGATGGTAATCCAGTGAAGAAGTGATCAGACTGGTAGAAAGAAAACCAGGAGAGAGTAGTGATGAAAACCCAGAGAGGAGAAGGTATCCAGGAGGGGGTGGTCAACAGTGTCATATGTGGAAAGTTGGTAGGCAAGAGAGGTCCATGAAAGAATTGTGAACAGTGAGAGTGACCTAATTAGAGTTGTGCCTTAGGAAGATGAATCTGACTGCCACATGAAGGATGGTTGACAGATGAGATAATGGGAAATCAGAAATAGGAAAAAGTGGATAGGAGTCTGCTACAGTGATCAGTGAGAACAAAACCATTTACAGTTAGGGAAATTCTATCTGTAGGCCAAAAGTGTCACAGAGGGCTCATTCATCATGTTTTGGAAAAAAATAAACCTTTCCAATGAAAAGCAGGTCTTTATTGTGATTTTGAAATAAAGAACCTAGTAAGGTGCTTCAGTAGCACAAAAGCCCTATAATAGCTTTGGCATCTTTCAAATGCAGCATAATTGCTAACAATCTGTTTAATTAGCATAACAGTTACAGATGTAAGAATAACTGTTCCCCACTGAGGAAGCAATTGCAAAATATTATCTCCTATTTGATAATTACTACATTGTTATTTTCTTCATGCAATTCATAATTAAATTCTATTCCAGAATTCTAGTTGATATTACAAATAGGTGTTAATGAGTTGCTTTTTTTCCTTCATTTTTGCTTATTTTCAGTAGACCAACTCTCATATATTCTCACCATAGATTGTAAATGCTTCCATCCCATTAGAACTTGGAAGACAGCAACAAAGTACAGTGGAGAGAGCACTACTGACTTTGGAGTGAGGGAATCTAGATTCAGATTCATCCCCTGATCCTTACTGACTACATGAATTTAGGAAAGTCACTTAGCTGCCATGGGCCTCAGTCTTCTCATTTGTAAAATGAGGGCATTGGATAAGGTCCCCTCTGAAGTCCCTTCCAGCTCTAAAATCCAATCTGATCCTATGAATGAGTTAGTTCACTTAGAAGAATAAGATGTAGAGAAAGGTAGGGCACAAAAAGAAGAAAGCCCGAAAGGCAAAAACTCATGGGATTGGGAACTGTGTTGGATTGATGGGTTTGCACAACATAGCACAGTGTGAGTGGGACACTGGACTTGGAATTAAAATGTAGGTCAATCCATTCAATCAACCAATCCTCCTCTTGCTCTCTTAAAATAACTGCCCTTGTTAGGTGAGGACATCTCCCTGCATGGACTTAAATATTTCTATTAATCATCAACCAATCAAAGGCACTGGACTAGGTTATGAGACACCCAGTCTTGACAACCATTGGTTGTCAAATCTGGCTGGCTTCCAGTCTCCTCTTTCAGGCTCAATGCAATCTTATCCTACTGTAATTCAGAGCACTGACTATGCCACATCTCTTGCCCTCCCCCAAGACTTTCAACGGGCCATCATTTTTCTTTCGTGTATGATTGGGTAAATTCACTGACTTCTGTTTCCTCATAGATCAGGGAGGGACTTGGGCAGAGTCCCTGCTGTGTGGTATCCTTAAGGAAACACTTTGAGTTATAAACTTCTGAGTGCGCATGCACACATAAAGGTAGTAAGACACTCACTTCTCCTCATGGAGTTTTTATCTTATGCAGGGTTCTACTTTCTTATCTTACAGAGTCAGTTGTAATGGCTCTATTATTTGGCACATTATTCCTTTCTTTTGATGTTCTGGTTTTGGAGAGTTTGTAGTAAGAAGCTATTCAGATCTCTTGCTGGTTAAATGATTATCTTCTAACCTCAAAGAACTCTTCTCAATATGAAATTTCTCTGATTCTACTTCAGAACAGGAGAGACCAGTGCAGTCCGGAGTATGTGGAGGAGGCATTATATTTGCATGCATTATCTCTGCCCAGGCCTCATTTGAATATAAGTTCTGAAGGGAAAACACTGTTTGTTTACTTTGTCTTTCCATACTCAGCACCAAGAACAATGCCTTGAATAATTTTGGAAGGTCTGCACCTGTGATTTTACCTGTGGCATAGGGACCTCCCAGTAAGGAGATACTCTTTACTGATACAGATAGCAACTCATCCATAGCTTGCAGACTTGGAGAGTTGCCTGTTACTAAGGGCTTAAATGAATTGACTATACAGTCATTTTATTTCAGAAATGGAAATTGAACCAAGTTCTTCCTGACTCTTAGTCTGGTTCTTAATAAGTACTGGTTGAAGCAAATTGAATCTCAGAGCTAATGAGACTTGAAGGATCTAAATCCATGTTGAACTAAGATAAGCAGAGAGGAAGAGAGAGGGCTTTCTATACAGAGAGAATAACCCTAAGTAAAGAAAGAGAAGTGGGAAGCCATATATTATGTAAAGACATGGCAAGCATGTCATTAAATACTGGAGGGTTTTGGATTCAATGTATTTATTAATCAAGAAGAGCACACTGGAAAGGAAGTTGTAAAATTCAGTTGTGGTCACATGGTCAGAGAAAGATGAAAAAAAGATAGTTTAGATAAACTGATGAATGGATAAGATAGATAATTTGTAGAGTTAAAAATTAATTTAAAAACTCTATAAATTAGTGGTACTATATATAACAATACCTCACATTTGTAGATCTTGTCATATTTTCCAAAGCTCATTTATAGCTCTAGAGCAATAAGGGACCCCAGAATCCATCTGGTAAACTACCTCCTCACCCTCCATTCCCTCATTATACAGATGAGGAAACTGGAGCCCAGGAAATTTATTTCTCAAAGTCAGTAATGGAGTCAATGTCAAAGGCAGGCTTGGAGCTTCTGACTTAGGAGAGAATATTCTTTCCATTGTATTATATTGCCTTCTTTCACACCATTCCTCTCATTTGATCCTTACCATGAGTTAAATGTTGACCAAGATAAGCATTATTGTCTCTGGGTAACAGAGAAGGAAACTGAGGCCCCAAAGCCTGTGACTATACTGGCAGGCATCTTTCTAAAATGGAAAATCTTGAGTTCTGAATATGATGTATTTCTGTTATTTGAGAACCAGCCCAACTATGTTTGGGGAGGTTTATTAGAAGGATGTTGGTTGGCTACCAGAATAATTTTTCTTTCTTTTTCTTTTTTTTCATAGCAAACTGTCACATGAAATCATCTGCTAAAGTATGAAGGAGAAGAGAACCCATATACCAGTGAATTCAGATACTCTAAGTGTTAAAGAATGTAATCATGAGCTCTTATTATAATGCATGAGGAGGGAGGTCTGAGTATAATTTTTCTGTTGGCCTAAGGGTGGGGGCCTTCAGGATGGCAGACAGGCCACCAATGCTCAAGTCACTTCTGCCAATCATGGACTTTCAATATATAGGAAAATACTTTCTGTATTGGCACTTAGAGAAAAGTATCGCCTCTTTCTCACAAGTTCCCCCCTCCCGCATCCTCCCAGTAAAACTAAGACCTCATTCAAAAGGACATCTTTTAAGCTAGTTAGATATTTCTCACTCCATGCTGGATTTGAAAAAAGATTATTCACTTACCTGCAATTGGCAACATCAACATACTCATCAGAACAAACGCAAGCATGGTTTTCATCCAAAGAATAGAAATGAATCAGTGGCCTGTTGAATGAAGCAAGGCATGATGAAGAATATTTCCTCAACTCAATTCAAGTCAATTCAGCAAATATTCATTATGCAAACTAAATGCAGCCAAGAGGTCTTTGTCAATGGAAAGCTGTGTAGGTCAGTGGAGAGAACATTTGATTGCATATCAGAAGCCTGTCCTTGAATTCTGGATCTCTGCTATTAAAGCACCATGTGATATTTATTCAGAAAGGCATTTCTCTACTTTGGGGGTTGGAGACATCCTTCCCTAGGAGCTAGATTGCACAACTTGGATTTGAGCTCAGATACCCAGGTTTAATTTTTTAATCTGCAGCTTGGTGACCATGACATTTGCAGCTCAACATGGTTGTTGGGAGGAAAAAAGTTTGCAAATCTTAATTTGCTATTGAAATTTATGGTTTTTCAGAGAAAATTTCTTCATTTTTCAAATAAGCGTTAGCTTAGATAACCCCTAAGATAAATTCCACCACATTATAGTGTTAAGTTTATTTCAAGTGTAATATATTCTCTCACCCAAGTTCTCTTCTAGCTTCCAGTATTTTTTGTTTTTTAGTCAACCATTGCAGCAACCTGGAAATATTCCCCCCTGATACAATATACCGATAATACCTCAATAGCCATAAAATGTGGATAAATCTCCAGAGACGAGATTTTCATGTATTCAGCAGAGATTCAGACCCAATAATGACATGTCCCCTGGCTCTTTTGAAGCTGAAAAGAAAAGAACTTCTTAAGACATGAAACCTGTCTTATCACTAAGGACAAACTATTGAAAGCATGGGATTCCTAATATCCTGACAATGCTCTCCTCTGCCAGGGAGCTTAAGTAAGGGAATTAAGGGAATCTGCAGACACAGGTGACATGGGAAACATTCTACTAAAGAGAAAACAGGGCACCTACCATTGTTAGACCTACTTAAAGCCAAGAGAATTGGAAATACCAGAATGGGAATATTTAATTGCTTATTTATATAAATTCCACCAATTCAAACTTTTAAATTATAGAATGTTAAGAGTTGTAAGAAACTTTGGAAATGTAAAATGTGAGACTCCCTAAGATCTCTTACTCAGCCTGCCAACTTTAGATAGTACAGATATGAGACCCAGAAAGTTCATACAGCTAGTAAATGTCTGAGGCCAGATTTGAACTCAGGAAAGGAGTCTTTCTTGACTCCACGTCCACTGTTCTATCCATTATACCACCTAGCTACCTCCTATTAGGATTAAGTTAATGAGACCAATGAGTCTTCCCTCTTATCTCCTTCTCCATTTATAATAATATTTATAGGATTTTACATTATTATATATAATGACTCATTATAATATTTATAATTTATAATAATAAGGTGTTCAGGTTTATAATGAAATGGTTCATTCCAAAGTCATCAGATATTTCTTAATTGGCAAATCTAATAGCCTTTTCTCTTTCCTTATCTTTCTTCATGTCTCTGCAGCTTTTGACACTATTAAACACTAATTCCTCCCTCGATTTTCATGACACTGCTTTCTCTTGTTTCTCCTCCTATCTGTTCTACCTTGTCAGTCTCATTTGATGGATTTTCATCCAGGTCACTAACCCTAGGCATTCCCTAATACTTTTTCCTGGGTCCTCTTGTCTTCTCTTATCTTCTCCTCTCTTGTCTTTTCTTCTCCCTCTCCACACTCATTTGGTGATCTCATCAGCTCCCATGGGTTCAACTACCATCTCAACGTAGACAATTCTCAGATCTATATACATAGCCAAGTTCCATCCCACTTCTCCATCTCTTGGATAGCTACAACTGGATGATCCGTAGGCATCTTAAACTCTAAAACAGAATTCATTCTCTCCAAACTCTTACTTCTGTGTTTCCTATTATGTGAAAAGGCACAATAATCCTTCCAGTCATTTAGGTTGAAACTTTGGTGTCATCTTTGACCCTTGGCTTTCACTCACCTCACATAAACATTGTCAAATCTTACCATTTTTCCTTCACAACATCTCTTATGTAATTTTGCCTCTGTACAGGGCCTCATTGCTTGGCCTTTGACAATACTCTCTACCTCTAGTCTCTCCCTGCCCTAATTCATTCTGCATTTAGTTTCCAAAGTAAATTTTCCAAAATGTAGGCGGTCTGGTGCTCCCTCTCACCTGAAGTATCAAATAAAAGTCCTCTGCCTGGCACTTAATGGTCTTCTCAGCTTAGCCTCTTCCTAACTTTTCAGTCTTTTTAAATGTTATTCCCCTTCAGAGTCTAAAAATCCAGCTATAGGCAATTTGCTGCTCCTTAGACAAGACAATCTCTGAACCCCATCCCTTTTTCCCTGGCTGCCCGCCCTGTCTCTAATTCGCTCCCTTCTCATCTCTGCCTCTTGGATTCAAGATTCATCTCAAACCCTATCTTCTTAGACCTTGCCTTCTTCTGCCCCCCAGTTTCTCCTGCCTTCTGAGATGACCTTCCTTTTCCTCTGTACATATCTTTGGATATACACAGATATCTGCATGTTGTCTCCCCACATCCAAATGTGAGATACACGAGAGAAGAGATCACATTTTTGTTTTTATGTGTATCTCTAGCTAGCACTTAGCACAGTGCCTAGCATATTCTTAATGGTTGTTGACTGACTGGATACTAAAACAATTCACCTTTTCCCCAACCTCTTACGCCCCGCCACCCTGTAGTTCTTTTCTTATTTAAGTGTTTAATTGGTTCTGGAAATCCAGGGTTTTCCACATGTCGTACATCACCATTGTGCTTATTCATTTCTGTCTGATTAACCTGCACTGCTCTTCTCCCTTGCTTTCACTTCCCATTCTGTTTTCCATGGCAGACTGTGCTAATGACTTATGTCAGCCCAGGAGGATGTGAGGAACATGAAGATTTCTTTCCAATACAACTATTTAAAAGGGCTTAAGACTCATACCATTGAACCAACCCATGAAAATGTCACAGCATCCTACCATCACCAAGGCACAGGAATGTAGCTTTCCTTCCTCCTCGCTGCTACACATACCCGCATCTTTTCCTGTCAATGCTATTTCTGAGGTACATGATGGGGAGGGAGAGGAGGGAAGCAAAGACAGACAAACAAGAATAGTAGATATGAGCAGATCCAGCTTTGAAAATTAGAATGAACAGATCCCTTGAAGCCTTAAATACTTAGATAGAGCAATTACTATATTAAAGTCACAATACAATCATTTTGAATGCTTCTATTTGTAAAATAAGGCATAAACTAGCCTAGACAACATGGAATAGTGGACAGACTGGGACTCCAGACACCTCAATTTGATTCCTAATGCAGATGTTTAATAACTGGGTGACCTTGGGCTAGGCACTGTAACTATTAAAGCCTCAGTGTCCCCATCTGTAAAATGAGGATGATAATTTTTACTCTACTTACCTCATAGGGTCTTTGTGAGTGATACATATATGTAATTACCTGGCTTTTTCCACCATTATCTACAGAGGTATGGTGCCATAACAAAAAGAATGCTGACCTTGGAGTCCAGTGATGATTGAGTTCAGGTCTTGACTTTAATATTCTCTGTGTCTCCTTGAGTAAGTGACTTAACTTCTCTGATCTTGTTTCATCATCTACAAAACGGGAAACAGCAAACTTAGGCTACCCATCTCAGAGTTATGCTGGAAGAATGGTGCTTTCCAAACTTTTAAAGATTTCAGAAATTAGAGTTGTTTACATCTACTTAAAGGGTTTGCAATATGGATATCTGAATTAATATGCTTATTTCCTTTCCAGATACACACCCACAGATGCAAAGGTAAACAGATACACTGCAAGAACCTTTCATCCATCTGGGCATAGAGCAAACATTTAAAAGTGGTAGTTGGCTGCCTTCTGTTGGCTCAGGGTATTGTAGAATAAGATGCCTACAGTTCCTTGGAGCTGCACCCACATTATTAAAGTTTAGTTATAGCATGGAGCATAGCACAGGTAAACAAGAACTTTGTAAGTGTTTTATCCATCTCTCTATTTAGAGTCCCCATTCCCCATCAATGACATTCAACTTCCCCCCCACATACTCCCATCCATCATACTCACACTCAAGAGTAGCACATGGATAAAAAATGCTTACCTGAATAGTCTTATTCCAGTGCAGGTGGAGGGATGATAATGGCTATGAACAAAGATAGGACTAAGTGATATATATACCCCTACCCCCAGTATAAGCCATTAGCCTCTAGCCAACAGCCTCTACTCATTTGTGAACCTGTTCACAAAATGTCAAAATATAATTGGAGGGAGGGGACAGAGTAATCCAGACTGGAACACTCAGGGCTCTATATTAAGAAACTCACCTGCACAGGACATTGGCCAGCAAGACCCCTGTTCAGATACCCTGAGACTAATTAGAAAACAATTGATTCTTTGTTCTCTACCTTCCTTCAAGACTTTGAACCCCAGAGATAGGACTCAGGTTAAGCAAGGGAGCAGCTCAGTGATTAAAGCAGGATGAAAGCCACATAACATGACCCCATTCTTCCTTCACCTGCCTAGTCCACAACTGGCTGCATCTGATATCAATTGTTATTTAGGAGAGATGGCCTTCTGGTACCAGTCTCTGTTGACAGCAGCAAAGGACTGGAGAGCAGGGTGACTCAGTGTTCAGTCACCATTTTCTTATCAAAAACTCCCTAAAGATTCCTGTAAACTCTAAAGGAAACTAAGATTTATCAAACCAGTCATTTAGTGGGAATTTCCTCCTTTCTAAAGGAACCAGTGCAGGATTTCTTCAAACAGATGACTTCCCTAGTACACTCATGTTTGCTCACAAAGATATTAATTTAGAATTCTTTACCAACTGGAAGCAAGGACAAAGTATTTCTGAATGATGTTGACGAGACAAATAAGCAAATGAAAAAAGAGGATTTAATTTATGAAAATTCATTTCATGTACAGAAAATAATAAGTTACCATTTATATAGGGCTTAAAGGTTTGCAAAGTGTACTGTACATGTTATCTCATTTGATGCTAAGAGCCCTGTGAGGTAGGTACAATTGTTGTCCCCATTTTACATACAAGGGAACTGAAGCTAAGTGATTTGTCCAGGGTAACCCAGCTAGTAAATATCTGAGGTAGGATTTGAACTCAGGTTTTCCTGACTCTAGGCTCAGCACCCTTACCTTCTGGGCTACCTTGCTACCATGCCTTCATTTCCAAAAGAGCAGCTCTGAATTTTAACAATATCCTCAGATGTTATTTACCTTCTTTCCTCTCTTTTTCTTCTTGTTCTCCCTGCTCTAACGTAGCCTTATCACATCAAAATTTTCCAGGTCTATGTCCCATTCACAGCCTGTCCCATTCACAGACAACCAGAAACCAGAGAAACTCAACTGAGAACTCAACTAAGCTCTAAGTGTTAATGTACTCACTCCTTCCCCAATATGCTTGTATATAAACAGGGATTTCCAGAAACAAAATCCACTTACCTTAGGGAATAAATTGTAGAGAGTTTTCAGCTCCAGGCAAAGAAAAGACTTTCTAATATTGAGGGCTGTCCAAAATGCAGTGGGATTCCACAGGTCATCATGGGTGATCTTCACCACAGTGGTGATCTTCAAAGGTTTGAGATAACCAGTGACTGGGGGTATTGGTTTTGGGTTTTGTTTTTTTTTCTTTTTTCATCAATACCAAGTCATTTTATTGGGATGTAAATGGTAGTAGTTTTTGGTACAGATTATGGTCAGATAGCCAAAATATACATGCACTGAAAGACAGTAGGAGTCAAGCCCACAGTTACCAGGTGTGGGGAAAGCCAAGCATGGTTTAGCTCTTATTGGCACTGTCTTCAAGGGTGCGCTTGTCAAAAAGATACTCCTTCATGCCAGTATCGAGGGCTCCCATTTTGCGAAGGTTGGTTACATGATCATCCAGTTGTTTCATGGACTTTCCCTGTTCGTCCAGGTAGTGGGTTTCGATGAAATCACGTAAATGGGGGTCATTCTCGTCAGTTGCCAGCTTGTACAATTCCAGTAACAACTGACTGACCTTTTTTTCCAAGTGGAGAGCACACTCCATAGCATTCAGCTCATTTTCCCAGACATCTCAGTGTGGTTTCTTGATGTCTTGCTTTCGAAAAGGCTTATGATATTCTTTCTATGATTAAATATCTGTTCTAGATAAAACTTACTACTTAGGAAAATAGATAAAAATTCAGTTGTTAGGCACAATAGTTAACTGTGCAAAATGTCATTGTTGGAGTCAATATGAAAGCAAAACTTGTGTGAATAGGTGTATTTAGTTGCAAAGAGCCTTTCTGGAATGTATTTCCTTTTGGAGTTAGAGGATGCATTTGGAAGAGGGAGTCTTTTTTTTTACAATAACGTTCTTGTAGGTGGGAATTTTTACAAGGATGCTCTTGGAAGGAGTTGTGATTTTTTGTTTTTGTTTTGCTTTTGCTTTTGCTTTAGGATTGCCACATCACCAACTAAGAGTAAATATTTTAATTGAACATTTGGTGTAGGGAAAGGGACAAAAGAGAGAAAGGGGGATCATATAGTAAAAAGGTAGTAAAGCTGAATTTACTTATAAAACAGAACATCAGGAAGACTAACAAATAGGATCTTCGGGCCATCTTTTCACTGAGTAATCTTTTCTCATCAGCCTTCTTTCTGTTCCAGGACACATTGGCAATGTCGACTGCCTGGAGGGGCCTGCTGGCAGCCACCCCCCCCCCCATGCACACACCCCACCCCCGCATCAGGAGAGGGTGCGGGGATTATACTCAGGGAGCCTTTTTTGCTTTTCTTTTTCAGTCTTGTTCTGGTCCCTCAGGATCACCAAGGAGTGTGGGCAGTCTATGGCAACCTGCTCTGTGTAAATACCATTCAGGGTTTTCACTTCTTGGGCCACGGTTGAAAGTTTGGGCTTGTGATCTCACAGAAGGTTGGAGAAGGGTCCCAACTAACGGTGCTCTCACCCGCAGCCACGATAATTCTGTTCTTCCCACAAGCTAAGTTTCTAATTGTCCAGCTACAGAGGTCCTGAACAGCTTTGGGATACATGGTGGACTCCCGAGAAGTGTTGGTAGCACCCCAGAAAAACAGGCCACCAACTTCACTGAAGGTGAAGGAGCAGGTATAGTTGGCATAGATTTGCCTGGCCCTAGGATCTGGGAAATCAAACAGCTTCACCACACGAGGGACCATCTCATCTTTCTGCTCTGAGAGGCCCAGCCGGCCATTCCCTCCAAACCTCCAAGAGAAAACACGCTTCTGAGAGTCTAGAACCAGCTTGATTGGTGCCACTGGCAACATCTCGGATGACACTGGGGACTGGCAAAATCTGTCTGTCTTTTGACTTTTCAATGTAGATGACTACTCCATGAGGGACTAGCTCACAGTCATGTTCTGTCCTCTGAATAGGAATAGAGGTTTGCTTTGGAGTCCATTATAATGCTGAATTCAGCTCCACAAGCCATTTTGGTAATTGGCTGGCCTTTGTCTTTGTGCAGGGCTGGGGATAGTATAGGTTTGGTTGTCAAGGCCAAGTTGTCCCATCTTGTTCTTTCCAAACACAAACAAGGAGTCAGTTTCTGTCAAAGTTAGAGTATGGCTCCTCCCACAGGCAGCAGACATGATCACTTCCTTGCAGAGGACTTCTATGCTTGGGGGCTTCCACTTTCCTGATATCATCATATCCCAGCTGCCCCTTTCATTTCGACTCCAGCTCCACAGGTTTCATTATGCGGTGATGAGGAGTCTGTAAGCAGCACAGGGGACAGAGACCACTGTTCACACCTGAACCCCGGACAGACAACCTTATCTGCAGAGCCCCTACAAATTCTACCCCAGATTGCTGTATGCAGCTTGCTGTTTAGTCACTTCCTTCCCAACAATGAGGTCCCAGTTGGCCACCCTCAAAATAAAAAGTTGCCCTCTGTACTTAGAGTCTCTCGATTTGGGGGGAAAGAGGGGGAAAGAGCATGTGTCCCGTGCCCCCCCTCCCGCCCCCACCCCTTGCTCCGCACTCACGATCTGAACCTTGGTGTGCTTCGGCTCCCTGATGACAAAGGTTTTTATAAGGATGCTGAGGATTCTTGGAGGAGGAGGTTAAAGGGGGAAGAGAATAGCATGGCTTTTGACATCCCAGCGGAGCTCTCTTGGAATTTAGGATTTTACGGCCTTTGAGAATCCTCCTCTCCCCCTGCTGAGGCCAGGAGAATAACACCCAGGCAGCAGGACTGACTCAGTTCCCAGAGGTCCCCAATACCTGATTTCCCTGGCTTGAGACATGGTTGCACCACCTTCCTTCTGTCCAGGAACACCCCGCCACCCTAGTTGAGAGTAGTGGTGACAGGAACCCCACTCCCTCCGTGTATCTGAGGTGATCAACAAAGGTGAGCCAGACAGCAAGGTGAGCCACCTTTAGTGGTCAGCAGAGCAGCAAGTTATTACCCTTCCATGTTCCCCTGAACCTGAGGGTTGAGACTGGGCTAGACTCATAACCTTCAGTTACCTACAGACAGAGAGAAGGTTTAGTGTTTTCCCCTGGGACATGGGCATTGAAACGGTTTGGTGTTAAATAGTTTTCCTGAATTTACCCTATTACCTAGTTCTTTCAATTCCTAGATTATTTCTATATCTATCCTTATCTCTATCCTTATTTCTATCTATATCTAATTTATATCTGTATCTATATCTCCATATCTATTTCTGTGTATCTATATTCATATACCTATCTATATCTGTGTCTATCTCTACATCCCTGTCTAATCTGCTTATGTTTCCATTTCCATATCTATCTAATCTGTCTTTACCTATATCTATCTGTATCCATATTTATATTCATGTCCATATCTACATCCTTGTCTAATCTGCTTATGTTTCTATTTCTATATCTATCTAATCTGTACCGATATCTATCTGTATCTATATTCATGTCCATATCTATATCTAATCTGTATCTGTGTCTATCTTCAAATCTGTATCAGTGAATCTATATTCATATCCATATCTATATCTGTGTCCCTATCTATATCCCTATCTAATCTCCATGTTTCCATTTCCATGTCTATATCCAGTTTGTATCTGTACCTATATTTATCTATATCTATATTCATGTCCATATTGATATCTCATCTGTATATATATATCCATATCTGTATCTGTATCTATCTATATCATATCTGTCTGTGTATCTATATCCATGTCCATATATTCATATCCCTATGTATATATAATCTATATCTGAAATCTATCTCTATATATTCATGTTCATATATATATATATCATCTGCATCTATATATGTATCTGCCCATCTCTACACATATGCATATACACATACACAAATATGCATGTCTACTACATGGATGTGTATATGCATATTTTCTCTGCATGGATTTAAATTCTCGACCTCACAGAGAGGAAGAGGCTTGAATTCAAGGACAAGATGAGATATTATGAATTAATGAGAAAAGTATCCCTAGTTAAAGTGTTATTCTTCCATTAGACATATGATCATAATGTCCCCTTCCCCTCACACTGTAGGCCCACCTAGACTTTTTAAAAGGAGCAGTGAAATGTGTATGTTATATCCTGTTTCTTTTCTCTCATTCACATAAATTTTCAGTTGCTGAACTCAGCTCACTCTGTCGAGGGGTGGGGGTGGGGGAGGGGGGCCTTCTGGCAGCAGAGATAATCAGCAATAATCCCTCTCTTTCCTAAGAAAACTCCTAAAATGGCGTGAGGGGAGGTTCCTTTCATTTAAAAATCTGAATTCACTTCTCAGTAAGAACCACGAAGGGGCATTTATTAAAACATATACTATTATCATCCTACCTGTTATAATGCAGTATTTGTGCTCCTGTGTATGCATCTTTAGTCAAAGAGGTTTCCTCATTAATGACTTTCTTTTCCTTTTCTCATATTTATTGACGAATATAAGAGTGAAATATTTCTCCTCACCCATTTCTAAAAAAGGGGGAAGAAAACAAAAACCAAAATCACTGTGCTATTTTAGTTTGCTTTTTTAAAAGAAATCTTTCCTTTTTTATGTAAAAACTACTTTTCTATTAAATGAGGGCAACTAGGTGACAGCAGGTTTGGAGTCAAAAATATCTAAGTTTAAACCTGGCCTCTGGCACTTTACTGGTGTGTCCTGGGCAAGACACAGGAAGATGAAAACAATAATACCTATCTCCTACAGTTGTGGTAAGGGTCAAAGGAAATATTGGTTAAGAAATTAGCATAGTGTCTACCACATAGTGCTGCTTAATCCAAAGTGTGGGGAAATAAAAGTGAGGATTTGTCATACACACACAAGCATATTTATTAAAAGTAATTGGAAGTAGATAAATTCATTGCCAACTATTGAACAAATCAATTCCATATGTGTGTATATATGCATACATATATTTAAACACCTCATTATTTCTATTATTTTAGTCAGAAAAATCTTGCTTTAGAATAAGGTATATGTATATGAATGAATACATACAAATAAATATGTTACTCATTATTTGAGTATTTATTATTTGAGGCCTCAAAGTTATGAGGGTGCATTCTGTTTGAGTCTGGATGTTTCATGGTAGCTGTTTAGGAAACACCCAGTGAGAAAACTTCTACCTATCAGGGGATCAGCAATTATCTTGCAATTTATGGTTATAGAATATTGCCCAGAGGATTGAAAGGTGAAGTTACCTGTCTCGTGTGTTTTACTGGCAGAATGTGAGCTCAGATTTTCTTTATACTTCCTCCCGTGGAAGTCACTGAGGAAATCCAAAATTGCAACATAAATATATATTCAAGAATTGACTACTTATAAAATTAGTTGCCACCATTCCTACTTAACACTAACATATTTCCAAGACTATCCTGTTTTGCCTTTGTCTTATCTCGTGACCCTGGACAAGAAATATTTGCCTTAATTACCTTAACTGTAAAATGGGGATGATAATAGCAGCTACTTCCCACTGTGAGAATCAAATGAAGTAATTCTAAATTGCTCATGAAGTGGTCAGCATTGTGCCTGGCACATTGTTAATTGCTACATAAATGTGAGTTATTCTTATCATCACTATTGTTATTATTTCTCCATATAGGAAAAGAACCAAGCCCCACAATTAGATTGTTGCAAGCTTCAGGGTGTGTCCTATGTCCTATTAGCAATTATACCAATAGGAATAAGCAGTCTGTCTACTGCCAGACACCCCCTCAGACCTAGAGTCACATATTCTGAACTGAAAGCACTTTGAGCTCCTTTCCTATCTGTAGGAGACTTAGGGCTAAACCTCAAATTTCAGACAGCTAAAGTTTACTTGAAATGTGTCCAATTTGTGTATGGTTTGTTTTGTCCTGTCTTTGAAGTCCCTTCTCACTTACTAAAAGATTCATTCATTTAGGATTTTCTGCTAATAAGTGGGGAAGAATCCCTGAATGCCAATTCAACTATTTTTCTATTTTAAGTAAACTAGTAGTTTTCACCAATACCATGTGAGGGCATACATTGGTAATAAAATGACGACTCTTTAGAGTAAATTTATCTCCTACACAGTCACTCATTTTTGAGTACCAACTCCTGAAGCAGCCTTTTCACATGTAACATATAGTCAGAAGCACCTTCTCCCTCATGCACAAAAGGACTGATGAAATAAGCAGAGATTCCTGAGTATTCTCCAAAAAAACCCTCACAGTGTCCATCTCACTCCTGCAAGCATTCCAACATCACAATTTTGTGATGTTCCATTTTCAGGAATTATACAAGATCAAAAACTAGTCACCTGAGCATTTAACTTAATCTCCTAAGCTTCTCCACCTCTGCCAATGTGATTTTACTTCACTGACATACTAACTGACTCAAAGGATCCTTGGGTAAGGAAGGTTGTCCCCTGAAAGAGACTATTGCTTCCCTTAATGAACTTCTCAAGTCATGAGTAGTTATTGACAAGTCAGTATCATAGAATTTAATGCAGACTACATACTTGAAAAAGAATGACCACTGCAACTTAACTGTCAACCTCTACTTGAAGACCTCCAGTAAGACCTCCCACTACTCACAATGATAGCCATGCCACTTCTGGATAGCTCTAATTGCTTGGGTATTTTTCTTTAGATCAAACTCAAATTTCGGCTTAATGTATACATTGTTCTCAGGTCTACCCTTGGAGGTCAAACAGAACAAATATAACTTCTCTTTCATATGTTGGGCGTTTCAAGTACTTAAGAGAGTTATTCTGTTTCTCCCTTTGTCTTATTTAGCTGTGATAAACAATTCAACTAATTGTTCAACCAATCTCAAGGTGGCATGTGCGCAAAGCTATTTATTATGGATATTGACCGTGTCTGGATACTGCCCTGCCCATCAATAACTTTCTGAAAATGTGGGGTTCAGACATGAACACTAGACTATACTTGGGCTTTTACTAGGGGACCATCACCTCCTTATTCCTGAAGCTTGACCTCTCTTGACATTACAAGTTCACTAATACTCTCAGAACTTTTTCCAGGCAAACTGCTAATTATATGGTACCTTAGAAAATTATTTCTCAAACCCAAGTGTAAGACTTACCATACTGAAATTAGTCTTATTAGAATTAGCACAATATTTGAAGCTAATCAATATCTTTTACATTCTTTTCTTTCTTTTTTTTTAAAAAAAAATCAGGATAGTATTTGTTCTTCTCAAAACCTTCCTATACTAAACAGACTTACAAATATCACCTAGGAATTCTATCAATTCCCAGAGATGTAATTTTCTTAGGCTCCATGATTTGAATTCATCAAGCACATCTTTGATCTCCTTATTTAATTTGCTAATGAAATAAATTTGTATACATTTATGAATACATATATATATATAGTATATATTTTCTAATTTGTATAAGTTTGCTAATTAGCCATTTTCATTCTGTCCTTTTTCTTCAAGGGTCTATCAAACGCAGAAAAATGAGAGTAAATAACTGGGCAGTTCTGTCTTTTTTCTGCCTTTGGTTAATTTTATCTCATCTCCCCTGAGTAATGGGCAGCAATACCTAGTTTCATCTTCATCTGAGACTTTCCCTTTTGATCCATTCTCTTGCCCTGACCGTTTCTCTGCAGTTGATGAGGGCTTCTCTTGTCTTGAGGGTTCTCTTGGTCCACTCTCCATCCCTGTTTTGATTCTGTTCACAAAGAAGTCTGGCTATTTCCTCAATAGGCAATGGTGGTTCCAAGGTATTTAATGTCTTTCTGGGGACCTACTGAGATCCTGGGCAATCTTGTAGACTCTCAAGTTGCACAGATTTCCAGCTTCTTGGTCTTGGATGGCTTCTTATTAGTCTGTTATCATGTATGGTCCTGTCACACCAGGATTTCTTAACACAATGCCATCATGGATTGAAGACCTCAACAATGATCTGTGTTCTCCACAAGTTTGGCCTTTACGTGGGATCCCTTCTCATACCTCCTCTTCCTACTCATGCTGTGTCTCTATGAGAGAACACGCCTTGGTTTTATGGGGCACTGTTGTTTGTTTCTATCACAGCTTTTCTGAGTCAAAGCCACAATTACAGAGTAGGCTTTTTCTTTCTTTCTTTCTTTTTTATTTTAAAACCATTTACAACACTTTATCAGTCACACAGCTGAAATGTCGGCACACTTGTTAGCATTTGGCAAAATCGGATCGTAATCTTTCCAGGTCAATAGCAAGACAGACAAAAGTGAATCTTGCACCAAGTAAATGATAACTGATCTCCAGACCCCAGGCAGAACAGTTCTGGGAAGATACCTCTGTGTTCCATAACTGAAGGGTTATTTGTTTAGGACACTGACTCCCTGATGAGTCACCTGAAAGGATAGTAATTATGAATATGCTACCTAAGGACAGAAGTGAGCTTAGGTCCCTCAAGTGACTCGTCACCAATCACTGCCTTTAGAGCCTCCACTGGAGGTGACCTAGCTGAAGCCACACCAGATTCCATTCCTTGTTATTACTGCACAAGGTCACCTGTCTGAAAACCAAGGCGCCCGCACACTTGGGAGCCACCAGCTGCACCGCCATCCATTCAGACTCTGGCAAGAAAATGTGTGACTAGTTTCAAGGGTACTGAGAGGAGACAAAAAGAGGGTGGGGTGGGGATAAAGAGGCAGAGACACAGGGTCGGGGAGGAGGGTGGAAGAGGGAGGAGGAAAGGGAAAGGGAGGCCTGCATGTGTGGTTGTGCAGGACTGTAATATTCAGGTTGTGCGCCTTCCCTGAGGACACACTATTTTAAGGGAAAGGCATCAAATTAAATCACATGGTGAGAAAAATCATAATAGCCTCCCCCCCAATAAAACCAGGACATGTTCTCTCATAAATAGACATAGCATGAGTGAGAAGAGGAGATATGTGTAAGGATCCCATCTAAAGTGCAATCTCATAGGGAACATGTGGGGCGGGATTCCATGTAGAGGGGCAGCTCACACTTGTGATGTTCCAGAATAACTGATGTCTTCTCATTGTGCCTGTTTTCTGCTTGGTATGGGGTCTGTTGGATAAACAGTTGCGCAGGTTCTCCATTGGTCTTGTGGTGGCTGACAGTCATATGGTCTCAGTAGGGTCTTGATCTGATGGCTATATACATATACATCTGTACATACATACACACACATGTGTGCATGTGTGTATACACATATACAAATATGCACCACACACATATATACATGTGAGTGTGTGTATATATGTATACATATACATATATATATATAATATTCCCTCCAAATATCCTAATACTGAGAAAACTCTCAAGGGTTACAAACATCTTTTCACGTAGGAATATAAACAGTTCAACTTTAGTAAGTCTCCTATCATTACTCTTTCCTGTTTACCTTTTCTTGCTTCTCTTGACTCTTGTATACTGGAAAGTAAAATTTTCTATTCAGCTCTGGTCTTTTCATCAAGAGTGCTTGAAAGGCCTCTATTTCACTGAATGTATATTTTCCCCCTGAAATATTATAGTCAGTTTTCCTGGGTATGTGATTCTTGGTCTGAATCGTAGCGCTCCTTTGACCTCTGAAATATCCTTTTCTAGTATTGTGGAAATACAATCAGCACAACACAAGATTTAGCAACTTGAACATTAGGAGACTGCTGCTAGATCTTGTGTTATCCTGATTGTATTTCCACAATACTCAAATTGTTTCTTTCTGGCTGCTTGCAATATTTTTTCCTTGACCTGGGAACTCTGGAATTTGATTACAATATTCCTAGGAGTTAACCTTTTGGGATCTCTTTCAGGAGGTAATGGATAGATTCATTCAATACCAATTTTACCCTCAGGTTCTAGAATATCAGGGCAGTTTCCCTTGATAATTTCTTGAAAGATGATGTCTAGGATCTTTTTTTGATCATGGCTTTCAGGTAGTCCAATAAATTTTAATTATCTCTCCTGGATCTATTTTACAGGTTATTTTTTTTTCAGTGGGATATTTCACATTGTTTTCTATTTTACCATTGTTTTGGTTTTATTTTATAATTTCCTCATTTTTTACAAAGTCATTAGCTTCCATCTGCTCCATTCTAATTTTTAAGGAATTATTTTCATCAAGGAGTTCTTGGACCTCCTTTTCCATTTCACCAATTCTAGTTTTTTCAGTCAGTCTTCTCTTCATTTGCTTTTGGGACTTCTTTTGCCATTCGGGTGTTTTAAGGTGTCATTTTCTTCAGTATTTTGGGGGGTATCTCCTTTAGCAAGCAGTTGACATATTTTACATAATTTTCTTGCATCATTCCCTTTTCTCTCCCCATTTTTTCCTCTACTTCTCTTATTTGATTTTCAAAATCCTTTTTTAGGTCTTCCAGGGCTTGTGACAAATTCATATTTTTCTTGCACGTTTTGAATGTAGGAGTTTTGGCTTTGTTATCTTCTTCTGGTTGTATATTTTGATCTTCCTTGTTACCAAAGTAAGATTCAATGCTTTTTGATTTTATAACTACTTTACTCCATTTGTAAGATTTACTTTTTTGCTTACTATATATATATATATATACACACATATGTATATATACATATATACACACACATATATATATAATATATATATTCCTTTTACATGATCATTCCCTTTATTACTACTACTACTGCTACTGCTACTATATTACTACTATTACTCCTACTGCTGCTGCTGTTGCTGCTACTACTACTACTACTATTACTACTATTACTATTGCTATTACAGCTAGCGTTTATATAAAACATTAAGATTTGCAAGCACTTTGTATATATTAAATGATTTTATCCTTTCAACATCTCTGGAAGATGGGAACCGCTATTCTGGTTTTTCAGATGAGAAAACTGAGACTAAGAAAGTTTAAGTGACTTGATCATCATCATATAGCTAATAATTATCTGGGGCAGGATTTGAACTCAGGTCATACTGACTCCAAATCTACTACCCTATCCACTGCATCAACTCATCTCATCATTTATAGGTTTATTTTCCTTACAGATTTACTACCTTAACAACTCTTTCCTCTATGCTCTGTATGTCCTTTATTGGTTAATTCACTTCACTTTTTCACCTCTTAAAAACTTGACAGTCACACCTAACTATTTTCTCTGAGTTCTCTAAGCAGCAAATAGGCAGACTCATCCAACTTTTCTATTCCTTCTATCCTTACCAATGTTTTTCATTTTCCTTTTCTTATTTGCTATCCTTTCTTCATTTTCTTGAGTTTTCTTCCTCCCCTTTAAGATTTTTTCCATGATCCTTCTCCATCCAGAGGCCTCATTGCATGGAATCCACCTTTGCTTCCATCAGCAAAAGTCAATCTTCAGTTTTTCCTTGAATTCTCCTAACTTTCTCCTCCCTAAATTCAGTCCCTGATCTTATTCACCCATCCATCTAAATTCTTCTCTGTCTTCTTTTTATGACATTTATGTGTATCATTTTCTAGTCTTTTACGATGTGCTCCTTTAGAAGCTGGGCTTCTGGGGATGTTGTGGTCACCATATTACAGGTTGTTGGGTAGAATGGTTATTTGCCATCACCATTTGCTGCACCTGGAGTCACTCTTGAGTCATGCTCTCTAAAATATCCTGCTGCTCCTAAATCAAGAACTGTCAGTGTGATGTTGATTCAGTTAGCATACTTCTCATGTGATCTGGGATTTTTCCTACTCTCCAGATGGATGTCATTGTATTTTTTTGCCATCTTCTGGTTGCAGTAAATGGTAGAATAGTTCCCAAGCATTCTCAGTAGTAGCAATTATTATAGATGATGGAATGCATACATCCCCAAATGTTTAATAAAGTTTAACTAATACTATTATTCTTATTTACTCACAGTCCTCATCTTATATTTGACATTCTCCCCAAAATGTCTACAGCATGACTTGCTCAACCATATCTTCCTCCTAGAAGGAAGCAGTCCCTGGACACCTGCTACACAAACCAACTGTGCAGCCCCAACACTGGGCCCCTTTGTAGATCACAGGATCTCCAAAGCACACAGAGCCCAATATTCAAACGAAATGAACATTTCTACATCATTGGCATGTTGACACACAGCAGAACACCTGGTATGATCAAGAATTTTCATGTGGAAAAAGTTATTCAAACTTTTTGGCTATTGACTAGAGCTTTCCACATATGACAATCAATTGAAAAATACAGTCCTAGAGACAAATCCACACCATGAAGTGGCCCCTTAGCAGCTCACAAGCTTTTCAACTTGGTTGAGGGGTCACATCTACTGAAACTAACTCTAATGAACCCCAAGCCCTTTGAACTTCTTCCTCAAATGATTAAACCATGTTTATTATTAAATAATATGTGTAAATGACTTTGAAAATTTGAAAGTTACATATAAATGTAACTGCATTCAACTCAGGTGGATTAAGGGAGGGACAGCACATGTGTTATTTTTTATAATCAATTACATAATATTACACTGTAGAGGTGAAAATGGATCATTTATTTAAAATAGAAAAATAGGGTCTAAATACATTAACACCAAAGTGGGTTTCAATGCCCATGAGTCTACCAAATTAGGGCACTAGAACTTCCCTCTCAAAATCTCCCCTATCCCTTCTAACTTTCCCCCTCAGCATCATCACCCACCCTGCCCCCGCCTCCCCAGGTACTGAAAATTGTTTTTGAGTTTAGGTGAGACATAGACCCCAACTGTAGGGGAGCTCATGGTGGGGTCAATAACTCACCCATCTGAACCACTAAGAGTTTCCCATGCTGATGTATGGGTTACCTCAGGTATGCTGAGAGACTAGATTTGACTACCACAGCCACTCCCAACTTGGATGACCCAAGTCTTTCTAGATAATAGGAAGGCTGTCCCAAGCCAGGTCAGGAAACCTCCAGAAACCAAATCAGTTCTGCTGCTTGAGTGCTAAACTCCTGGTCCCAACAGGAGGGGAGGGGGACTCTCAAAGGCCACAAAACCCCTCCCCCTGCTGGGAGGTGACTGGCCCTGCCTTTTTCTGCCCCTGTAGATGGTGTGGTTGTCCTCCTCCTTCTCCTCTTCCTCCTTCTCCTCCTATCTTCCTGCTTTTCCTCCTCACAGCCCTCCCCTCTCTCATCTTTCTCCTCCTCACTATATTCCTTTTCCTCTTCTCCCTTTTTCCTCTATTTTTTCATTCGTTTCTCCTCTCTTTCCAGTTCCTACTTTCTCTTTCCTTTCTTTATCTTTTGTCCTCTTTTTTATCGTTTTCTTCTTTCTTGACCTTTTCGTGCCTCTTCCTTTTTTCTTTACTGCTTTCTCTTCTCCATCAGTCTTTTTTTTATTTCTCCACTTCCTCTTTTCCTTCTTTATTTTTTCTTCCTTCTCTTCAATTTGCTTTTTCTTATTCATTTTCTCTTCCTATTTTTTCTCAGTTTCTTCTTTCTACTCCATATCTTTCTCCTGTCACCCTCAAAATGTTTTCTGTTCCTCATCAACATTTATTTTTGCCTCTTCCTCCATTTTTTCTAATTTATTTACTTCTACTTCCTCAGCTTCTTTTTTCTTCTACATTTTTTCCTCTTCCTCCTCTCACCCAAAGAGCTACTTGGAAGTCTGTGCTCTTCCTATTCAGGCAGACCCTTTCTGAGCTCTCAGGTCTGTTCATATTCCCATGGTATCCAGTGACAGTGCATCCATAATAAGGGGAAAACTGATCAATCCCTGAAGACTCGGATCAGAATCTTAGAACTGGAGGGAACCGCCTGACTCGGCCAACTGTCTCCAAGTACAATTGCGGGCAAGACATTTTCCTTTCACCAAATGGCAACAACAGCCTGGCATTTTATATTTTTCTGAGGTCTTTTTCACTTCTGGCTCTAACTATGGGAGGTCCTACTCCATATCCTCTCCCTTTCTCCTCAAGTATCTTAGTTAAGCCCTCCCAGATTGATATTTTTGTGGTAGTCAATGCTAAATTAAGCCATCTTTTGTCTTACTTCTTACCTAGTTCTGACCTCAGATCAACTGAGGCCTGGGAAAGACCTTAATTGAGATAGACCAAGGTCATCCCCTGACTCCTTAGTCATCCCTGCTCATCTTGACTTTGGTCTTGACACTGGCCTTTGATGAGTAACAAATAACAACAATGGAGAGCTGTGAACACTCAAAAAAGCTGTGACTTGACCAAAGGCACAGAAATTGTTAACGGGACAGAATAGAATGTTAGATTGGAATAATGACCTGGAAAAACCAATTCTAGGTGTCTGAAATTCTTGTACTTTCAGAAGCCCTCCATGCCTCCCCCCTTCCCCATCCTGGTGGCAATTAAACATCATTGGAGAATTTGTAGGGTAGAGGTTGGGTAAAATGGCCCCCTGCCTTTGGAAACTCTGGCTTGTTCTTAGGCTCCATGGGACTTCGCCCAGTCTGCTTGATGGGGTTGATCCCTCCTCTTAGAGTCTCTAATCACTTTAGGCGCAGATTTATTTATTTGTTTTCTTTAATCACTCTTCAGGCTCTGATGAGACCTCTTCACTATTTCATTTGGTGAAAGAAATAGTGATATTTTGTTCAGGGAAGAGAAGACTTAGTAGGGATACAATTATTGTCTTGAAATATTAGACTGTTATATGAAAGACAAATTAGCATTGTTCTGGTTTGCCAGTTAATCCTGGTCCTGAACTTTAAGCACATAAATTATATAAAGTCAGGTTTACTGATTCATTGACTGGTTAAGTCAGCCATAGGAGGTGGGTAGTAATAAGTAGCATGCACTATATATTGATATATATATATATACATTCATATGTATATATGTACATATATATACACATCTATATTCATATACACATTTATAATGCATGTTAATTACTATTTTCCATGTATATATACACACATTAAACACATTCATGTACATACACACATATAGTGCATGATCATTATCATTTCCCATATGTTTAGACACACATATATATGTATGTGTGTATGTATATATATAAATATATATATGTGTGTATATATATACATATATATGTACATATATATACATATATGTACATATACATATATACATATACACACACATATATATACATACATATATATATATATATATATATATATATACACACATACAGAGAGAGAGAGGTGGGGGGGTGGGGGAATTAATTTTATTTGATTCTTGCAACAACCCTACAAAGCAAGTGCTGTTATTATACTTATTTTACAAATGGGGAAACTGAAGTTGAGAGAGAGTATCAGACTTGTCCAGAGTCACACAGCTGGGAAATATCTGAGGCAGGATTCTATTTCAGGCATTTCTGATTCCAAGTCTAGCTTTCTATCCACTACCACATGCCTTTGCTGCCTCAGAATCTAAACTATCTATGCTGAACCCAGAAAAGATAAAATGCGTTTCCTTTCAACTTGTGGAGAACCCAGTGTCCCTCAGTGTTCTGAATTCTTGATACATGTACTACTTACTGCCTTACTGTCATCATACATCAAAATTCTGCTACATAATTTGCCTAAACTTACTAACTCTGTGATTGTTTAAAATACTTTCCTCAAGGTATAAAAAATGCATTGTCAAAAATTTTTAGCTAATTAACCAAAGAAAAATTGAATCCATAAAGGGACTACATGCAATTTTCTTTTAATTAAAAAATATCTAACAATAAAGACCATTGGTGGACCCCAAGTATGGCACCTATCATACTTTTTCTGTCAACTACAAGATTCCCTCCAAATACTGGACCCACACACTCACAGATGTTGTTCAATCTTGATATAATCTGGTTTCTTGAAAAGAACATCATCAAGGAATACAAAGAAGATGCTCTCATTATGTCTCCTATTCTAGGTATGTATTTTTAAAAAATCCCACCTCCTTTTATAATCTCCCCTCCTGAATTTTTTTTTTTTTTTGAGGCTAGGTCTTCCTATCTCACCCAAGCTGGGAAGTATAGCAGCCACTACTGGGATCAACCTACTACTCGTGTGCCCAAGAACTTTGCCTTGCTTCCTTTGCTCCTCTTTAGGCAGCCTGGTAGATTGCTTGCTTCTGGAATACCCATCATATTGGCAGCAGATGAAATCTCACACTAAACAAACTTAGTCTTCCTGCAGCTCAGAACTCTTGAATTCAAGTGATACACTGGTAACAAGAGACCACCATGTCTAACTTTAGGATTCATATTTTATGAAAACAAAAAAAATTTCATATGAAAGACACATCTTGGGAAAATATACCTATCTTAACTGTAATACTAAAACTTGAAAGGGCAGCTTTTAAAATAAATATTAATTAAAATGGATAATAAACCTATCTATAAAGATCTTGATGTTTGCAAACAACTTTAGGGAAATAATCTCACTTTTTTCTTACAACAGTCCTGTGGGGTAAGTGCTATTGTTATGCCCACTTTACAAAAGAGAATTAGATATTTAGATAGATGGTGATTGGCATACTTATAGATAGGTGTGTGAACACACACACATACACTGTATACATGTATACAGGTATTAGGAAATGAAGGTGATACAACAACAATACAAATAGATGCTTTTTGTTGTTCATTTCAAACATAACCCTCTTCCTCCCCTCTGTAAGGAGACTTTCTTTTAAAAAAAAATTTGAAAAGAGAACGATTAAGAATCAGTTCAGCAAAACCAACTAACACTTGACCTCATCTAACAATATACAAAGTCATTCATACCCATAGCCCCCCACTTCTGCAAAGAAGAGAGAGAAGGTTCATTTTCTCAATTCTCTCCTAGATCAGATTTTGTCAATATATTACACAAAATTCACTCTTATTTGTTCATTTTATTTACATAATTGTAGTTATCGTGTGAATATTATCTTGACTTACTTCACTCTGCATCAATTCATGTAAGTTCACCCATATTTCTCAAAATTCATCACATTTGTTTTTTCTTATGGCAAAGGACATTTCTTTCAATGCATCACCAAAGCAATGGGTACTAGAGACAATGGGATTATTTGGTCCAATCTTCCTCAATTTACAGCTGAGAAAACGGAGACCCAGATGTGTAATGTGACTTACTTGCTAATGTATTAACAGTTAGGATTTGAACCAAGTGTTTTAGAATCCAAATCTATTGTCACTTCTGCTATGCCATACTCTTGCTGGGTCTCTCTGTTGGTCAGTATTTTTATAGGGATCTGGAGATTTTTGTTCAGGAGAAAGCTTTGATTTATCCATAGGTTGTTATGTTGGTGGAAAATTTGGCTTTCTCTACTCGTAGTAGAAAGTGGTTGAAGATTTGAGAATATATCGAAAGTACTGCCATAAGTTCAGCACATTGACTACTTTCACCTGCCCTTGTACTTTCCAATGTCTTTTGTGACCCAAATATTTTGCTCTTATAAGTAAAATATGCATGTTTCTTTTGTTCTTCAGTTAATCCCTCATATCCCTCATTCAATTTTACCAGCTGTTGCTTTGGTTCAGGGGATGTATCATTTCCCTCAGTGTCTATGTTTACTACATATTCATGTAAAGTAGAAATTCCATTTCACCTGTTTTAGATCTGTTTTGAATGTACCATTTCCATTTAATTATGCTAGCCTCTTGCACATGTCCAATTCTGTGAAAAACTGGGATACTCATTATCTAGGTCATAATCAGGTTTCCAGGCCTTAGTATTATTTCATGAACCAGAGTCAGTTGTTCAGTCTCTGCCAAAGCCCAATGTGCCGCTAACAACTGCTTTTCAAAAGTGGTATATTGAACTCCAGATGAAGGGAGTTTCCTAGACCAAAATCCTAAGAGTACATTCGCGTTGCTATTTTTGCCATAAACTCCAGTTTGCATATTCATCCTGTACAGTCCTTTGTGATTCTACGGGCCACTTTGCATAGGCCAAAAGTCTAGGGCCAATTGCATAGTGGCCTTTACTTCTTCAAAACCTTTACTCTACTCAAGTCCCCAATCAAATTCATATTTGTTCTTAGTAATTTTATATAAGGGTGTATGTCAAGGGTTTATTTGCAAAATATAGACTCTCTTTCTCAAAGACTAAACCAAGATAGCTATTCAGATACCAAAAAGTCAATTCCACCATGAAAACAAGGAAGTTTATACATATTGCCAGTAAAGGGAAGATCATCATCCCCAGGCCTTCCCTCTGTTAGACCTTCCCACAAACAAGCTTCCTTAAGGCAAAATTCCTCCCTCTCTCATTCATGCTAGCTTCCCTGTCTCAGCTCTGCCTCCTCTCTCCCAGCTCAGCCTCAATCTCTCTCAGCTCTGCTTCTCTCTTTCTTCCAGCTCCACCTATTCCTGATCCACCCATTTAGCAAGCTCCTCCCATCATAGGCTTCATGTAACTCAAACTGTGGGCTGGGCCAAAAGCGCAAAGCAGGTCACATGGACCCATTAAAGGGCAGGGAAGATTTTCACATTTCCTTACCATTACACTTTCCCTAAAGTACCAAGAGAACTGGAGACTTGGTGCTTAGTAGCAGTATCTCTTGGGAAACTTGCTTTCCCGAAAGGAAAATAACCACCTGCACTGCAGTTTTTCTCAGAAAAGCAATTAATGTGATAAAAAAGTTCTCATAGGTCTAAAGATCTATGAAATATACTTGACCATCTGGGTGAAGGCAAACTGACATATCCTAGAATTTACAAGGAATTAGAGTTCTACTCCTTTAGAAGAAGAAGCTTGACATTTTGTGCTACACAGCAAGAGAAGGGGCTACGCTGTGAGAGCATTGAGTTTCTTATTTCCGGAGGGTCTCCAAAAGAGTCTGGAGATCTTCTGTTTACCAGGGATGTGGAAGACAGGATTCATACACTGGGTATAGGGTTGGACAAAGGGATGATCTTTTGTATATACCCTCCATCCCTGAAGTTTTTGATTTTTGGTGGCATCTGTAATCTACACACACACACACACACACACACACACACACACACACACACACACACACGTGCACACCTGCCTATCCAATTCCTAGGTTTGTTTTGGCTGATTTTTTTGAAGCTGGTTTTGAGAGTTCCTCCTCTACCCAAAATGGCTTTGCCATGGAAAAGTAAAATATTCAGGAATCCATTGATTAAAGTTTGATTCCAGTTGTAAGCAATATATGATTAAGGCAATAAGTATTTTTAAGTTCCTACTATGTACTCTTCCGGAGAAGGAAGTGGTAAGCCATTCCAGTGTCTTTGCTAAGAAAACCCTGAATGTGGTCATAAAGAGTCAGACATGACTAAAAAGCAAAAGGAAAAATGTGCCAGACATTGGGCTAGGAGAGATAACTTTATCCTTTCCTTTCCTTTTTCCTTTTCCTCTTTCCATTGCCCTCTCCCTCCTCCTTAAAAGACAAAAAGGTTTTATTAATGAGTTTTGTTTTTATATCAGTCATTTCCAGATATACCTCAATCCATGCCAGAATTGAATTCACCCTTGCTACAGTTAATTAAGCAAGCAGCAAGCATTTATTAACACCTATTATATGACAGGCACTATACTATACTCTGGGGATACAAAGACAAAGTGAAATGGCCTGACTTTCAAGTAGTTTATATTCCAACAGAGAAGACAACATATTCATATACGTTTCTACATACAGAAATAGAGGATCTGTAGTGTTATTGACATACATAACTCTTGGGTAATGAAGTCCCTTATCCCAATGCAGGTGGGTAGTTTCTATGCCCTTCAGAGTTGTACAGAGCTCCCCAGAGCAGTGAAAAGTTAAATGACTTATTCAGGGTTAAACAGCCTGTGTTTGTAGACATAAATCCGATAAGCAAGACAGCTGCCATCCATTGAGAGGAATGGCCGTTCCTGTGAACAACCCAAGACAACCCATAAAGATGAATTAGAAAGCTGGGGAGAGGGGAAGCATTCATTTGAAGTGGAGTAGATGAAAATGTTCACTATACAAAGCTTATAAAGGAAGTTTTGTGAGGGAAGGTGCTAGCAGCTGGTGTGTGTGTGTGTGTGTGTTAAAGAAAGGGGGAGGGGGAGAGGAAGAAACACAGAAAGAGAGAGAGAAGGTGAGCAAGAGAGGAGAGAAAAAGAGAGAAAGAGAGAGAGAGAAAATTGGAATTATCAATTAAACAAATAAAAATAATTAATCAAAAACAGCTACAATAATTATGTCATTTGACAATATGTGTAGCATTCTGCCCTTGGTAATCCTTTTTGGTTAAGGGAAGGGGACCTATAGTGTCTCAAACATGTTTTATCTTCACTAGAACACACCAGACCAGAGTCAGGGCCATTTTCTTGGGGATTGCCTCCCTAACAATAATATGAATACAAAGAAGAAACCCACTGATAGAGGATTTTAGAGAACTCTGGGATGCATTTCTGTCTTATCAATAAGCTTCTTGAGACATCACATTTTAGTACAGGGAGGGGCTCACGTTAGGCATTTTGACATTTATCTTTTGTGCCCAATTGGTTTTCCTGGGACTGAGATGACCATAGAACCATTCATAACTGATGTGTTTATGAACATGAAACAGGGTGGACAGCTTTTGTGTGTGTGTGTGTATCTATAATCTGTGTGCCCTCTGCCTATAGTGGTCTAACATCAGATACACATGCACCACCACACCAATGACAAAATCAGTTCCTGACGGTGTTCTTGCTGGTGCTGTGGGCTGAGAAGAGCAGCCAGGGAAGTGGAGTGAATTCAGAGCTCCAGTGGTTCCCTCGGGGCCTCAGATGGATGTACAGATGTTTGAAAGACATTTTTGCTTTAAGGCTGAAAAGGAAAGGAGGAAAAATAATCACTGGTATGCAACTAGAGAGAAATATAATGTACCTGACTGCAGTGATTCTGGGAAGAATGCCAGACTTCAGCATGCTCCATCCATCATATGCTGTGGCAGTGGGATTGTGAAACATGGGCTATATGTTAGAAGGAAAGTCATCTGGACCACTTCAGGTTCTGTGACTAATAATGATATCTCCTATTTATATAGCATTTTAAAGTTTGCAGAGTAATATATATATACATACATACACACATATATGTATGTGTATATACATGTGTGTGAGAGAAATAAAAGCAGAAAGAAAGAAAGAAAGAAGGAAGGAAAGAAAGGAAAAAATGTAGCCAGTAAACCCTAAATTAACTAGGCAGCTTCTGGTCATCAAAATTTTCCTCCCTTTGGAGAGAAAAAGGAGAGGAAGAGGGAGAGGAATAGTGCATTATTCAGCTAGATGAGTCTTGGTTCAGGCAGCTTGGTCCTCTCACAGGTTGTGTTTGTTCTTTGTTTTTGAAGAGGACCACAACATCAGGACATGATGACAACTTGCAGTTGACTTTGATTTGAGTGAAGAAGGGCTGTGCAAGGTCACCAGCCTCACTTTCTTCTCCTGAGCCATCTGGATCCAGTCAGACTGCCCAGGACGCAATGGGAGAGCCTTATCCTTTTAGGGTAAGGCCTTTACAGGTACTCACTTAAAGTGAGGTAAACTCCCATTCAGTGAATAGGCCTCACCTCATTAAGAAGCAAATCAGAGGATTTCTCATTTGATCCTTACAAAGCTCTAGGAGGTGGGCATTATTGTTGCCTCTGTTTTACAGGTGAGATAACTGAAATCCTGAGACACTAAGTGACCTGCTTAAGGTCACACAGCTACTAAATGTCAGAGGCAGGATTTGGATTAAGCTTTTCTCGACTCCAGGTCCAGCACACATTCTACTACACCACTTGTCTACTTCTCAGTTGCTTTATGGTCTTGGCCAAGTTGCTTCTCCCTTTGATATTTAGCTTTTTATCTATAAAATGAGGGCATTGGATTGGATGATTTAAAAGATGCAGTCCTTCTAAATCCTAATCATTACAGTCCCTTCTAGCTATAAATATGTGATTAAGATTCTATTGTCATGAATGTGATCCATACCCTCCTCCCCTCCCTACACACATACAGTTCCTCATCTGTTTTGGATCAAGTATACACTCCATCTGGTCATGCACAGAGCGAAGTCAGAGCCTAAGTAACTGTGGGAAGTCAAGCTTGCCTCCCTGTAAATATCAAAGGAATGTACTTCAGTGAGAACCTAGTGAGGGAGGAGCTAATTACCCTTGGGTAACTTTCTGTAGGCCACATGGGCTTTGGTTCATCGTGCATCTTCTATTCGGGAATGCTCTAGTTCTAGATTACTCCGGTTGCAGGATGGTCTTACAGGTGATCTAGACTGAACTTTCCCCCTTTATCCATGACCCTTCCCATTCTAAAGGCTGTCCATATTAAGTGCTTTTTATTACAATAAGAATTTCAGATACAGTAAATGCCCATCAACTTTTAGCGTAATGCCTAGTCTGTAGTATTTGCTATTTTTCAGTCTTTTTGTTCAATTGTATCTGACTCTTTGTGACCCTGTTAGGGTTTTCTTGGCAAAGATACTGGAATGGTTTACATTTCCTTCTCCAGCTCATTCTTGAGATGATGAAACTCAGGCACACAGGATTAAGTAACTTGCCCAGGGTCACACAGCTAGTAAGTGTCTGAGGCCAGATTTGAGTTCAGGAAGATGGCTCTCCCTGACTCCAGGCCTAGCACTGTACCACTTAGCTGCTCTGAACCCATAGTAGAGGCTGAATAAATCCTTACTGGTTTATTTGATCTATCCAGAATCCAACCAGAAAAATCATGGAACCAGAATCATTTATTCTGGAGTCATTTATAATGATGATTGACAGTCAGAATGAAGAACCTTCTAATTGATCAAAAAGGTGGTCCATTAATGACTATTCAGTATAATTTGTGTTGCTTATGCTGATCCAACTGCTCCTCCTTTTGGTTTCCTGTACTGGCTCTTTGTCCTCTCCTCAGTTATAGAGGGTGGCTGTTCCTTTCTGAATGCAGGCTGGCCAGACATGGTCAAAAGAGACAACTAGCATAACTGGTGAATACCTGTTAGTGCAGCCCATGACTCCAAAGGAATTCTATCAACACTTCAAGTGGTCTATCTGCTCACTTTAAGTCAATTCACTGTTAGGAGGCACTAGCTCCCTTTACCTACTACCAAATAGCCCCAGATATCTTTGGCCTCTAATAGATTTGCGTCATATTGAGAATGGACTGGATAGAGCTGACTTCTTTGGGACACTTATATGCATAGCTTCATTTGCCCATGCTAAGCAGAGATGGAGAACCAGCAAGAAAGAGATGTATATATGCCTCTTGTAACCATCTTGTATCAATGTGTCCACTAAACGGGACTATAATGTCAACCAATGCTGGAGTGTTATAAACTCAGTATGTATGAGGCTTTATATCCCAAACCTGACAGTTCTATTCCAATATGTTTTCTATCTTTTTTCTTCCTACACTCTCTTTTTTAGTTATCTCATTCACTTCTGTGGTTTAAACTACAAACTTTATGCACATGACTCTCAAATCTATATCTCCAACCCTGACCACTTCTCTAAATTCCAAACTAGTATCTTCAAATACCCTATAAGCCATCTCTAGTGTTTACTAGCGTCTCAGAATGTCCAAAATTAAGTTCATCATTTTTCCCCAAATCTGTTCTCTATGACTTTACTATTTCTGTAAATGGCAACACTCAGTTTACCATTTTTATAAACTTAGGGTTATCCTACTCCTCCCTCACCTCTAATATCTAATCATTCAGCAAGTTCTATCAATTCCTCCTATTAACCATCCCCTACACCCCTTCTTTTCTTTTTTAAAAAGTTATACTCTATTTTTTAATCAGCAAAAATCTGCATTCTTTTTCTCTCAATTCCACACTTCCCCCCAATAAAGAATGAAAGAAAAACAAACCCCCTATTATAAAGAAGTATAGTCAAGCAAAAAAACCCAAAACAACTTCTGTATTGGATATGTCCAAAAAATAAGTGCTATGTTCTGAGTCCTTCATGTCTTTTTCAAGGAGGTGGGGGTAACATGTTTCATCATTAGTCCTCTTGAATTGTGGTTGGCGATGTCACTGATCAGAATTCCTAATTCTTTCAAAGTTGTTCATTTTGCTGTCATTGTATAAATTGTTTTCTTATTTCTGTTCATTTTGCTGTGTGAAATTTCATTCTCTTTCTTTCCATTCTCCTTTTAAGATCTTCAAGGCATAACAGAACCATTCCTAAGTCTTCTGTCTAATTGGAATCCTTTGATGATTCCTGGAGACGGTAAAGCTCAGAGGAGACACAGGTGTCATCTCTCCACATTAGAATGTAAGAAGTTTATCCTTGTTTAGTCCTTTATCATTTTTCTTATATATTTACCTTTTTATATTTCTTTCAATTCCTGTACTTGAACTTCAAAGTTTGTATACAATGCTAGTCTTTTCATCAGGAATGATTAGAGGTTATTTTAATTAAAGGTCCAATTCTCCACCCCCACACCCTCAAAGGATTATACTCAGTATTGCTGAACTTTATAAACTCCTGACCTGGGTTTGTGTTTGAACAATAGCAGATTTCTATTAGAATCAACAACTCTCAGTCGGTGAGGAAGCTTTACTGGATCAGGGGTGCAGGCTCTCCTTAGATCTGGGATTTCAACCCTGGTTATTCCTCTGTAGTCTTCAGACCAGGCTAGAAGTTAGAACTGAGATCCTGCTCTGCTCTTGGAGTGTGAGCCACATTGCTTGTCTTTGGATACATACCCCAAGGCCTTCTGGTGTATATGGAAAATTATGGAGAGGGAGCATAAGACTCGGACTTGAACCCAGAGCTGAGTAGTCAGTGGCTCTTCAGATAGAGGAACATCATCTCAGAAGAGTCAGCTTTCAGAATGACATAGGATTTTGCTATTTCCTGATTATACCATTTGCCTTATAACTTCAGCGCATCCACTCTACTAGATATTTTCAGTTTGGGCAACTAGGTGGTACAATGGATAAAGCACCAGTGCAGGAATCAGGAGGACATGAGCTCAAATCTCACCTCAGACTCTTGACACTCAATAGTTGTGTGACCTTGGGCAAGTCACTTAACCCCAATTGCCTCATCCTTGGTCATCTACAATTATCCTGATGGATATCTGGTCACTGGATTCAGATGGCTCTGGAGGAGAAGTGAGGCTGCTGACCTACACAGCCCTCCTCACTCAAAACAAAGTCAAGTGCAAGTCATGTCATTATTTCTCTGATGGCATGGTCTTCTTTGGCAATGAAGGACAAACACACATGGTGTTTCTGATTACTATTGGTGACTACTGATTCCTTGCCTAATTTTTTGGAACTATTGAAGTCAAGTCAACAAGAAATTATTAAACACCTACTCTGTGCCAGGTACATTGTCAAGTACTAGCAGCATGCAGAACAGGAAAGAACATTGACCTGGTAGTCAGGAAAACCATTCCTTACTCCTTTGTCTTTGCAACTAATGTGCTATTTGACCTTTGGCAAGACCCTTTAGCTTTCCAGGCATTTTAATTCCTTGTGTTTCAGATGGGTGTATTGCAGATGTTTCTTCAATTTGATGCCGCAAATAAAGTAGAGTTTGAAGAATCCTGGAATCACACAATCTTAGAGTTGGAAGAGGTCCTTTAGGGGAACCCCCTATCCAGGGCATGAATCCTTGTTACAATGACCCCAAAGTGTGATCATTCAGTATCTTCTTTTCCTTTTGTGAGGAATCTCTTTTCTCCCCAGACCATTCAATTTAGTTATATATTTTTTAAGATCTCCTTTAAATGAGATCAAAGAAAATAGTATGAAAGGGGCTTTACAAACCTTAAAATGCTACATAAAATTTAGCTCTTGTTATCATTATCAGAGCCACTGTGGTATAGGCAATAGAGCTGTCCTTGGACCCAAGTATACCTGGCTTCTTGTCCACACTTTTAAATATATTGCTCTGTGACTTAAGCAAATCCCATTCCTTCTCAATTCTCTAAGGAAACTCTCTAAAACTCCCTAAGTCAGAGAGAAGGTGCCTACCTACATTAGTAGAGGGAGTTTCCTCACTTGGGAATTTCTGGTACTAATAAAATCACAGGTCCGATCCCTATCTGATGATGATACTGTAAGATATAATATGAGCAGAATACTGGGCAGCCCCTTCCATTGTTGATGAAATTCATGATCCTGATAGAAGTAGGGGTAAGTGACCTCTCTGCTCACTTGCTTTTTCTTTTTTGTTAGGATATTCCTCTTCCTCCCAACCCCCAATAGTTTTTTATTTATTGTATTAAATATTTCTCAATTACAAGTAAAAATTTTTAACATTTTTAGCAAAAAGTTTGACTTCCAAATTCTCTCCTTCCCCCCTTGAAAAAGTGAGTGACTTGATATAAATCATACATGTGAAGTCATGCAAAAATATTTTCATTTTAGACATGTTGAAAGTAAAAACACAGGTCAAAAGGAAAAAAAAAGCCAGAAAGACAAATAAAGTTTAAAAAAATCAAGTTTGATTCAATCTGCATTTAGATTCCATCAGTTCTTTTTCTGGTGTTAGCATTTTTCATCACAAGTCCTTCAGAATTATCTTGGATCCCTCCATTGATCAGAATAGCTAAGTCATTTACAGTTGATATTACACAATATTATATTGTATGATACAATATTATCATATAATATTGCTGTTACTGTGTACAATGATCTCCTAGTTATACTTTGCTTTGCATCAGTTCATATAAGGCTTCCCAGGTTTTTGTGAGATCATCTTGTTGATTAATTCTTGCAACACAATAGTGTTCCATCACAATCACATATCAAAAATGTTTAGCTATTCCCCAATTGATGGGCATCCTCTCAGTTTCCAGTTCTTTGCCACCACAAAAACAACCATAAATATTTTTGAACATATAGATTATTTTTTTCTTTTTCTTTGATCTTTATGGGATACAGACCTAGTAGTGGTATTTCAAAGTCAAAGGGTATGCACAATTTTGTAACCTTTATTGCAGTTTTGTAGTCGTTTGGACATAGTTCCAAATTACTCTCCAGAATGGTTGGATCAGTTTACAACTCCAACGACAGTGCATGAGTGTCCCAATTTTTCTATGCCCCTCCAACATTTGTCATTTTCCTTTTTTGTCTAGCCAATGTGATAGGTGTAAGGTGGTACCTCAGAGATGTTTAAATTTGTATTTCTCTAATCAATAGCGATTTAGAACATTTTTTCATATTACTTTTGATAGCTTTGATTTCTTCCTCTAAAAACTGTCTATTTTTATCCTTTCACCATTTATCGATTAGACAATTACTTGTATTCCTATAAATTTGTCTCAGTTCTCTATATATTTGAGAAATGAAGCATTTTTAGAGGAATTTACTGTACCCCCATATCTCACTTCTTTTCCTAATCTTGGCAGCATTTTTATTTTGCTTGTCTAAAACCTTTTTAGCTTAATGTAATCAAAATTATTCATTTTACATCTCTTAATTCTATCTCTTTTTTAGTCATAAATTCTTCCCTTATTCATAGATCTGACAGGCAAAATATTCCATCCTCGATACTACCCTTTATGTCTAAATCATGTACCAGTTTTGACCTTATCTTGGTCTATGGAGTGAGATGTTGTTCTACATAGTTTCTGCTAAACTGCTTTCCAGATTTCACAGTAATTATTGTCAAATAGGGAGTTTTTGCCCCAAAAGTTTGGATCTTTGGGTTTGTCAAATGCAAGATTACTATTGTCACTTACTACTGTATATTATATATACCTCATCTATTCCTCTGATCTATCACTATTTCTTAGTCACTACCAGATTGTTTTGATGATTACCACTTTGTAATATAGTTTGAGATCCTTTACTGCTAGATCACCTCCCTTCACATTTTTTTCATCAATTCTCTTGATATTCTTGACTTTTTGTTTTTCCAGACAAATTTTGCTATTATTTTTTCTAGTTCTATAAAATAATTTTGGTAGTTTGATCAGAAAGGCACTAAGTAAATTAATTTAGGTAGAAGTCATTTTTATTATATTGGCTCAGTCTACCTCTGACCAATGGATATCTCTCCAGTTGTTCAGATCTGACTTTATTTGTGTGAAAAGTGTTTTGTAATTGTGTCCATATAGGTCCTGGGTTTGTCTTGGCAAGTAGATTCTCAAGTATTTTATTTTGTCTACAGTTATTTATTTCTACCTCTTACTGATGGACTTTGTTGGTAATACATAGAAATAATGATGATGTATATGGGCTTATTTTGGCCTAAACTTTGCCACTTGTTAATTGTTTTAATTAGTCTTTTAGTTGATTTTCTAAGTATACCATCATATCATCTGTGAAGAGTGATACTTTTGTTTCCTTATTGCCTCTTCTAATTCCCTCAATTTCTTTTTTTTCTGTTATTGCTGTAGCTAACATTTATAGTACAATATTGGATAATAGTGGTGATAATGGGCATCTTTGCTTTATCCTGATCTTATTTAGTTTATCCCCAAAAGAAATAATGCTTGCTGATGGTTTTAGATAGATACGACTTATCGTTTTAAGGAAAGCTCCATTTATTCTTATGCTTTCCAGTGTATTTAGTCAGAATGAGTACTGTATTTTGCCAAAAACTTTCTCTACATCTATTGAGATAATCATATGATTTTTGTTGGTTTTGTTATTGATATGGTCAGTTATGCTTATAGTTCTCTTAATATCAAACCAACCCCGAGTTCCTATTATAAATTCAACCTAGTCATCGTGTGTGATCTTTGTGATACATTGCTGCTATCTCCTTGCTAGTATTTCACTTAAAAATTTTCTATCAATATTTATTAGGGAAATTGGTCTATCGTTTCTTTCCCTGTGATCTTATATGCCTCTCACAACAACCTTGTGAATTATCTTCCCATTGTGCATTTGAGAAACTGAGGACGAGAAAAGTTGAATGTTATGCTCAGGATCACTCAGGCAGTACATGTTTAAGGTAGAGTTTTGACTCATGTCCTCCTGACTCTAAGTCTCATACACTAAGTTCTGTTGTGCTACCTCACTGCTTAGAATTATTCATAATCAGGTCAAGATTGATTTCATGGGAGTCCTGTAATACAAAGCCTTTCTTGGCAATGATATTTGTTGTAGCTAAAGTAACTGTAAATAAAGTAAGGATGTTATGTTTCAGTTGTTAGGTAGTGTACTTACTGTGGGAATGAGCCATCCTTGTTACCCTCTGGCAGATGTATGTAGCATTTCTCAAGAACCAGGAATAGTACTCAATGCAGAACCTAGAGAGTTAATGTAAGTCAGGGAAGGGACAACCTTGTAACAGGTAGGAATTTATACTTAGAGCACTTTGGGGGTTTTACTTAAAATATGTAAGGTAGGGCTTGATTTATGAGTATCCAGGGAATGATCGCAGTCTATGAGGCTTCATTTTCGAAGGGCTTTGGGGTTGTTTTGGGGGTGAAACATGCACTTCATAAGACCCCATTGACCTTGGGATGTTTTTTGCTCAAGTGGTGACTTGGCAACTACATGTAAATATAGCTCAGGCAGCCACAGAATAACTCAGTTCAGCAACCTGGTTTTCTTTGACTCCAGCCATTCTTGTGAAACTCTTAAAACATATCATCCAATGTTGGCAAGATGACCAGTGGCACTAAGGTCATAAAGCAAGGGGTTTACTCACAGAAAAGTTCAGGAGTATATAGATCTGGAACTAGCACCCGGCAAATAAGGCTGTGCTCCATTTACTGGTAAATGGGAAATAGTGGGGTTGAAATTCTTACCCCTTTTCCTCTCTGTCTACTTCTTTACCCAGACTCAGGCTACCATCCTTGGGTCTAGAGTTAGGTACCTATCATGCTCCTCTCCTCAGGTACCATCACAACAGGTCAGTGTAGACTCTTCTCCAAATTTTTCCTCTGTCCTGACCTGGCCAGACTCTACAGTCTGGTCTCTTGTCCTTCCCTGTAGAAAATGTAGCTACATCCTTCCTCTACCACCTTTCTTCTCAATTTTTCATTTCTACTATGTCCTCTAAAACAACTTCCTTGATTGTAGGGCTGTGGAAAGATCAAGGAATTTAGAGTCAGAAGATCTGATTTCTAATCCTGGTTCCAATGGTTATTGACTGACTTATTTGTGTGACCTTGAGCCCTTAATTTCACTTCTCTGGGCCTTAATTTCCTCTATAGTTAAGGGGTTTGACTAGATGACGTTTAAGGTCCCTTCCTTAAGCTATGAACTGTGATCCTAGATCTCTTCCTTTCATATTCCTTGCATCTTTTGAAGTCTGTTACAGTCTAGCCTTTTTCTGAAGGTACCACATTTCTTGGGATCCTTTTAGAAGTCTGTCTACTCCTTCTTTTATGACACAGGGCCAGGAGAAGGAGTAAACAAACTCTTTCTTTCCCATTGCCACATTCAGACTTTCTTCCTATCACCATCAGGATCAGTCAGCAACTACCTCTCTTCTTATTAAATATATACCAAAGTAAACCCTTGTTGCTGTCATCGGTTAACCCCTGGATCCAATAAAATCAGAGCCTGACTCACAGTCTTTGCCTTGTCTTCTTTGTTCAGTCCAGCCTCCTAGCTTCTCAACTTATTCAACTTCTGTAACCTCTGTCTTTAATCTACCTCAATTATACCAGGCCATGGTTATACCTTTGATTTACTTTGAGCCACTTCCACTCAAGAGCAACTGAATTTAAGTCAAACACCTGGATTTCTGGTGATAGCTCTGGAATATAAATCCTTAACCAAATAGGGCAACTGTGTCAGAGGTAGGCTTGAGAGACTCCAAATATGGTAGGAATGGGGGAATACACAAGAGTCCAATAAAAAGAACCAAGTTGAATTAGACAAATGGTCATCTCACTGGCCCTCCCAAAATCTTAAATTTCTTGATGTAGGATGTCTTACTGTACCTGAATTGCTGTTCCAAAACTCAGTCTTCCTACTCATCTTGGTCCCTGGATCTTGGAACTCTGCAAATATTCTGGCACCTATTTGACCTGTCTTTTCAATGCATATTTTCTCTTCTCCAAATTCAGATCCACAGCTCATCTGCTGCAGATGGGCCTCATTCTTTCCCTCAACAGTAGTTATAGTTCTATCTTTAAAGAAGAACCACAAATACCCATAAGGTAGAATGCTCTTCCCTCTTTCCCTTCTTCCTTTTCTCTTAATTCCTGATACTAAAGACCTTACTAAACCACCCTTGGCTGATCCATTTATCTATAGGAAACAGATGCTGGGGAAGGAGATGTTCGGAGAGAGAATGAAGGCATCTATTGAAGGACTATGAGGATGTAAAGAAGTGAATAGATCACTAATAGTTATAATTGTGGAATTGGATTGAATTGCTACTTTTTTTGAGATTTAAAAGGTACCTTCCTTGTAACAACTTTGTGAGGTAAAGAGTATGGGTAGTACTGAGGTTATTTTATAAAGGGAGGTTTATAAAGGCTAAATGATTTGTCCACATTCACACAGATAATAAACAGCAGACCTATAACTTAATCCAGGTCTCCTGACTCCCAATCTACTACACCACAGGTTCCAATCAATCAGTCAATTCCAGTTCCAGTGGGTCATTCAGTAGATTTTGATAATGATATTAAAGGTTTAGAAGTAGACAGGTCCCCAGGGCTGAAGAGCATGAGTATGTTTTTTCCCTTTCTATTATTCTCCTTATGGCAGCTTCTAAGAGAAAATCACAGTGAAGAGAAAGTCATACCAGCATTTCAGGGAAGGCAAAATCCCCTGACCAAATTTTCTGAAACATTACATGGGCCATTCTCCAATTTTCCTTCACTGACCTATTCATTTGGCCCTGAGAATGACTGGTATTAGCTTCTGAAAGAACTGTGATTTGTGTGTATTTGGAGGAGGGTGGCAGAGACTTCTCTGACCTAACCCCACCCCATCCTCCACAGCAAATTCCATTGGTTTAAGAAGGAGGGGAGGCCAGGGAATCACTCACAGGAGTTTGAAAACAACACTTAACTCTTCTTGGTTCACTTTTTCCAAAGTAAAACCAGAACTCAAGTTTGTTCCCAAATGCATTTAGAAAAAAAATCAACTGGCTTTAGGATAAAGTCCTATGAAAGGATATATAATGAAAATTAATTTCTGATATTTATTTTAAGGTTTGCAAAGAGTTTTGTCCATGTTAAATCATTTGTTTCTCACAACAACCTGACAGGTACGTGCTACTATTATCTGCATTTTATAGATGAGACAACTGAGGCAAACAGGTGAAGTGAATGGCCCAGGGTCACACAGACAGCAAGTAGATGAGAGATGAGGGAGGATTTGTATCCAGGCCTTCCTGACTCCAAATATCACACTTTATCCACTGAATTTATATACTGAAACCTGAGGGAGTAGAAAACATTTCAGGCTGATCCTACCGGTAGGAAGAGACTTTTTTTTTTACTTTTTGGCTTGTGACTGCCTTCCCTCCTCCTGTTTATTTGTTCATGTCCTCTCCATTATTGTCTTACTTTCTTCTCTCTAGCCATCCCCCCGTGCTATCTCCAGTACCCACTAAAGCCTCTACATTTGTGCATCTGAAGAGACAATAGTTAATAACCACCACTCCCTTACCTTTCCTCACATATCTGCATCTCCCTCTCCTGTTCATTCTTATCTTCCCTACATCCTAAAAACCTTAGAGATGAGAGCTAGGGAAGAGACATTCAAATTACATCATCTTAAATAGGCAATTAGTTCTTGATCAGTCATTGATGGGTTCCCAAATACACTAATCTCCAAGCATGTAAGCTTTAGTAATGTTCTTCATCTAATCCTTTAAGCACCTGTAAGCCATGAATGAATGAGTGGTAGAACATTTATTAAATGTTTTCTAGACACCAGACACTGCATTAAGCACCCAAGAAATAAATATGCAAACATGATAATATATGTCCTCAAGGAGCTTATAGTCTAAATGGGGAAGGACAACATCTTTTCCAAGGAGAGAAAAAATAGGAAGGGGAAAAGAAAGGAGTATAAACACTGTATCATGACTAAGACATGAAGGTCTTATATCCCATGCCTTCTACAAATCAATGGAAGCTAACATAGTGCCTTGAATATAGTAGTTGGTAATTAATCTTATTTGAATTGGCTTGAATTGTCTGCTTTTTTGTTTGTTTTTGGTTGGATATATGTGTTAGGTGGAAATATCACAGACAGAGAAACTGGTTTCTGAATTCTCAATTAAGTCATTTATATAGTAACTAAGATGGCAAGAACCACCATTTTGCACCAACCAAAGGGCAACTTTTTCTCTTCCAAACCAAAAAGAGCACTTTAAAGAAAATATTCTGACAAAATAGCAACCAGGGTTACCTCATGGTATCTTTTCTTGAATATTGCTTTTGACTGACGCAGAGACATTGTTGAAAAAAACGGCACAGCTCCATGACACAAGGGTTTATCTTTTGGAGGGTAAGTGTGAGAGGAAGTGTCATCATGTCTTTGTCCTTAAGCAGTGGCTGTGGACATCCTGGAAGATATATCAGGAAGAAGCAGGGTTTGGGGAAAAGATTATTAGAAGATCTACTTTGTCTTGCTAGCTACAGGATTTGGGTTGTTATCACTAGGATGTTTCTGAGATTCATTCTCCTTATCTGTCAAATAGAGATTTCTAAGAAGGTTGTTATGGGAAACAGGCTCACTGACACACATAAAAGCCTTAGAGAATCCCACAACCTTGGAACTATAGAGAAGGAATTCGAAAGTCATCTGGTCCAAGGACTACCTTGATAGGAAACCCTTTCTACAATAATATTCCTGACAAAGTGATCATCCAGCCTTCTGCTGGGAAATTTCTAGTGACAGGAAACCCACTACTTCCTAAGCCAAGTCATCCTACATTTGGATAGCTCTAACTCATAGAAAGTTTTTTTTCCTTATTATTATCATAGCTCTGCAAATATCCCCAATTCTTTCAACCAGACATTCTATAGTGTGTCCAGTCTACTCACCATTCTGGCCACCCTCCTCAGGGCAAGACTACTAGCTAGGTGGCACAGTAGAGATCACAGGACTTGGAATCAGGAATACTTCAATTCCAATCTTGCCTCATACATTACTCAGACCCTGGGTAAGTCACCTTCTGCCTGCCCCAATTTCCTTATCTGTAAAATGAGGTTAATAATAGCACCTACTTCTCAAGACTGTTAGGAGAATTACATGAGATTATATGTAAAGCACTTTGCAAACCTTAAAGAGCTTTATCAATACTACTTATTATTATTATCATTTTATGAAGTGACTATAAATTATGAACTGCTCCTGTCTAGGACATTTACAGATGAGGAGAATGAATTGTAATAAATTATCATCAAGGGGGCAGGGAGGTGGTGCAGTGGATACAGTATTGACCTTGGAACCAGGAGGATCTGAATTCAAATCCTGTTTTAGACACTGACTAGCCGTGTGACCCTGGACAAGTCACTTAACCCTGATTGCTTCCAAAAACATAAATTTTCAGCAATACTAATTCTAATCATAAGACTCATATACTATTGACATTTACAAAGTGCTTTATGGCTATCTTGTCATGTCAAAGAACACTGTAGATTCATGAGCTGGACGCTACTTTCAGATGTCTGTTATGATGCCCTTGTCAATCTGTTAGGATTTCAATACACTGTTCGCCCCAGGTGCCATCCACCTCCCAACTCATTTATGGCTTCTGTCTGCTTGAAAATGCCTTGTACACACTCTCCTTATTGAAAAATGAGATTGGCATTTCCCTTGTTTATAAGGTAATTCAAATTTAAAAGGCATTAAAAAATTGCGTTAAGGGAAAAGTCACATCCAGTCAAGGCTGTCTCCTTGGAAGCATACAGGCAGGTGGACAAATTATCTTGGTTTGGAGACAATTCTCCCTTGGGGTGGGGCGTGGGAACATGTGCCAATACTATAGTAACTACTTTATCATTATCATTTCATTTGATCCTCACATCAACCCTATTATCCTCATTTTATGGTAGAAGAAATTAAAGAACCAATCATTAAATGACTTGCCCAGGATCACATAGCTAGTACGTGTCTGAAGTAGGATTTGAACTCAGGTCTTCCTGGCTCCAGGTCTGGCTATCTTATTCACTGTACCACTTAGTTGTCTTTATATGGCCATCTTTGTATCTTTATTCTGTCTGTATGACTATCCATTGCTGTCTCTCCGTCTCTGTCTCTTTCTGTGTCTCTCACTATTAGTGTTTCTATCTTTTCTCTTTCTATCTCTCTCTGTCTCCCTCTCTCCCTTTTGTGGATTTTAGGCTCCAGTAAAACTGGATTATTCTCCCCTCCTTATTTCTCACTTGGCTGCATTACTTCTGGAACTTTCAAACTTTCCCATCATACTCTGCATTGGGCATCTTCCCTCCATCCCTACTTTCAACTTCTTTTGTGTGCCATCTTCCCCCGTTTGATTATAAGCTCCTTGAGGGCAGGGAATATATTTCCTTTTTATATTTGTATCCCCAGAACTTTGCACAGTGCCCAGCTCACAGTGAGCATTTAATAAATATTTATTAACAATGGTCCAAGGAGTTTAGGTCATATATTCTTTAATAATATCAAATGCAGAAAATAATTGTAAAGAATATTATGAGCAGTATATTCTATTACTCTGGATATTTGCAGTACATTTATTATTGTTGAAAATCATTCTCGGAACAAAACCAAGTGGAATCACCATTCTTCCATAGGTATATATCCTATGTTTTCCCACTTTGATGCCCCTTGGTAGCACAGCAGACAGAGCATTATGACTGGAGTCAGGAAGATCTGAGTTCAAATCCATCTTCAGACATTTACTAGCTCTGTGACCCTGGGCAATTCACTTAACCTCTGTATGCCTCAGTTCCCTCTCCTATAAAATGGGGATAATAAAAATACTACTTATTGTTGTGAGGATCAAATGAATATTTGTAAAAGTAGCTTAGCACAATGTCCGGTATATAGTAAGTGCTACATAAATGCTTGGCTGCAGGTGGTGGAGTAGGTAGAGTGCTCGGCATGGAATCAGGAAGATGAGTAAACCCGAGTTCAAATCTGGATCCAGATACTTACTAGCTGTGTGACCCTGGACAGGTCACTTAACCTTGTTTGCCTCAGCTTCTTCATTTATGAAATGAACTGGAGAAGGAAATGGTAAACCATTCCAGTATCTTTGCCAAGAAAACCCCTAATGAGGTCACAAAGAGTTAGACTGGACTGAAATGACTCAACAGCAAAAAATGATTATTCCCCTTCATGCCTTTTCACTCACACCATTTCTTTCACTTAGAATGCTCTCTCCTTAGGCAGGTAGTCAGCTAGCAATTCTTTGAGCACATACTTTGCACTATATACAATTTGTTTTTTGTCTTTTGGTTTCAAAGAGGATCAATGATGTCAAGGGTGATGTCTTCACTAAAGCATGAATTGGATTTAAATGAAGCAGAGTTGCACAAAGTCATCATCCTTACTCTCTTTCCCAGAGTCATAAAAGTCCAGTGGCAGGACAACATTCAGGGTGACTGGCAATAGCCTGGGATACGACCTTGGTGTCTTCAGTGTCTGACCAGGCTCTAAGTACAGATGCCTTCATGATCGTTGGAACAAATTGTTCTCATCCACCTAATCCATTGGGGGAAGTCCTCATATGCCTGGATAGACATCCCCCTGACTCACTGATGGGTTTGATGCCTCTTGGTTACCCTCAGCCTGGTTTAGCTCATCTGCCCAGTTTTACCAGGGTGTGTGGCCACTGCACATGCTATAGCTTCTTGGAGCCAAAGGTGAGAGCTGGGTGATAGGTGGACACCAAAGGCAGATGAGTATCCCTGAAAAGGGTTCAGCTTCCCTCACACCAGTGGTAAAGGTACTTAAATGCCAAATAAATGGGAACTATCCCAGTAGTGACATGGTCAGTTCTAACTCACTTGGCTGTTCCAAATACTATAGTTCTAATTTATTCCTAGTAGCTACTAAGTGAATAGGCAGAATTTCCCATTAGACCTTGCCAAGTATTCTTGAGGATCAAAATCATAGAATATGAAGCTAGTTGGTCTAGCTCTCATTGTATAGAAGGAAAAGCAAGTTTCGAGTGTCACTAAACTAGTAAGTGGCAGGTGTGTGACTGGAACCTTTACCTTCCATCCAGTGCTTACTTAAGGCATCACTTGTTGTATAGTAGGTGCTTAATAAATACTAGTTGAATGATTGGTCTTGGTATTAAATCACACTGGCTTTATTTGACATTCATTTCCTCCTCCCCTTTAATATGCTCATGTTCTCCCTCTAGAAGGTCTTAAATCTGAGGAATGCTTGGAAAATAGGGAAAGTCTCTTTAACAGAATAATTACATTTTTGGTCTTAAAGCCCCAATCGTTCATGTTTGGGGCGATTGTATGTTATGTGAAAGGAAGGATTATACAGGTTGCCTTTGGATTAATAACAGTCTGTTGAAATATGCCCTGATTGCCTAATGCTGACAAGAAGCTAATAGAGAGTGGAATCCACTGGCAGGAAGAAGGGGAGGGAGCAATTAGTCTGAAAGAGATAACTTTTGAACAGTGTGTCCCTTATGGAAACTGACTGGACAGAAAAGAAAGATGGTGCTGGTTGTTCATCTGATAGGGACAGGAGGGGGAACCTCTCCCCACAAAAAACTCAAGGTCATGTCCAAGAAAATATGCAATGAATTATGAATGTGATGGTGGGAGTGTGGTCTAGTGGGGAACTTAGCGAAGGCAAAAATTCTTCATCTTTCTGAAATCAGTTCAGCGGCTTGGAAGGTAGGATACCCATGAAAATAGGCACCAGTTAATCCTATCCAGTCATTATAGGAATTAAAGCCTTGACCTATTCCTTCTACTATAGATGGCTTATGTTTATATGGTAACTTACCTATTTCTTTTCGTTTTATTTTTCCAACCACCCTGAAATTTAATCAGGGATGTGCTGGCAAATGTTTGCCAATGGACTCTCCAAAAAGTATGCATCACATACTTTTAAATCTAGTCTGCAGTACTGATTTTCTCCATCACTTTTTAAAGTCTAGAAAATCCACAAAGAAATAAACAAAGCCCTGACTTATATTATTTGTTCATTTTTGAAGTGTAAATGTAATGCCCACACTGCATATTAAATAATTGACTTTCGTGAGCCGGCTCTAGCACATCCCTGGATTTAAGGAATATCAAGTACTATTGTCTTCATTCATGGATTGACCAATAAGCGTTATTAAGAATCTACTTTGTGCCGAATAATTCACTAGGCATAGGTGACAGACAAAAATAGGCTTTACCCTCAAGAAGCTGAGAAGGCCAGAGAGGTTAGGTGACTTTCCCAAGGCCACATGAGTGGTCAGGAGCACAACTGGGATTGAAATCCTAGTCCTCTGCCTCTAAATTCAATCCTTTCTCTACCATACTTTTATAGATGAGGAAAGTGAGATTCATGTTAAGTGACTTCCCTAAGGTCACTTATCTAGCAAGTGAAGGAACTATTACACAGAATGCATTAAGTGCCTAGTATGTGCCAGGAAAGGCAGTGTAGTGTGGTGGATAGAGAGATGACTTCTATTCCTAGCCTCAGAGCCAGGAAAACCTGAGTTTGAGTCCTGCCTATGGTACATACAGCCTGTGTGACCTTGGACAAATAACTTACCTTCTTAGTGTTTTAGGAATCTCTCTAAGTTCCAGAGAAAGTACCACCCTGCATTAGAGGAGGGAAGTTCCCTCTGCATTGAATTCTTAGGTCCAGATCCTATGCACTTTGCTAGGCCATTGGTAATACAAAAAGTGAAATAGTCTCTGCCCTCAATGAACTTACTAGCTCAAAGTCCTCTCCCGTCCTCCTTATAAAATGGATGTCGTTTCATAGCCTCTTGGAGAGAGGAGAACCTATAAAAATTCTTTCATTCATCTCATTCATTGCCCTTTCATCCAGTTAGAGCTGTACCTTGCATTATTATTTATGCAGTGAGATTGCTCTGGGTAAGAATGTATGGACTGGTACTTATTAGAGGAAGCTCGCTGGAGTATACAGGGTCTCTCACCTTAGCCTCAGGAGAGCTCAGGTTTCAACATTAACCTAACAATTATGGAGATCCTACTATGTGCAAGGCACTGGAAGGCTACCAGATGAAAATGAAAGAGGGGTGTGGATATTTCCATCTAAATCTATGATCAAAAGAATTTCAGTGCTCTAACTGAAGAATAAAGACATAATATTAATACTTTCATTGATGTATGAGAATGTATTGAGTGTTTCAAAAGTCACTGTATTTTTAAATTTAGTAGCTTAAAACTACACTAAACTTTAAACTATTAAAAATTAAATTTATACTAAGATTTTGGAAAAACCCTGTATTTGAAATGCTTGGTATATATGTATGTATATACACATATACATACAAACTTGTGAATGTATACATACATCACATACATTCACGCGTGTTACATACATGATATACATGTGTGTGCATAGGCATATGTGCACCCAAACCTGTCTGTATGCACACATGCATATGCATATTCCTATAACATATCCATGTTATAGATATGTTATACATATGTGTATGTTATATGTGTGTGTATATATGAAGAGAGGGGAGAGAGAGAAAGAGAACGTTTTGGTCTGTACTAGTAATGGAAATATCCACATGTCAAAAATGAAAGAGTCCTTTCACTGAAGGAGCTTGTATTCCACCGGGTTTAATTCTTTGAAGCTTGATGGCTATATGGTTGAAGGGATGTCACTTCCCTACCCCATACCTCAGTTTTTTTACCTTTAAACTGGGAATATCTATCTCATCAGTGCTGTAGAAAATCAACAGTTTGATTGCCTTTGATCAGAAAGTCTCCTCCTGAGGGCAATGACAGATTGCCTGACATCTCTCTCTCGGTTGCATGTTTTGGAAGTTTGTTGTATTATGGAAATGGATCTCATAACTACCAAAGAGGCCACATTTGTAGGGGATAAACATTTTGCACTCATCTTCCTTAAAACACAAAGTTAAAACTGCCTCTGAAGACTTTAACTGAGCAAAGTAAGCTCAGAGAGAATGGTGAAACTTCTCCCTCCCTGCCACCCAATTTCTGCAGAGACAGGTTTCTGGGAACTGTGGTAAAAGACAGGTATGCCAGACACACAGTTTACTCAGAAAAGTAAGAAGATAGAGGTGATTTTGAATGGAGCCGTCAATCAGATTTGGAGGGGAGGTGCTTGAATTTTAAATGCAAAGTGGCTTTTGGAGAGTTTAGCAAGACTAGAAGTGAAATTGGTTTACTGGTGGATAGCCGGAGATGGTCCAAAGGAATTGTAAAGGCTATAAGTGGGCATCTCCCTGCTGGTTGGCGTTCTTCAGGTCTGGGGAGACAGAGGTGACCTTGTCATCTGGTACTAAAAGCAACTCGAAATTCCTTTAGTAATTGTACTCAATGGGAGAGGAGTAGTATAGTGGAAAAGACAGAAGATCCAAGTTCAAATTCTAGAGCCAGCATTTAACATTTATTTAATCTAGGGCTAGTCATGTCACTGCCCTAGACCCCAGTTTCCTCATTTGTAAAATGAGGGAGTTGGCTTTAATGTCCTCTAACGTACTTCTAGTTTTAAATCTATAATCCTATGAAATATTACTCACTTGCCGAGTGAGATCTCTTTCACTTCCATATAAATGATGCTATGGTTGCTTGGCCACAGTATTACACCCTCCACTTCACTTTCCACACACAGCCTTCAAGCTAAATGAACCTTTTGAACTGGCTCCCTCAAATTTGGCCTCTTATTAGTTGTGTGACCCTGGGCAAGTAACTGAATGTTAGACTCAGTTTCCTCATTTGTAAAATGGGGATGATAATAGCACCTACCTCCCAGGGTTTTTGTGAGGATCAAGTGAGATAATTGTAAGCTTATACATCTAGTAAATGACTGAAGGCCAAAATTCAGCTTGAGGGGTGTGCATGTGGAATGGAAGATGGAGGTTGTAAAATGGTTGCCAAGCAACCTTACATAGAGGTGAAAGTTACACATAAGTGCCAGTTTGTTATTATTAACACCACCATCATCATTATTTTCATTATCATCATCTGTTTCAGATGTTCTTTGTAGCCACATTTCACTTGGACCAAGAGAGTTAAGTGAAAAGGTATGAGTGGGTCATTCCCATCCATTAAAATTTTCCTTGGATCTTATATCTCTAAATGCCTATTAGGAATGACTTTGAAGAATGTATACTTCCTTGACTATTGAAGGATTCTTCATGCATAACATTACAATACCCATCTCTATCTTTTTGCACAGACTGTTCCCCATGCCTCAAACACAACCCCTCCTAACATCTATCTCTTAGAATCCTTTGTTTCATTCAAACTCAGCTGAAGCACTACTATCCACGTTAAACCTTTCCTTATTCCCCCAGATATTAGTGCTATGCCCTTCAAAATTATCTAGCATTTATTTTGTGTGTATGTGTGTGTGTTGTTTATATAGGTACATATTGTATACCTGATAGAACATAAGTTCCTTGAGACTTTTTATTTTTATCTTTATATCTCTAGCACCTAGCATAGGGTCCGGCACATTTTAAGTGCTCGGCAAATTCTAATTTTATTAAAACAAAACAGTGTAGTCATTCTGTGAGTTTAACCTTTGTAGGTATGATCAAAAAGCTCTGGCATTCCAATAGATTTTAAGGGTGCAAAAGATTCGGCAACTGGTGGAAGTTGGGAGGAAGGTAGAAAACCATTTAGCTAGCTTGGCAGCGTGGAACATTGAGGTACTAAGTATGATCTTTCTTTTTCTTTCTACACAATTCCTTAGTGCCATGAAAGCATGAATGCCACTTTTAAGAAGAAAGCCTCATAGACATGTAACACCTCACACAAGGGGACTGTCTGTCTCCTCAGATTAAACTAACATCCATGACATGGGAGAAAAGAGAAGAAAACTTTTATTGGTATACGCTTTGTGATCCTAGGATTAAGAGAGTTAAGGACCTCATCTGGTTCAATTCTCTCATTTTAAAATGTAAGAGTGAAGCTTCATTGATTATTCCACTCCACTTAAAAGTAATTACCTTTGTTAGGTGGGAACACTTTTTTATTAAATGAATCAGTCAGAAACACTGTGAACTGGGTCGATATGCCTTGTTGAATCAATAAAATCTGTTGTGTAAGAGACTTAGTCACACACTGAGAAAGTTGTATGAAAAGGATGAGATATCTCAGGGGCACATAGAGATTCTGAAGGTCTGAAAGTTGAAAGGAAGGAGTAAAGGTCATACAGAGTTAAGCCAAGAATTGGTAGCTCAGGGCAATGAGTGAAAAGTCAAGGAGAAGGTGGGACTGAGCTGTGGCAGAGAATAGGCATGTTGAAAAAGTGTCATAGAACAGAAGTCTCACGTGGACACCATCAGGATAGTCAGCTAGTCAAGGACAGAGAAAAGTCTCAAGCAAAGATATGTTCTTCCCCCAGAGTCTCCTCCCCATGCTTCTCTATCCACAGACACTATTGCAATGGGTCTGCCTGCTGCAAAGTATCTGCCCACTCCAATCCAGGCTCCATTCAACTACCAGAGTGATTTTCCTAGATCTCCTCCCAGCTCAGTAAACTCCAGTGACTTCTTATCACCTCTGGGATCATATACAAAATCCTCTGTTTGGAGTTCAAAATTCTACATAACCTACCTCCTCCTCCTTTTCCACTCTTCTTCAACTGTACACCCTCCTCATTTACTCTTCAGTCCAGTAACACTAGCCTCTTGACTGTTCCATGAATAAGACATTTAATCTCCCTGTTCTGGGTATTTTATCTGATTCTCCTCCATGCCAGAAATGCTCTCTTCCTCATATTTTCTGACCTAGAGACCACCACATCTAACCCACTCATCTGTTAGGTTAAAAAACTGATTTCCAGGGAAGTTAAGTGAATTGTACAGCCACACAAATAGTGAATAGCTGAGTGGGCATGAGAATCCAGGTTCTCTGTTGCCATATTGAATGCTTTTTTTCCCTCCACTGTACGGTACTTATTCAGGGGGCAGAGAGGTGTCGCAGTGGATAGAGTGCCAGGTGTGTGAATTCAAATCTGGCCTCAGACACTTAGTAGCTGTGTGACCCAGAACAAACACCCTGTTTGCCTCAATTTCCTTATCTGTAAAATTTGCTGAAGAAAGAAACGGCAAGCTTTCTTATTCAGCCGAGCAAGATGCCAAAAGGGAACAAGGCCAAGGGGAAGAAGGTGGCTCTGGCCTCTGCTCTTGTAAAGAAGCAGGAGGCCAAGAAAGTGGTCAATCCTTTGTTCGAGAAGCGATCCAAGTCAGGACATCCAGCCCAAAAGGGATCTTACTCGATTTGTCAAATGGCCTCAGTACATCTGACTGCAGCATCAAAGGTCTATCCTTTGTAAGCGTTTGAAAGTCCCACCAGCAGTTAACAAATTCACCCAAACTTTCAGTCGTCAGACAGCTACTCAACTGCTTAAACTGGCTCACAAGTATAGACCAGAGACAAAGCAAGATAAGCAAAGGCTGCCGGCTCGGGCTGAACAAAAGGCTGCAGGCAAAGGAGACGTCCCCACCAAGAGACCACCAGTCCTCAGGGCAGGTGTTAACACTTTACTATGCCGGGAGAAAACAAGAAAGCACAATTGGTAGTGATTGTACATGTCGTGGACCCCACTGAGCGAGTGAGCTTCCTGCCTACCTTGTGTGGGAAAATGGGGGTTCCTTACTGCATCATCAAAGGTAAAGTCAGACTGGGTCGCTTAGTTCACAGTAAGACCTACACAAGCATTGCCTTCACACAGGTTAACCCTGAAGATAAGGGAGCTCTGGCTAAGCTGGTAGAAGCCATCAATTACAACAACAGATATGATGAGATCCATTGTCACTGGGGTGGCAATGTTCTGGGTCCAAAATCAGTAGCTCATATTATCAAGCTGGAAAAGGCAAAAGTTAGGGAACTGGCAACCAAATTGGGTTAAATATATATTTGATTTTTCCCTGCATAAAAATAAAAATTTAAACAAAACAAAACAAATAAAAAAAAGAAAGAAATGGCAAACTGTTCCACTATATTTGCTAAGAAAACCCCCTACGGGGTCACAAAGAATCGGACTTGACTGAACAACGACAGCAACTCAGGTGTGCATGTAGTCAAATCATTTTGCTGATCAGAGCCTCATGAAACTAACAGCGAACTCAGACGAAAAGGTAAAGAGGAGAAGGTAATCTGTGTAATGACAACAGCTCAGATTCAACTTAATCAGACAAGTTAGAAGGAATACATATAAAGAAATTTGATTGTTACAATTTCCTGGAGAATTGTAATGAGTATAAAATGCTTGACACAGAGTAGAGGCTAAGAGAGCCCATAAACTACAGACAGAAAACTCCTGATCCCTTTCCCAAGCAGAGAGATAGGGTAGCCAATTAGGATCTGGGTTTATATCTTCTACATTTTTTGCTGGCCTACCAATATCCTTTCCCAGCTGTTATGGAGTGCTGGGTGAATGTTGTACAGGTCTGTAGTACAATAAACATTTGCAAAACACTGAAGAAGATGAGAATCCCACTTACTCCCCTTCTCATGCCTTCGCTGAGTTGGGAGGTCAAAAGGTCTGGTATGTTGTATATATTTTTTCCATGGTTTTTTTTCCTCTTCTTTTTTCCTTTAAAAATATTGTTAAAAAAGAATTTGTCTCTGGGAAGGGAAGATATTTTGGCAATCTAAAAAAGATAACAATAAAAATATTATGAGATATGATAGTAGTGTCACCTCAAAAAATAGTAAAGTAGTGATGGGGGAAAATGAGCATGTGGATTGTTTTGGCATGAGACCCAATTAAGAAAAAAATTATCCTGGGATTATCAAGAGATAAAAATGAAGATAGAACAAAAAAAAAGAAATAAAATGGACATTTTGAGAGCAATATATTTTCATCTTTTATGGGAATGAAACCACTATACCTGGACCCCAAACTTTGGTATCCAGTGTGCTATGTAAGGAGGTAGTAATGCCAGTTAAGAGGTTTCAGATGGGAAAATTAATTAGACCTAACTAAAGATGCATGAAGAAAACACATGCTGAATGTGACAATTTCAGAAACACCCAGGAATCAGGCTTCAGGATTTCAAACAAAGGGAAATTGTGCATAGTATTATTAAGAAAAGATAGGGAGAGAGGGAGAGAGAGAGAGAGAGAAAGACAAAGAGAGAGAGAGAGAGAGAGAGAGAGAGAGAGAGAGAGAGAAAGACAGAGAGAGAGACAGAAAGAGAGAGTGAGAGAGAGAGGCAGAGAGACAGAGAGAGAGATCTGAGTTCATGTCTTTCTGTCTCTGACAAATACTAGCTGTGTGACTCTGTTCAAGGCACTTAATCCCTTTGTGGTCTAAGCAACTCTCTAAGACTAAGAGCTGCAGAGAAGGGGGCAATCTATTTCCTTTGAAGGAATTTCTTTCCTCAGGGATTCCTTAACCTAATGACATCACTGGTCTAGTCCCTATCCCATTTTTACCAAAAACAAACAAATAAACAAAACCATTCATTTTTAAAAAATCAGCTAGAGAACAAAACAAAACTCTAAAGCCTTCCTTACAGAAAGATATCTCCCATGCACAAGTCAAGCTCCTCTGAGATGGTGAGGTATTATAAATTGTTGTGCACTTAGAAGTCCCATCAACTGATGCAAAACAGAGCCTTTAGTCCTTCATTCTGTTGTTGTTTCAGTTATGTCTGACTTTCTGTGATCCTATTTGGGGATTTTCTTGGCAAAGATACTAGAAAGGTTTGCCATTTCCTTCTCCAGCTCATTTTTTAAAATGAGGAAACTGAAAGAAAGAGGGTTAAGCAACTTGCCCAAGGTCACACCGCCAGTAAGTGTCTGAGGTTGGATTTGAACTAGAGTTCTTTTGACTCCAGGGCCAGTGTTCTATCCAGCACACTACCTAGCCACTCTAAGCCTTTCATGAAGAACATATTGGTGCTAATTTTATACATAATTTGAACAAATTTGCTTATCTGACTTCTAGGCTTAGAGTCCATTAGGAGAAGTAAATAGAAGGGAGGAAGGATTTGCTAGAATCAGTCAAACATAGCATCAAGAAGAGGTAGCTGACAATCTGCCAAGGATAGAAAGACAGCAAGACCATTAAAAGTGGCAAAATACAAGCTTTTTAAGGACAGGACTTTTTCATTTGTATCTTTGTATACTTTTTCCACAGAGCAATTTTTTTTTTTTTTTTTTTGCATATAACAGTTGGTCAGTCCCAATATCCTTTAATATTAGTGTCAATGATCTTCAATTTATCCTGGCTGTTTCTTATTTGGACATGGTTGCTTGCATGTTGTCTTCCCCATCGGAAGTCCTTGAGAGGAGAGATTGTGTCTTGTCTTTCTTTGTATGTTCAACACTTAGCATAGCATCTTGTGTGTGTTCTTTCTTTGTTGCCGAAGAAGACCATGCCATCAGAGAAATGATGACATGACTTGCACTTGACTTTGTTTTTTGAATGAGGGAGGGCTGTGCAGGTCACCAGCCTCACTTCTCCTCCACAGCCATCTGAATCCAGTGACCAGATATTCATCAGGATGACTGGAGATGACCCAGGATGAGACAATTGGGGTTAAGTGACTTGTCTAAGGTCACACAGCTAGGGAGTGTTGTGTCTGAGGTGAGATTTGAACTCAGGTCCTCCTGACTCCTGTACTGGTGCTCTATGCACTGCACCACCTCGCTGCTCAGTGTCTGGTATACAGTAGGAACTTAGTACATATTTGTTGGCTTAACGACTGACAAGGAGGTCTTGTAGTGACTGACACCATACACACTTTATGAATTGAGTACGTACAACTAAAGAGATGATGTGGTTCAATGATTTTCTGAGTGCCAATATCCAGGGAGGTATGAACCAGAAAGACATGTCTTTTCCAAAATTCTTTGCCATTATCATGGGAGATGGCATGTATAGTTTCTAAATGGAATAGAATTCCCAATAGACTTTAGGAATATTCTCTTTGCAGATGACATTGATGTGATTGTGTATTTTCCAGTTGTCTAGCAAAATTAATCAACTTAGATGAGTAGTTGAACCAATCTATAGACATACCTTGGACCATCATTAAATGTAAGATAATAGAGTCCAGGATTGAACAAGAGGGGGAGATAGTGATGGAATTCATTTGGGAATTGACAGCCCTTTCAATGATCCAAAGCTTCTCTTTACTGAGAAAGTTTGATTTTGTTAACATCAATATTCTTCTGGTGATGCTAGGTTGTTGCTAGTTGTGGAATGTCATGATCTTAAATGAACTAAAATTGTGGGTGGCCCAAAGGATGGGGATTATGTATGCATGCCCAGGATGAGGAGCTGTGGATAGATCCGTATGAACCATATCGATGGAAGGAGTTGCACCACATTTGTGAGATCATGGTTTTAACAAAATGCATCATATCCAAGACTCTCAACATGTTGAGGCAGATAACTACTCACAGTTATTTAAATAAAAACAAAAACAAAAAACCCTTTTTTTGCAAGGAACTTTCCTTATAATCATCCCATGAAGTAGTTACTGTGATGATTATGATTCCCATTTTGAAGATGAAGAAACCAAAACCCAGAAAACAATAATAGAATCTCATATTTCTATAGCGTGTTGTTTCCCATAACAAACTTATGAGATAAATGAGGTGATGGAAGTGTGATTCTTATTTTTCACATGAGAAAAAATGAGTCTTTGAGGGAAGAAGTAATATACCCTGGGTTGTACAATCTTGGAATGCTCACTAGTTCTCCTGATCCTCCTAAGCATGCCCAACATGTCTTGTTATTTTGTCAATCATACAGGAAAATCTTTTGACCGTTTACTTGGTTTACCCACCAGTCAAATGAACATTCAAACATTGGTTGAAGCTGAGTCAGAGACTTTACAAGGACAATTGCCTAATGATCTAATGCTGAATCTTAATGCGTGAAGTTTTGCCCAAGGAGGAGGAGCTAAATGCAGGTCTGGCATTTTAGAAGACACTTACTTGATACAAGGTGGATTTTGGGGAAAGGTGATGCTGGAGACTGAGAGGGAGATATCAGCACTGGAGCAAAGTCTGCTGCAAAGGAAAAGAGTTCGTTAAAACAGCAACAAAAATTTGCCTTGGGTTATAAATAAATACATAGGATTTCAGTTGGATGAGACATCATTGGTCATCTAGCACTCAACTTCTCTGAAGTTCAGTTTCTGTTTCCCAAAAATGAAGGAGTTGTACTAACAGGCCTGTATGGTCCCTTTAGGCTCTAAATCTCTGATCCTGTAATGAATATCTCCTTGGCAGCTAGGTGGTGCACATGATAGAGTGCTGGGCCTATAGTCAGGAAGACATGGGTTCAAATATGACCTCAAACATTTTTCTAGTTGTGTAACTCTGGGCAAATCACTTAACCCTGTTCGCCTTAGTTTCCCTATCTGTAAAATGAGCTGGGGAAGAAAATGGCAAACCACTCTAGGATCTTTGCCAAGAAAACCTCAAATGGAACCACAAAGAGTTGGACATGACCGAAATAACTGAACAACCACGAGTAATATCCCTTGAGTCACCTGTTTTCCAGGATAACCTCTAGCTCTTCCAAATGAATCGTTAATCACATGGACTCAAGATATACCACTCAGGTGCTTCTCTGTTTCCTACACTGTTCTCTGACTCATTCCTAAAGGAATAAGATTATAAAAGGGTGTATTGTAATGTATTGTGCCTAAAATGAGGGAGGGGAGAGTTCTCTATTCTGCCCTTGTCAGCCCATATACACAGTGTCGTGATCCATTTAAGGATCTACATTTTATGATGAAATGGACAAGGTGTGACACAACTAGAAAGGGTGGTTAGGCTAGTCACCTTGTCATATGAGGGATAATGAACCTGTAGATGAGAGAAGACTGTAGATGAATATAGCTACTGTCAGTCAGGCAGGGAATAAACATTTCCTTCTTGTTGTTCAGTTGTTTCTCACTCTTTGTGACCCCTTTTGGAGTTTTCTTGGCAGAAATACTGGAGCAATTTGCCATTTCCTTCTTCTGCTCATTTTACAGAAGAGGAAACTAAGGCAAATGGTGTTGCTCAGGGTCATCCAGCTAGTACGTGTCTGAGGATGGATTTGATCTCACAAAGTCTTTCTGACTCCAGGTCTAACACTCTATCCATTGTGTCACCTAGCTTCCCTAAACATTTAGTGCCAGGTATTGTGCTGTGTTTGGGGACCCAAATAGAAAATGACAGTCTTTGCCTTCAAGGAGTTTACAATCTATATGTTTAAAGGTTTGTCCTTGATAAAGCTGTGAAAAGTTTTAATTCTTATCTGAACAATAAACTCTAATTTGAGGAGGCACTAAATGAGTTTGAGAATCAAAATGTTATTATTAGCTTAAGAGACCCCTGGTTTCAACTTTATAAGAGAACCTTAATGATAAGAGAAAGGATGTAAATAGAGGAACTTAGGGGTCATAGCTTCTTTGATATTCTTTTTATTTTGTTGTTTGATAACATAATGCTTTCTCTGCTTGTATTGGGGATATATCAAAACCCACAGGTGAAATGCTCTTTGGGGAAAAATCACTAAATTTCAGCCTCCTGGTCTCTCTTCCCTATATGCATAGTAAAAGGCTTGTTCCTGAGTATAATTTACTATGTTGTTAGATTATTTCTTTTTCATTATTTAGAAGAGGGGCTATATTTTGGTCTTCTTGATCCCAAAGGGTAAAGTTAGTAGCAATATGTGGAAGTTTAAGACTTAATATATGGAAATATTTCCTAATAGAGCTCTTCATAAACAGAATGGGCCACCATAATGGCAACTGGCAAAGGGCAGTAAGATTTCTGGTGCATCTTGAGGTTGTTTGAACACTAATCCATTTCAGGGCTGCTGTTGCAAGGAGTGGGTAGATACATAAGTCAAACTGAAGAGTAATGAATTTTCTAGGACCCTATAGTTGAAGAAATATGGAGCCAATGACCCCATTTTTTTGTTTTACCTTGCATTTTCAATCAAGGGAATAGCCATTCTGCAATGAGTTAATTTGTTTCATCCATCCCTGCCCATCTTAGAGATGGGAAGTTTGTGATGAGAAATTGAAGTTGACTACAGAGTTCCAGGAGAAGTTTGTGATGAGAAATTGAAGTTGACTACAGAGTTCCAGGAGACTGGAGGGGATGGATAACAGATATCAATCTGTAAGGGTACCTTTGTTTGAGAGGCTGGAGTTGGAAGGCTATTGAGAAGTTCCACCATATATCTATCTACTGCTTCTCAGTTTTGCAGTGATTTTATTCATCTAATTAAAGTGATTTAACTCTGAACTTGAGACTGAGATGATGTGTGAAGAATATAAAGGATCTTTAAAAAATGACTGTGTGTGTGTGTGTGTGTGTGTGTGTGTGTGTGTATGTGATGGGGAAGGATGAACTAACAAAATTCCAATCCAGTAGTAATTTGAGCATTATAGAAGGATTGGAGTCGTGACATGTACAACTTTTTACAAGAGGGTTAAACTTACCAGTGTGTGACTGTTTTGGTGCAGGTGCTTTGGTTGGTCCTGGAGTATCTGTCCCTGGAGTATTTGTTCCTTCGGTGAGACCAAAGAGAAGTGTGATTCGATGTCCTTTATCAGACAATCAACAAGCGTTTAAGTGCACCCTGTGTCCCAGATACTGTGCTAGCTACCAGAGTACCAAGGCAAAATCAAGGAGTGTCTTCCTTCAAGAATCTTGCAGTTTAATGAGAGAAGGACATGCACACATATGTATGCATGCATCAGATATGTATATATACAACACACATACATACATGTGTATATACATATATGTACATTATACATATATGCATACACACATATACACACACTAAACAGAGTGGGGAAGATATAGGCAATAGTAGGGGGGGAAACAAAGACAAGCTTCCTGTAGAAGGTAGTATTTAGCTAAGTTCTAAATGACTCACTCTAAATCATTCAAAAATGCGGAGGTAAGAAAGGAATGCGTTCCTTAGGAAATACAGGACAATCGATGTAAAAGAAGAGACAAGGATAAACTGCCATGTGTAAGCAATAATAAGAATTCCAGTTTAACTGGATTGCAGAGTGAGTCCATGGTGAGTTCCAAAAGAGGTCAGAAAAGGAAGCTGGGCTTTGGAACCCAGAGCTCACCTGTCTTATCAGACCCTGAGTCATACTTCAGCCTAGAAAGCCAAACGCCAGCAAAGAACCAGTTCCTTTGCTCATCCAAGGGGGATATTATAGAGCAGGAAGGCCTTGAAATGTGGCTAATTATAGCACTAATTTAGACACCCTTTCCACAGGCCATGAAGGTGCTGATTTCGTGAAAGATGAGACTACAGTCTGTGTATGACAGCTTGCGAAAAATGATTCTGCTTAGGTTCCTCTGTGGAACCTTTGCAGTAATGAGCTCCCCTGCCACCTGCTCTGGAAGCCCCGGCCCAGGTGCAAGGAAACATTGGACAAACGTCCTGACAATCCTTCCAGAGCATCATGGAAGCACATTACGAGGCCCATAATCCATCAGCAGAGCAAACTTCTTTGACCTGAGCAGCCTTCGTTTGCCTCTGGAATGGCTTCTTGGGGTCCTGGAGTACAGCACGATTTATGGGATGCCTGATAATGTTAGGAAAAGTATCAACAGAGTTATGGGCTAATGGGAGGCTTTTCTCTTTCCAAATAATTCTACAGCATGTTAAATGTAGTACAGCTGTCCTCTTGCAGCTAGTGACACAATTTATGTGCTACCAAGCTATGGCTTAGCCACTCTGCTGGAGAGGTTAATCTTTTAGAAAAATCAAAAACCAGAAAACAAAACAGTCTCGATTCTTCCAAGAGAAGGTTCACGAAATATCAACTTTTGCTAATAACTGTTCAAGACAACCTAGAGAATTCGTTTGTCCTTGCTTCATATCTATATATTCCATCTCCTCAATGGGAAAGAAAGCATGACATTGTGATCTTTTGAGTCCTGGATATGGAATCAGAAGACCTGAGCTCAAAATTTAGGTCTGAATTTGTTACCATCAGCAGTTCTATTCACCTTTCTGGCCCTCATTTTTCTTGTCTATAAAATGAAGATAATAGTAATACTTATAAAATCTATTTCCCAGTGATTGTGAGGATGTGAGGTTGTGAGGACGAAACAAGTTAATTCATAATGTATTATTAAGAATTAGTTTTAAGTTTTACAAAGTGCTTTACAAATATTATCTTACTTGATTCTCACAACAACCTGGGAGGAAGGTACTATTGTTATCCACATTTTACAGATGAGGAAAATGGAGGCAGAGAAAGGCTGGATGACTTATGCAAGGTCACATAGCTAGTGAGTATCTGAGGCAGGAATCGATTTCAGGTCCACCTTTTTTGTTAGCATCATCTATAATGGCACTAAATTACAGGCCTTTCCAATAAGGTCAGAGGTAAAGCAAGGATGCCTATTGTCACTAATACTATTCAACACAGTATTAGCTACAGCAATAAAACAAGAAAAAGAAATTTGAGGTAATAAGTATAGGCAATGAAAAACCACAATTATTACTTTTTGCAAATTATATGATAGTTTTACTTAGAGAATCCTAAGTAGTCAACTAAAAAAAAGCAATTGAAACAATTAATAACCTCAACAAAGTTTTGGATCTAAAATAAACCCACTAAGCTATGAGAATTTCTGTATAGTAGTAACAATCCACCTGAAAGAGATGGAAAGAGAAATCCATTTAAAATCAATACAGAAAGTATAAAAAACTGGGAGTAAAGACACAGGAACTACGTGAACACAATTACATAATAATCTTTATACAAATAAAGACAAACAATTGGAGAAATATTTATTGCTCTTAGGTAAACTGAGTCAGACTATAGAGGCAGAGGAATTTATATTTTATCCTAAAGCAAAAGCACCATCTAATGATTCTGAGCAGGACAGTGTTATTAGACCAACGCTTTAGGTAGGTTATTTTGATAGTTGTATGATAGATGGATGGGAACAGAAAGACATTGGGAGCTCAATTAAGTGGTTTATTAAATATAATAAAATTGAATTATTCAGTATTTTTTGCCAGCATTGTCAAAGTCTTGGTTATACATGTGAATCACTGAAGCATATTCCTTTAAAATGAAAATTCAAATGGCAATCATTTGCATGACCATCCTGTGGGTAATTGAAGACATGTTTTTAGGCTTGGATAATTTAATGGTGAGGTTATTTGCTATTCAAGATCATCCACATCACATGAGCAATCTGCCACTAAAGCATTTCTCCCTCTGCACAAATGTATTTCATCACATAAGCCTCGGAGAAGTTAATCTCCATAAAATCCACCAGTCTACCACTCAAACATATAATAATTAACCTTTGACTGTTTCATAAATCCCACTGAAAAGTCATAGGCTGTATACTGAGTGGGAGCAAAGCAAGTTAATAAAAGAGACAAGCTGTAAAAATTTTAAAAGACAGGAGAGATTGATATGAATGGCCCTAGCTAAACTTGGTCTCTTAGGAGAAAACCTGAAGTAATAGTCTGGAGATAGAATGAAAACATTGTCAGCCAATGGAAAACAATGATATCATCAACATCCAGTCTGATTGGCTGAGGGCTTGCCTAGGACGGCTATGCAAGTTGATTAGCTAGTATGCATGGTCCTTGCATTTACACTATTTGAAAGACAAGCAAATTCTGAGTACTGAAAAAGAATGAATTTGGAATGTTATCACAGGTCTCAGCTGAGTAACCAAAACAAATTCTCCAGGAGAGCTCTAGTCCTAAAACCTTCTTGGATGGAAGTGGGATTTTGACTTTGGGAAGGACCAAAAATCCATTCTCCCTCTGCTCCCAAGTCATCCCACTCTCCCACCCCCTTCTATCCCCCACTCTCAATCCTGCAAATGGAGGTAGAATGATATTCTAGGACCTTTCCTAGGGCAATGGGCTGCAATAGAAAGACCACTGAATTTGGAATCACACAAAGTCAGGGCGTCATAGAATCTTAGAATAGCAAAGGGCCTTGGAAGTCATCTTGTTCCAGCCCATACTTGAACAGGCACATAGCCAATGAGTAGTGATCTGGTTTTTAGTTTATGACTCCTAGTGAGGGAGAATCTCCTGAAGTAATCCATTCTACTCTTAGATGCCCTTATAAGAAGACTTTCTTGACCCTAAGACTAGCTCTTCTCTTTTGCATAGCTTCTACATATTACTCCAACCCTCTGGGGCTAAGCAGAATTAGTCCAATTCCTTTTTCTTTAGATACTTAAAGATAACTAAGTATTGTCTTCTTCAGGATGAATATCTCTACTTCTTTGAACAGATCTTTAGATAGTTACTAGCTGAGTTATAGAAGATCTGTCAGCCTCATTATCTGTATCTGTAAAATGGGAATAACAGTAATATCAACCTATATCCCAGGGTTGTTTTGAGAATCAAATGAGATAATGTTTGTAAAGTGCTTAATAAATACTTATTCCCTTCCCTCCAATCTCCCTAAAGATCTTCCTACCTCCTTTAAGTACTCAAGGTTAACAAGCTGTGCCTTTCTTCCTAATTCATTGACTATGGAGAGGTGCTAGTGATTTCAGCCAAGTGATTCATGGCTCTTCTCTGCTCAAAAACCATCAATACCTCCCCAGTGTTTCTATCATGATACTTAAGATTATTCATACATATTTAGAGCTGAAAGAGACCCGAGAAATATTCTAACCTAACATCCTTATCTTACAGATGGGGATATTGAGGCCCACACAAGCTGTCACTATCCCAAGTTCACACAGGTGGTATGAGGCGGAATCAGAATTTGAACACAAATCTAGTATTCTTTCCACTGTACAACGTTTTGGTCAATCTGACTATACTACCTGTCACTCCCCTTGTTCTCTAGGCAAACAAGCTTTCTAATTGTTCTGTAATCTCTTCTTTATTCTCTCCTGCCTCTATGCATGTGTCTAGGCTGTATCTCACATCTAGAGTGTGTTCCCTACTTCTTTCTACCTTTTGAAATGTTTCTTTTTTCCAAGACTGAAACTGGGTGCCACCTCTTCCATGAAGCATTACCTGATTGTTCCTCCTGATCAGGCTTTTTGTCTCCTCAGCTTTTCATAGAGCATGCACTTTGGCTTTCTTTGCCAATCTCAGAGGTTACCTACTAATTAAACTTTTTGTTTGTGTTTCTTTTCCTTCCTTATTAAGCTTTAAGTCCCAGAGTGTCAAGGATTTGTCACTTTTTTTCGTATCTCTGAAACTTCAATGAGTATCTTACCAATAATAGTGTCTTAAATATTTTTTGAAAGAATGAGTTCATGAATGAATGAATCTAACCTTACTCCCATCAGAACTAATCTATCTTGTGATCAGGGTCAAGAATTTTATTTTCTCTTAGAGGTAACAATGAGTGGTAATGGAATTTATGTATATTTCACCTATGGTTTTTTCTCAGCCCTTATAGAATCTTTTGGCTAAAGGAAGGGAGACGATTGTAGTTCAGTGTTCAATAATGTAGTCTTTTCATTCTTTCAGAATCCCACTTTGTCTTCATTGAAGTCTACTCATTCTGCTCAATCTACCCATATTCCAAGGCCTAAATTCCATATCAGGTCCTCCAGGAAGTCTTCCCTTTGTATGTCAATCCTTATTGTTTTTTCATTTTCCATTTTCCATTTTCCAAAGCAAGTATAGTGACAGAACATGAGGTTTGGACTCTGAGGTCTGGGGGAATGAATGATCTACAACATGAGTCATAGAATTTAGAGCTAGAAGAGGCCTTGAAATTATCTAGTCTAACAACCTAATGTTACAGATGAAGGAACTAAGTCCCAGGTAAATTATTTGCCCAAGGACATAGAGACAATTGGTAGCAGAAAGAAGATGTAGAGTCTTTTGACTCTAAACCTTGTACTATTTGCATTATAGAATGTTGTGTGACTTGGGATGCCACTTTCTCTTTGGGCCTTATCCATAAAATAAGGAAAGGGGTGGAGCTAGATGGTCTCCAAATTCCCTACCAACTCTAATTCTAGAATTCCTACAGCATGTAGTATTTATTATACCTCCCAATTTGGGATTTAATTAACCTGGTTTTAGACACTACTCTTTGTGACTCAACCCTATTTTTTCAGTTAGACCATGAGCTTTTCTGTATCCTCTACATGCAGGGGATAGGGTGCTGGACATGGAGGCAGGAACACATGAACTTTAATCCTATCTCACACATTAGGTATGTAACATTGGTCAAGTAATTTAACCTCTTTGAACCTCAGTTTCCTCATCTGGAAAATAAGGATAACGAGCATTTCTATTTGTGCTTCATTTAGGCCATATGTGCACTCTTTGCACATCTGTGCTAATAGCATGGTCATGAGGATAAAATGAGATAAAGTTTACAGACCAAACATGATACAGTACATACAGGGCTAGACAGAGAGTCAGGAGGACCTGAGTTCAAATTCAGTCTTGGAAACTTATTAGCTATGTGACCCCAGGCAAGTTACTTAAACTGTTTGTGGAAGTTTCCTCATCTCTAAAATGGGGATGATAATAGGACTTGTCTCAGGGATATTGTGAGTATAACATGAAATAATATTTACATAGCACCTTGTAGACCTTAAAGTGCTATGTAAATTCTCATAATAACAAAAATAATAATTATTAAAACATTATTTGCTAATGTTGAGGTTCAGGGATACTCAGGACCCCAAAATACTGATTCACCAGGTCCTGCCCAAATGAATTCAAGTCAAGCTGTTGGGGTACAGACCTGGGAACCTCCTAGAACTCTTCTGTTAATCTGGATTTTCATACACAAATCTGTTACCCTTAACTAGCCTGGCCTACATGGTCTGTTGCCTATAGATTGCCTCATCCTGAGCCATTGCCAGCCATCTTGACTCTGTCCTGCCACTGGACTATGATGACTCTGGAGGAGAGAGTGAGTCTGATGATTTCATGCAACTCTGCCTCACTTAAATTCAATTTATGCACAAATCAAAAGACATCACCCATACCATTTCACTATTATGCCTAAAAGTCCTGTGGCAACAGGCAAGTGATGAAGCAGCAGGTGTGGATACACTGGGAGCTGTAGTCACAACCCTGCACACAGATGGTCTAGGCCATAGGGTCATTTCTCACTGGAAGCAGCAGTGGGATTCAGCAGCCCCCTGGGCGTCTGAGCAACCTTTTAAGGATCCTACTGCTCACTTCCTAGTGTGAGGAAGGGGGCTAGAAAAGATGCCCTAAACATTGTCTACTTATTCAACCCTCGCTTGATTACGGCGGCAGGTGGGGAATCCCATTATGCATTGAAACACACAAAAAATGTACAAAGTGTACAAAAACATCTCAAAAGATGATTCCATTCACCATTGGCACATGGAACGTGCACACACTAGCAGACAACACAAAATCCAGTAGACCTGAAAGAAGAACTGCTCTGGTTGCAAGAGAACTCATCAGGTATTGCATCCAAATAGCAGCCCTGAGTGAAACAAGGCTGGCAAATGAAGGCCAACTTACTGAAGTTGAGGCTGGAAACACATTTTTCTGGAGGGGGCACAGTGAAGGGGAGTGCCATGAATCTTCAAAATAGGTTTTGAAATCAAAACCAATCTAATCAGAAAGCTGGTATGTCTGTCAAAAGGAGTGAATGACAGGCTCATGATAATGTGATTGTCACTCGCAGGAAAAGGCCATGCCACCATCATCAGTGCCTATGCTCTCATCATGACAAATCCTGATGAAGTCAAAGAAAAATTTTATGAAGACCTAGAGATCTTTATCATCAGTGTGCCAAAAGAGGACAAGCTTATAATTCTGGGTGACTTTAATGCTAGCATAGACTCAGACTACCAGACCTGGCAGGGAGTCCTAGGGAGGAATGGATTTGGAAACAGCAATAGCAATGGTCATTTACTGCTGAAGACTTGTGCGTCACATGACCTCATCACCAATCCTGCTTTCCATTTATCTAAATGCAATAAAACTTCATGGATTCACCCTTGCAGCAAACACTGGCATCTAATAGACTATGTGATTATAAGGAGAAGAGGCAGACAAGATGTGAGAGTGACAAAGGCAATGTGTGGTGCAGAGTGCTAAACTGATCATACACTTATACTTTCCAACCTAAATATTTGCATCCATCAAAAATGCTGCCCCCAGGCCAAAATGACTACCAGAAGAATTAATGTCAACAAATTAGAGCTCTTCTCTGAGCATGAACAGTTTGTTGCTAACTTGGAGGAAAGTTGAATGAACACACAGTTGGCAACAATGGAGCAGAAAAGGAGTGGGCAGCTTTCAAAGATTTGGTGTACAACACTGCATTTACTCGTCTGGGTCAGAACACTCACAAACACCAATACTGGTTTGATGAAATGACAGGGAAATTCAGAAGCTGCTAAATGAAAAACGAGAACTCCACAGGACTTACCAGCAAGATAGTTCATCCACTTCTAATAAGACAGCATTTAATTCAATCAAAAGCAAAGTACAAGCAAAGCTTAGAGAGATGCAAGATTCCTGGCCCAGTAAGGAGGCAGATGAAATTTAGTTTTATGCTGATAGTAACAATCCAAAGTGCTTTTATGATTCCCTGAAAGCTATTTATGGACCAAAAACCTATGGTGCATCACAACTACTCAGTGCTGATGGAGCCACATTGATTAGTGATAAGGACATGATCCTAGAGAGATGGGTTGAACACTTCCATAGTGTTCTCAACAGACCATCATCAATCAATGTTGAGATCACTGACCATTTACCTCAGGTTGAAATCAATCCCTCCTTAACTGAACTTCCAACTGAAGAAGTTTTGAGGGCTATTAGACTCCTTTCACGTGGCAAAGCACCTAGTGCTGATTCTATTCCAGCTGAGATTTACAAGGTAGGGGGACTATTGTTGATATAAAAGCTGACTGAAATTTTACAGGTTATATGGTAAGAGGAGGTTATCCCCCAGGAGTTCAAGGATGCCTCCACTGTCCAGTTCTATAAAGGTAAAGAGAATGGATTGCCCATTGACAATTACAGGGGAGTCTCTCTTAGTCATTGCTGGCAATGCCCTCCTTAATAGGCTGATCCTTCACCTGGAAGATGATCATATACCTGAGAGCCAGTGTGGCTCCAGAAAGGACTGGGCAACAATCAATATGGGGTTTGCTGCCCAACAACTCCAGGAGAAATACCAGAAGCAAAACAGAGGTCTGTACACAACCTAGATCTGACCAAAGCCTTTGACACTTAATCGTGAGGGCTTATGGAAAATTATGTCAAAATTTGGTTCCCTGGAGAAGTTCATCAATATTGTATGTCAATTTCATGATAGCATGTTTGCCTGAGTTCTGAATAATGGACAATGCTCTCAGGCCTTCCCAGTCGCCAGTGGAGTGAAACAGGGCTACGTGCTTGCTCCCATGCTTTTTTAGCATGATGTTTTCAGCCATGTTGTCAAATGCTTTCAGTGAGGATGAACATGGCATCAAGATCAACAAGTAAGTTTGAAAAGGCTACAAGCCAAGACCAAAGTGGAGGTAGTGTTGATACACGATTTTCTGTTTGCAGGTGATTGTGCACTCAATGCAGCCTCTGAAGCTGAGATGCAACAAAGTGCATCAGTTCTCTGCTGATTGTCTTAATTTTGGACTAATAATTTACACCAAGAAAACACAGGTGCTCCATCAGCCACCACCACACCATCCACATATGGAACCCTCAATTACAACAAATGCAGAAGTTTTGAATGCCATGAATAAGTTCACTTATCTTGTTAGTGTACTTTCCAGCGATGTACACATTGACAATGAGGTTGATACACACATTGCCAGAGCTAGCTCAGTGTTTGGGAGGCTCCGAAGAAAAGTTTGAGAGAGAAGAGGTATTAGACTGACTACCAAACTGAAGGTCTGCAGAGTCGTTGTGCTGACAACATTGTTATATGCTTGTGAAACACAGTCTATCAGCGCCATGCCAGGAAACTGAATTGCTTCCATTTCAACTGTCTTAGGAAGATTCTGAGGATTACATGGCAGGATAAGGTACCAGACACTGAAGTCCTTGTTTGAACTGAACTGCCAAGTATTCAAACTATGCTTCAGAGAGGGCAACTCTGATGGGCTGGCCAAGATGTTCGAATGCAAAATGTACGCTTGCCAAAAAGACTGTTTTATGTTGAACTCACATGGGGCAGGAGATCACATCGTGGTCAGAAGAAGTGATACAAGGACGCTCTCAAGATCTCTCTCAAGAACTTTGGATTTGATTGTGCAACATGGGAGATACTGGCACGGGAACACTCAGCATGGTGTGTCCACATCAGAAAAGATGCTGTGCTCTTTGAGCAAAGCAGAATTGAGACAACACAAAGCAAACGCAGGATGCACAAATTTGGAATATCTACCTCAAATATTCTCATGGATTATTTATGCCCAACCTGTGTTAGAGCATTTAGAGTTTGTATTGTTCTGATCAGCCATAGTCAGACACACTGAAATTTCACTTTATCATGGTGATGTCATTTTGGTCCTCTTGGAAGAGGAAGGACAACCACCAATCAATCCACTAACCAACCAACCAACAGATTGCCTCTGGCTTATTTCCATCCTTGACTACTTTCCATCCAAACCCTCCTACATTGTCTGATACCTCCAAATAACCTCCAGCTGTTTGCCACCCTTGATTACATCACTAGTTACCCCAGTCCCATCAAAATCCTACTGAGACCCCCTCCTCCCAGACTATTAGACCACCCTCAGATTTCTCCCACAATCTTTCTGTATATAAGTTCCATCTCGCCTTTACGAAAGTGCTCTGATTCTGTCTAGTTGAGATTCTTTCTGACCAGCTCATCAATACAAGCATCACAAATGATTAGGTTTCTTAAGAGTCAGCCCAATATGGTGAATCTTAATAATTTTTTTTCATTGGCTGAAAGAGGGCTTGAGTTGAATTCATTTGGCAGGACCTATTTGGGAGTCCCGAGTACTGCAAACCTCACATTATGGTTCCCTTACTTCAACAAAACCTTTTTTCAGCCAAAGAAAAACAAAGTTTATTTAAAATCTGCCATATTAGGTAGACTCTTAAGGAATCTGAGCATCTGTGACACTTGTCACAAGTGGGCCAGATAGAATCCAAGCTAGATTAAATCTGAGCATTTACTTGGAGGCAAGATGGATTTTACTTACACAAAGACTGTGGGAGGGATCTAGAGTTGGCCCAGTAGTCTGGGGTAACTAGAGCAGGGGTTTAGGGAGGATCTTGGTGGAGTGGGAAGTAGCCAGAGGCAATCCGGAGGTAATAGACAATGGAAAACTGGGCTGGGCTAGGCTAGGTTAAGGGCAACCGATTTGGGCTTGAAAAGCCAAATCAAGTGGGAAGATCCAGAGAGAGTTTAAGGGAGTTCCCAGAGCCTAAAGCCCATCATTAAGAGTGGCAACTGAATTTAGAGGCAGAAAAATTTGCATTTGAATTGTGTCTCAGATACATGACTGTGTAAATTATTTAAATTTCCTGAGCCTTAGTTTCCTTATCAGTAAAATGAGATAGCATCTACATCCCAGGTTGTGAGGATCAAATGGAGATATTAAAGATCTTTATAAAGTTTAATAAGTTGGCTTATACAGTAAATGTCAGCTATTATTATGGTGATCTAAATATACCTGTTCATTTGATGGACTGATTATCTATTGAGAGGGATTTAGTAATCTTTACCTGAGAAAAGAAATTCATCAATCATATCTTCTCCTTGCTTGGAAAGGGTGATCGTCATTGAAGATGGCGAAGTACTCAACACTTAAAGGTAAGAACAACAAACAAAACAATTGGAGATGAATTTTCTGGGAATTAAAAATGAATTCAGAGACAAAGAAATAGTGGATAATGAGAAATATTATTATTAATAATCAATATCTTGGGGAGATTCAGAGGCCCCACCCCCATCCCTTATTCCTAAATCCTGATGAGATTGGATTCTCTTTCTTGTTCAGGACCCCACCCTGAAGCTCTTGTGCTCTACTCAGGTTTGGGTGAGATATACATTCTTTGAATGGATAGCCTAAAGATAGGGATGGTCTGGTATTGAGATATTTTCCCTATCCAAGGGTGACATTCTCAGCCATTTATTTTAATGTACACCTCCTATCATGCTAACCAATTAGATTAGCTTGCAGTTTGTTGGACTACCTCTTGTCCAAAAGCATAAAACCTAAGGAAGTAGCCATGTGGTCTCTTTTATGAATAGGAGAATAGGAAGCTGTTCTTGTCAATCTCTTACAGGTTGTGATTGATAAAATTTATTATAATTTGCCCCAGATTTGTCTTTCAAAATTATTTTGTTCATCGCCATGGGAAGATAGTAGCCTTTCAATATGACCACATGGTATAATATGAGCACAGCAGGGGATTCTCTAGATAGACTATTGTCCCTTTGTCTGTGTTTATCTTCTCGACTGCTTTTTTGTTTTCTTGCTATAGTGAGTGTTTCTAGCATTATGTTAGATAGTATTGATGATAATAAACGTGTTTCTAGCATTATGTTAGGTAGTAGTGATGATAATAAACATTCTTACTTTTGCTCTTGATTTAATGGAAAGGTTTTTGAACTTTCCTCCATTCATATAATATTTGATCTTCATCTTAGATAAATATTATTTATTATATTAAGGAAATATCCATTTCCTCCATTTACTTCTATGCTTTCTAGTGCTTTCAATAGAAAATGGATTTGGATTTTTGTCAAAAGACTTTTCGCCATCTACCGATATCATTTGATTTTATTATTTATGTTATAATACCATTTATTATGTTTATAATATTTCTCATATTGAACTAACCCTGCATAAATCAATCCTGGAACAAATCTAGCCTGGTCCAAGTATATAATAACATATATTGTTTTAGCCTGTTTCTTAATATTTTATTTACTTTTTTTGCACCAGTTAATTAAAGATAGTTGTTTATAGCTTTCTTTTTTTGCTTTTTCTTAGGTATCAAGATTTTTTAGGTATCAAGATCATATTTCTATCATAGAAAGAGGTTAGTAGGCTTCTATCTATTTTCTAGTTTGGCAAACTTTTTATGTAATACTAATGGCAATTTTTCTTTGAATATTTGTTAGGTCCATTTATAAATGCATCTAGTCTGGAGTTTTCCACCTTTTCTTTGCAGGACGTTTATGGTTTGATCAATTTATTTTTCTGATATTGGGTAACTTAAATAATGTATTTTTTCTCTAATCAATCTATTTTATATTTTTATAGATATTCAATTTTCATTAAGTTGTCAGTTTATTTTTAGCTAATAATTGGACAAAATTCTGATGGCTTCTTTTACTGTATTTTCAGTTGTTTTGAGTGCTCTTATTCACTTTTGATATGAACAATTTGACATTCCTCTCTTTTTAAAAAATCAGACTAGCTAATGTTTACCTATAATGGGACTGATCAGATTTGTTGTTCTTTTCCATTCATTCATTTGATCTTTTTGTGGATGAAAGAGTATGAAAGATAATAAATTTTCTCCTAAGTATCATTTTCATTGCATTCCATACATTTTGGCATATTGTCTCATTAATATTTTCTTTGTTAAATTTTTTCATTTGTTCTAGAGTTTATTTGTTCACCACTTCTTGTTCTCTAATTTTTAATTCTTCCTCCAAAGACCACTTTTTAAATAGACTTTTAATTGCATTATGATCAATAAGTGATATTTAGTGTTTTTGCCTTTAAGCATTTCAAGTGAGGTTTTTTTTTTCCCTAATACATGATCAATTTTTGTGAAGGTGCCACATGTGTCTGACAAGTATGTGAACTTCTTTCTGTTCCCTTAAAGAATTCATTGTTACCTGAAGTTAAGTAGGTGTCAGCTGAAGTGCCTTGTGTCATCATAACCCTTGTAAGGGAAGGAAGCCTGTAAGGTGTTCTTGTGGATAGGGTCTTGTCTTCACCTGAAGGTCCAGTTTGCATCAGGGAAGAGATTTTCATAGTGGAAATTCCAGACCCTTCCAATCTCAGGGTTTGTGTCCATGATGGGAATTTTGTAGCTGTTACTTCAGATCTTTTCAGAGACTCACTCTGAGCCCAGGTAGTCATTCTAGTGGCTATAGAGAGACAAAAAAGAAAAAATCTGTATTAAAATGTTGTTGAGAAATAATGAGTCACTTTTATGTAATACTTTATGGTTCCAAAGCACTTTACATACATAACTTCACTCACCACAATCCTCCAAAAATCAGAGTAGGTGCATTTCTAGAATTAGAGGATCTTAAAATGGAATTCATAGTACACAGGGTGATAGATCCTGTGAAAGTCACTTAACCTCAGTACCTAATCTGTAAAATGGGAGGAGGAAACAATATAGATTTTAGGGTCACTTTTAGCTCTAAATCTACTATAGTATGAAAGGGACCTTAGGCCATGCTTAAGTGGATATGGTATTTAGAGTTATAGGTGCTATTTAAAGGATTTCAGAAACATTTTGTAGGAAGAGTTCATAAAGTCATTTATTTAAAGCTTGAAAGGACTTTAGTGGCTATTGACTTAAATTCATTCATGTTATAAATGAGTAAATTGAGAGCAAGAGACTTTAAGTAACTTACCTAGGATCACATAGGCAGTAAATACGTGAAATGGCAGTTAAGCTTAGGTCTTCCTATCTCATTAACTATTATATCAGCTTTTCAAAGGAAGATCGTTTTACATATATTACAATGAAGTTACTCTCTTTCTTTGTCTCTTGGTGTATCTTTCTCTCTCCTTTCTCTCCCTCCTTCCTTCCTTCCTTCCTTCCTTCCTTCCTTCCTTCCTTCCTTCCTTCCTTCCTTCCTCCTTTTCTTTCTTTCTCCTTCTCTCTGCCCCTTTCACTGCAGTCAATTAGGAAGTTGTCGCAATGGTACAAATTTAAGATCTAGGAAGCCATGATAGACTATAATGCTCCTGCAAAGGTACAGAGCTTAGGCGCTCTTAAAGAGACTCTATGGTCAGTTTACAAGATATTCTCTTTTGGTAGGTATTCTATAAATCTGCCTAAGACGTTAATGTGTTAACTGGTGGTGCAGTGATTATTGTGCTGAGCCTGATGTCAGAAAGACCTGAGTTTGAATCTAACCTCGGGAACTTACTGCTTGTTACCTCAGTTCCCTCACTTGCAAAATGAGTAAAATAATATCAAAGTTGTGGTAAATCTCAAATAAAATAGCATGTATATATATATATATATATGTATATATATATATATATATATATGTGTGTGTGTGTGTGTGTGTGTGTGTGTACATATGAAATTTTAAAAGCTCCTGGCACAAAGTAGACACCATAGAAATATTTATTCCCTTTTCTAAGGAGAGATCTTTAGGCCATGATTTTCAAGATTTAATTGGGATGCTAATTTCAGTTCCCAGACAAATATTAAAAATAGCAATGATAATGACAACAGCAACAATGAATCATGGGCACCACAAAAATAAATACTCTAGTGTTGGGACAAACTTAGGAATCATGGTGTGATGGAAATAGCATTGGTCCTAGACTAAGAACTCTTGGATCCAATTCCTGGCTTGAAACTTAGCGACTGTATGACCCTGAACAAATTACTAAACCTCTCTGAGCCAATTAGTTCTCTCATCTGGAGAATAAGGTTTATGATATTTGTAATAGGTCATAGGGTTGTTTTAAGGTAAATACTTTGAAAACCTTAATGTTCTATGGAGATGTGAGCTGTTGCCTGCTTAGAATCCAGTCAAATTCAATGGCTTTAAACACCCCTATCCCCACCCCAAATTACTCATTTAAAAAAAAAAAAATCTTCCTATAGACTGGGATCCTAGAAAAGGTAAGTTTCAAATTTGCCAGAAATGAGGTATGACCTTAGACAAGTCACTTACTAAAGTTTAAATCCCACCTCTGATCCTTACTAGTTGTATGGCCCTTGGGCCCAGTGCTTACACTTTTTGAGCATCAGTTTCTTCATCTGTAAAATGAGCCAGTTGCACTAAATCTATGTGCCTATATATTTCTGTGATAGGGAATGCTTGTTTTTATTTCCACCACTAGATGGCCCCTCTGCCTACTCTATATAAAGGAGCCCACTGAAGCTTTCTTCACTGGTACCCTGGATTAGCTGGAATTGACAAAGGAATATGTTAGTGCAGAAAAGCAAAATATAGATATTATTTAGGTGCTATCAGGTTAAGTAAAATGAAAATACGTTGTTTTGAACTTGGGTTCCCTGAATTGTCATATTATAATTTTATGTGGATTTATGGTGTATCTGTTCTATACAACTTGTCCCCAAAATCTCAGTGTTGTTTTAAGCTTTAATAGTATAAAACTGCATTAGGATTTTTGGGGCATCCTGTATACATCAGGGGTTTTCAGACCTGGAAGGATAGTTAGAAATCACTAGATAACAACTTTAGAGTGGGAGAACACCTTAGAGGTAATCTCTTCCAACCTCCTCATCGACTTTAAGTGACCTCATGAAGGTAGTAAGTAGGAAAGCCAGGTTCCAACCCTTGACTCCTCCAGCCTAATCAGGGATGATAGTCTCCTGCCTCTACTAGTCACATATGTAGGAAGTATTTAACTAACACTATTATTATTATTCAGGAAGTAGAACATGCCATGACCCTTCTACAAGGGGTCTAACGACTAAAGTAGGAATTTTTAATAAGGTACATCACCTTGAAAGTGATTCCTTCTATAGGTTGATTATCTAGAACTAGAAGGTACCTCAGAGGATCACAGATATACAACTATAAGAGATTTTAGATGTCATCTTGCCTCTCCTCTTCATTTTTCAGTGAGAATATTGAGACCCAGAGAGGTTAGGTGACCTTATCAAAATCACACAGGTATTAAGGAGAAGAATTACAATTGGAGCTCAAGACCACTTACTCTATCTAAATCAAAGGGGCTTTTTCATTATGGCATACATGGAAGGCTGACATTTGGGTTGGGCTTTGAAGGATGGACAAAATTTGCATAGAAAGGAAGGAGGAGGGCATTCTAAGTTTCAGAAAAAACTTGAGCCAGTTTCTAGGGAGAACAGTATGGAATTCAGAAACAGAAAGTGTTGAAGAAATACTCTGGTCTAGTCCAACTCCTGCAGAATGATCAGATACTCTCACCCAGAAAAGTGGCCACCTTTGAAGACTGTCTACCAGTCTTCCTGCTTGCCTGTCTGTCTACCTGTCTGTCTGCTTGTCTTCCTTGTCTGTCTGTCTGTCTACCTGTCTGTTTACTGGTCTTCCCTCTCTATCTGCCTGTCTTCTTCTCTGTCTGCTGTCTATCTACTTGTCTGCCCTGTCTATTTGTCTGTCTTTCTGCCCTATTTGTCTGTTTGTCTGTCTGTCTGTTGGTCTGTCTGTTTGTCTGTGCTATCTGCCTATCTGTCTTTTAATTCACTTACCCAAAATACCAGACACATTACTGCTAAATGTGTAGTTAATAACAGGGGACTTTTCCACCATTTCCCAAAAGTCAGAAAGATTTCTTCCTGTTAAAAAAGAAGAAAAGAAAATTTGGAAAAAGAAAATTCCATTTCTGACGTCTAAGAAAAGACCAGCTGTCTCACCTGTTTTCCCTGTCATCACACAGATGTAGATGCAGTCGGACTCAGTGCTCTGACTCACTGAAAGATAAACGAATACACACTGACAGCTTTGTAATTGTATCCATGTCACAATTGCTCTGTATAAATGAAAATTCCCAGACCTAGATGTTGAGGGACATGTACTTCAATAGCATAATCCCAGAGTGCTTCAGAAGGAAGGTTGCTCCATGGCAAATGATACTGACAACTGAACATAATGAAACCTGATGTGAATTCTGAGGGATAAAGCTCTCAGGACAGGACTAGAGAGTATATCATGGTAGAATGGAAAGAGAAATAGTTCTATAGTAAGAGTATATGACTTCAAATTTTGATTTTGAAGCCTATGGGCTGTATGACCTTGGGTAAGTCATTTTACATCTGTATGCCTCTGTTTCCTTAACTTTAGAATGAGGCATGGATGACCTTTGAGGTCCTGTCTTGCTTTAGATACTATGCATATATTAGGCTACTTATTTCCTGTTAAATTGTTGACAATCCAGTTGCCTGGGAACTGATTAGATCAATTTCTTTAATAATCAGTTAATTGCTTGCTAATTTCTTATTCAAAAGAGGAGCAAGTCATAGGTATATTCCTTGTAGCCCATATTCCCAAAGCTAATGGTTATTTATGTAATATATTTTGTAAGATGAGAAACCAAACTAAACTTCAAACGTGCAACTCATAATATTTCATCGTATCACTGCCTTAGGACAGATTCCTGATCACATTTCCTTATTAATAATTCTATGAGGTGAGTAGGTCAGGTCATATTATCTTCATTTTATGGATGAGGAAATTAAGGCTCAGAGAGGTTATTTGCCCATGGCCACACAAATAATAAGCATTACCAAAGATAATGCAGGTGGTATTTTTCTTATATTTTCTCACTCCAAGACTGAGTTTCTTGTGCTGCTCATAGAATGAAACTGCTGAGTTTTTATAATTACACTTGCCACATAATCTGCAAATCTCTGTTAGCGTTAATTGGAAGAGTCACCTCCTTCTCTCTTGCTACCCATCTCCCTTGCTTCCTAGCTAAGTAGTAACCTGACAGTATCTGACTGTCCATGTAACAGGGGATGGAAGAATGAAGGCCCAAGAAACAGCATCACGAAGCATCAAGGATTTTGAATGTTTTTGTGTTCCCAGGATTAGATCTTAATTGGCTGCTCACCCATAACACAGCCCTACTATATATATTTACATCTCTATCTATAGATGCATATATATACTTACATATATACACACATGCACATATACACATCTGTGTATATATGTATGTATGTGTGTGTGTATATATATATATATATATATATATATACATATATATATATATGCATATGCTTGTACATAAACAGCTAGGTGGCAAAGTGGAAGGAGTGTCAGGTCTGGAGTCAGGAAGACTCATCTTCTTGAGTTCAAATCTGGCCTCAGATACTTACTAGCTGTGTGACCCTGGGCAAGTCACTTAACTCTGCCTCAGTTTTCTCATCTATGAAATGAGCTGGAGGAGGAAATGGGAAACCACTTCAATATCTTTGCCAGGAAAATTCCAAGTGCGGTCATAGAAATTTTGACATGATTGAGATGACTAAACTTCAGCAACTCACTTGTATGTACAAAGGGATGCCAAACCCCAAATCTGCCCTGTGTTTTCATGATTGACCAACCTGAGAGAATGGAGGTTGACTTGAAAATCTCTGTGAGGTAGCTAGTAGAGTTCCCAATGATGTCAACCAGGAGAGCTGTAAAATCTAGAATACAGAATAGAATACATTTATAATCCTTATTCATAAACACATGAGAAAAAAAAATTGTTTCCAACCAACTTCTTTTCTCAATTCCCCTTGAATTTCTTCTTTATTCTACTTTGAATGACTTAATTACCACCCCACTTCTAAGTATTATTCTCTTAGTCTGTGAGTGGAATAGAGGAGGATGCCTTGTTTTACACCCTTCATTCTCTCACAGCTTCTAACATAAGCTTATATGTCATGACTGACATTTGTTAAGTATCTTATGATTTTCCAAGCATTCATTTCATCGTAAAAACAATCCTATGAGATGAGTGGTATTAGTATTATTGAAATTGTAACTAGGGTGAGATGGTCAGGACTTTTCCCTATAGAGCTGATATTGGAAGAAATTTCTTTTATTGGACATCTGCTGCTACTGTGGTGTCAGAGTCCCCTACATCCATGAGAACCTTGTTTACTCTCTTTTACTCTGACCCAGGTTCAATCCTCTCATTCCCCAGTCATCATCAAGCCCCTTGTTAGAAGGTGCCACATCCCATGGTGAGGGAGAGGACCACTGTTCTATTTTCCCTTTCCCTTGTTTCTTACTGCCCCTACCCCTCGGTAACTTGTAGGGACTGTTGGTTATATCACAAGGCCCTGCCAGGTTCTCTCAACGAAGGGACACTACATGTCCTGTAGAAAGCCAGACTGGGTGAATCAGACTTTTTCATGGAATCTACCTGTAGTACAATAAAAGCAAAAGCTGCTACGTGTTGGTCAAGGCAGGATTCTGTGCCTGGGTGCCCTCCACTGCCTCAGCCACCCTTCTCCCTCATTTCACCTCCCTGCAGTTGCCTGCTGGTATCACAGTCTATGTCTTCTCTCTTTTCTTCCCCTACCTCATCCGTTGTTTTGGTATTTGCTTCTTGGTATTAGAATTTCTAATAATAACTCTGGGTATTATTATCATCACTGTTATTTTTTGGCTTACAGCTAAACCTTCCTTTTTTTGTTTTTTAAATTTAAATGTTTTTATCTCAACTTGTAAACATCAAAAATGAATATTTCTACATATAAAGTAGAACACAAAATAAAGCATGTAATTCATCCATTACATTACTTTTCAAACTGTCTTGACAGTGCTTCCTCCTGAAATTGCTTCTTTTATCTTCTGTGCATTTTTTAAAAAAAGAATTACAATGATCCTCTTCTTTTCTTGGCATCATCATCACTACCTCTTTTCCCCCAACCTACTCTCTCCGTTAAAAACAAAGGGGAGAAAACCCCTTGTAACAAATAAGCATAATCAAGAAAAACAAATCCATGCAGTGGCCATGTCCAAAAATGTATCTGCTTTGTGCACCTTGCGTCCATCAACTCTTTTATCAGTTCATCATAGTTTCTTTGGGAACACCATTGTTTTGATCAGAGTTCTAATATTTCAAAGTTGAGTTGTTTTGTTTTATAATCTTGTCACTGTACAGATTGTCTTCCTGGTTCAGCAAATTTCATTCTGCTTCAGTTCATATTTTCCATAATTCTCTGAAATCATCCCTTTCATCATTTCTTTAAGCACAACAGTATTCCATTAGATTTATATAACACAGTTCATTCAGTCATTCCCCAACTGGTGGAAATCCTCCTAATTCCCAGTTGTTGTTGTTGTTTTTTAAATATGGTCCTTTTAATTCTTTCTTCAGGATAAGAAATTTGTTTTGCTTGTGATTATTCTCTCTCTGGCATTATCCTCCCTTTTAACTTGCCTTTCCTGATTCCTGCTTTCCTGTTTTTCTATTGAGTTTAATGTATCTCTATACCAAATTGTGTGTGTGTGTGTGTGTGTGTGTGTGTTCAATTCCCCTATGTTTTTTTCAGATAGAATGAGATTCATCTGATGTCTGCTTCCCTCCTGCCCCATCCCATACCTGTATCCAAATATAAACTTGGACTTTTCACTCACAATTATGAGAAAAAGCAAATGTTGCTTCCTTCTTCCTCTTTCCTACTGTATTTATTCTTTTTCTCTCTTTTCTTTCCCTTCTTAAAACTGTCAGAACAGAACAGAACCAAGTCACCTGTAGGTTTTCTGTTTTTCCTGTTTAACTCTCCCCGTACCTCTAGAAGACATTAGGGTTCCTAAGTGACATTTGCTTCTTCTCCCTCTATCAGAATATTAGCCCTACAACAACATTAACCTTGTTTAACAGATTCTGAAAATATGAAATAAAAAATATATATATTCAACCCTAAAACTTTTTAGATTTTCATTTTCATATCTTTAGTTGCTAAAATCAAACAATCCCCCCCAAAAAACTTTCTAGATGTTAACTTTTATATTTGAGTTACAAAATCCCTGCTCTACAACTTTTCATAAAGAATGTTTGAAAATCATCTATTCCATTAAAGATCCATTTTTCTTCTTATGGGATTACTGTCAGCTTTTCAGGGTAAGCCATTCTTGGTGTGTTTGGAATATTGTATTCCATCCTCTCCATGCCTTTTAGTAGAAGCTTCGAGGTCTATGTAATTACTATTGTGGTTCCATGGTACTTGAACAATCTTCCTGACTGCCTGCAGAATTTTTTCTTTGGGTTGGATTCTGTCTATAATACTCTAGGACTTTTCTTTTGGTCTTTCTTTCAGGAGATGATTGCAGATTTTTTCTATTTTTCCTTTCACTTCAATAGATCGTAGTGGCTTTCATTTATGAGTTCTTGAAATTTAGTGTGCAGTTTTTTGAAATTATAATTTTCAAATAGTTCAGTGATTCTTAAATTATATCTTGTCTCATTTTCTAGCCTTACATTTTCTTTAATATTTTGATTTTGTTCTAACATTTCTTGCTGTCTTGTGGAATTATTGATTTCTATTTGGCCTACTCTAGTTTTTCAGGGAGTCTGTGATTTGAGTAAGGTTTACTCTTGTCTATTCAAAGTAGCTTATTCTCCTTCCAATACTTTCCCCTGGATTTTTTTTATCTTTTAAATATCTTCTTTCATTTCTTCTAGGGATTCAATAATTCTTGTGGAAAATTGATTTTGTTCCCTTTGATTTGCTTGATTCTCTTTGTGCTAGGACCAGGTTCTCCTTCCTCATGTGTTTTTGGGTAAGTTGCTTGATCCTGCTTGAACTTGACCTGGGCCACTTGGGATCCTAATCTCTACTTTCCAAGGTATGTCCACACCAAGAACAGTGGTAGGTCTTAGGATCTTTTGGATCTTTTGAGGTTCAGCATCCTAAATCTTCATAGCTATCTATGATGTCTCAGGGTGGAGTGCTACAGACTAAGTCTCAGGAGTTGGACTATCTGGATTTAAGTGCTGCCATGATGGTACTGGTTGCTACCCATTTCAGTGGTTTCCACATTCTATAATGTCAGTTTCTGAGTATGATGGGGCTTTCTTTGCTCTTGCTTTCTCTGGGTATGGAACTTTGAGGCTATATGTTTCTCGTTCATCAATCAGTCAATAAATATTTAAGTAACTCTTATGTGCCAAGTATTATGCTAGTGCTAGAGATGCTAAAAGGTAGTCCCAGCTCTCAAGGAGTTCACAGGCCAATGTAGGATGCAACCTGCAAATGAATATGCACAGACAAGGTGTACACAGGATAAATTAGAGATAATCAACTAAAATAAGGCATTAGAATAAAGGGGAGCAAAAAGACCCTGGGTGTTGAATTTTCTGACAAGCCCCTTTTCTATATTGCTCAAGGACTTCTTCTTGACTTTGTGTGTTTTTAGAGTGGAATAAGTAATTTACTTTAGTTTCTCATTAGGTTTATCGATTTTTTTTTCAAGCCAGTGCTATTTTTAGGATTTTGCTGAAGTGGACCTGAGGGAGCTGGGCTGCCTCCTTCTGTTAAGGTCAGTCATCTTAGCCACAATCCAGCCACTTTTCTCAAGGGGTTCAACACCCGGTTGACTAGCTTCTTGCCCTCATATGCGTCACTGTTTCCTTGACCATCCTACTTCCCCAGATCTTTAACCTCTGAAGGTCCCATGCCCTCCAAGAAGACTTGAATTTGAATTATGCCTCAGACTTTTATTGTCCTTGTGATCAATGGCAAAGAATTTCTGTCAGCTTCCATTTCCTCATCTCTTAAGCAGTGGGGATAATAATAGCATTGACCTTATAGGATTGTTGATAGGATCAATGGAGATGATGTATATAAAGTATTTTGAAATTTTTTAATGCTATAAAATGCCAGCAATTATTATTTCATTCATGACCATTGCCCATAATGGTTCAATCTGATGTAGTATCCTGATTTTCTGACCGTAATCACCTATCATTTCATCTTTCTCTGACTTTCTCTTGCAAAAATGCACCAGAATCTTCAATAACAATAAGTATTTATTAAGCACTTATAAGAGCTAGGCACTGTGCTCAGGGCTGATAACATTCCCATCTTTTAGGACCTTACATTCTAATAGGGTAAGGCAATAGAATAAAAAGAAGCTGGGGGGAGGGCAGCTAGGTGTTGTAGTGGATAGGGCACTGAGGCTGTAGTCAGGAAGACCTGAGTTCAAATTCAGCCTCAGATATTTACTAGCTGTGTGACCCTGGACATGTCACTTCATCCTAGTTGCCTCAGTTGCTTCATCTGTAAAATGGGCTCGAGAAGGAAATGACAAACCACTCCAGTATCTTTGCCAAGAAAACCCCAAATGAGATTACGAAGAGTTGGACACAACTGAAAATGACCGAACAGCAACAAGGAGGGAAGGGAGAGGTGAGTGGAAGTGTGGTGGAGAAAGGAGCACAGAGATTTAGGAGCAAAACCCAAAGAAGAATTAAAAATGAACATGTCTGGCTTGGAAGGAAAGGGAGCATTCTTTAAAATGGAGTTTCTGGGAAGAAATGATCAATAAGAAAGTGCTACAAAGGTGGAGAGATCTTTCTGAATGAAAAGGCTGCTGGAGTATAGTGGGATGGGTTCTAGGATGAAATGACCAATCAAAGGAAAATGCCTCAGGGGTGGAAGGGTCTTCCTATCTGATAAGGCTGCTGGAACATGGTGGAGAAGGCAAATTCTGGGCTGGGAGGGCTGCTTTACCCTCTTCAGAACTCTATGCATTCATCTAGGCTAAATCTGAATCCCAGAACCCATTTTCCCCATATTCCCACTCATTAAAATCTTTTTCTTCCTGTTAGCCCAGTAAAGGGGCCATCTTCTTTAAGAAGCCTTCTCTGATGTCCCTCAGGTGAAAGTATGCTGTAGCTCTCCAAATTATCCTCAGGGGATTTTGTACCTCCCACCACATATTCCAGTTCCCCTTCTGCTACTTAGTATCGTTATGACCTTGGGCAACATACTCTCCTTTTCTATACCTCAGTTCTTACAAGGAGGTAGTGCAGTGGATAGAGCGCTGGACTTGGAATCTGAAAGACTCATCTTCATGAGTTCAAATCCAGCTTCAGACATGTACCAATTGTGTGACACTGGCAAGTTACTTAACCATATTCACCTCAGTTATTCATCTGTAAAATGAACTGGAGAAGGAAAAGGCAAAACCATTCTGCCAAGAAAACCCCAAATGGGATTGTGGAGAGTTAAACACACTGAAAAATGACTGAACAATAGCAAAATGAGGAGGATAAACTGTATACTTTCTAAAGTGACTTCTAGTCTTAAATCTATGATCCTATAATCCTTCTTTATAGATAGATAAATATCTTATTTTACCAGAACACCATGAACCTTCTGGTGACTAATGACTGTGCTATGTTTCATTTATGTAACACCAGCACCTAGCAAAGTAGCTTGAATTTTGTTTTGTGGATGTGTGGAGTCCTGATCTATAAACTCTTCATTAATTCAGATTATCAACTGTTGTTTGTACCTTAAAGTTTTAAGGACACGTGACCTACTTATGCTTAATTAGTGAGTATCCATCAGAGAGACAAAATTTCTCAGAGAGACTCATATCTTCTTGATTGCAATGACATCTTCCTTTTTACTACTTCATGCTGTCTCTTGGCTTGCCCAAATGTTTGCTGAATTGGATTTTTGATTGATTTTCCATACTCAAGGACCTTTAGCTAAACCTGAACTATGACTTACAGATCCTTAAGACTACAAGAGCTTTCTAACTTATTTTAGATTCCTGGATGAGGTCATTGTGAGGAAATAACTTTTCTAGTACCTATGGTAGATGAAACCTACAAGAGAATTTATTAGAGTTTCTGCTTGCCTAGCAAATGGGAACTATACAGGAAGGATTCTGTAACAGACCTTAAAGGTCACAAGGGGAAAAGAAGAAGCCATGAACATGGTAAAAAATTATGAACCTAGAAAGGAAATTAATAGGATTCCACCCTTGATAATGTAGATGGAGAGGACAAGCTTAATCAAGCACAGTATTTTAAAGTTAAGGGGGCTTGAATCCTTGCAGATAATCACACCCACCTGACAGGTCATTGGTCTGATTGTTTAAACAGTAGCAGTATCGTGTAGGGAATTTGGTGGGATCCATGATTTTCAGGTTAGAAACTGCAGAAGAGAGAAAGTTAATATAGTGTAAATGTGATAGAGCCATCCAACCTTACCCCAACCTTGCCTTTACTACCCCAGAAGCAAATTAAATGTCCCAAGCTGATGGTACCTACTGTTATAAATCACCACTGAGAACTTGTGGAAAGCAAATGAGCTGTGCGAAGTTATGCTCAGCAAGGAAAAGAACTTTTTGCTGTCTGTTGGAGAAAAACAATACACAAAGTCACTCAAAAGCATTTTGGAGTCTTGGAATCTTTAATACTTGAAGAGACCCTAGAATATTGAATTTTCAAACTAGGGAACTCAGAGATCCTCCCTTAATAAGCCCCTTTCATTTTAAAGATGTGACTTCTAACATTTTTCAAAAAGTATCTAATTTTTTTTCACATTCACAGTCTCTCTTTGCCCTGTCCTCATTGTTACAAAAAGTTAATAGATTTTGAGAGCTACAAAGTTGTAATAATGCCATTATCTTTTTGGAAGATTTAATATAGATAGGATTCTTTTTTCTAAACTTATTCAAGGGACAGCAGTGGATAGAGTGCCTGGCCTGGAGTCAAGAAGATTCATCGTCCTGGGTTCAAATCAAGGCTCAGACACTTATTAGCTGTACGACCCTGGGCAAATCACTTAACCCTGTTTGCTTCAGTTTCCCCATCTCCGATGTAGAAGGAAATGGACAACTACTTCAGTATCTGTGCCTAGAAGGCCCCAAATGATGTTGATCATGAAGTGTCAGACAGGACTAAAACGACTGAACAACTTATTAGAGAGGTGCCTGGGCTGATGAAAGGCTAAGTAACTTTGTCAGGGCCACATAGTCAGTTTAGGACTTAAATCCTTTTTTCTTGACTCCAAGGCTCTTCCTCTGTCCACTATTCCATCCTACCCTCTGTTCATTAATCACCATAATTGGAAATGTAATAAACATTTGCCATTTACATCATTCTTGGAATGCATTTCAAATTACTTTCAAATTTATGGTAAAGCTGCTGCTCCTTTTGAGCCTGACCATAGATCTGTGGGGTAGGATGGACTGTACTATCATTTTATAGATAAGGAAACTGAATTAAACAAAGATCTGATGTCTTTTCTGGGTTCATTCCAGAGACAGATTACAACTGGACTCCCCTTTTCTTATTACCTTTCAAGGCTTTGGTCAGCATCCCATTCACTAGCTCTGTAAGGTTAACTGTAGACAGATCAATTGTCCTTGCAGGCAGCTCTGAAAAAGAATTAAGAACTGTTACATGGAGCATTTTCATCAATAAATGGCAAATCCTCAGTTTGACTTTTTAATCTGTTTATGTAACCTGTTTAATCTGTTTCCTTCCTGCCTTCCCAGTCTTCTTATACACCCCTCCCCTCCATGTTCTCTGACACTTTCTTCCTCTGGTATTTCTCCTAGAGAAAATTCCAGCTTCCACGTGGGCATTGCCACTGGCTGTCTCCCACTCCTGGAAATCTCTTTCCCTGTACTCTGGCTCCTAGCTTCCTTGGTTTCCTTCAGGTCCCAGTTGAAATTCTACAAGAAATCTTTTCCAGTTTCCTTAATCTTTATACTTTCCCTGCTGGTGATTATTCCCACTTTATCCTGTCTATATCTTGTTTGTCCTTGCCTTGCTATCTTCTGTGAGACTTTGAGGCCCTTTACAGCAGTAGCTATCTTTTGCCTTTCTTTGTATCTCTACCACTTAGCAGAACACCTGGCACGTAGTAGGTTCTTCTTGACTTGATAAATGAAGTACTTCATTGGCTCAAAATACAGGTCAGTGCGGAATCTTCATAGGATTATCGTGTCAGTGTTGGAAAGGACATGAGAGGCTATGAAATCTGACTTGTATCTAAATAAGAATCCACTTCCACCTCCACCCCTACAACATAGTCCATAAGTATTCATCCACCCTTTGCTTGAAGAACTTCAGTAAGGGGGACATGCATTTGATTTTTCACTTCATTTTATGTCCTTTCATTTCGATAAACACTTACTAAGTATCTATTGGATAATGTGCTACAAACTGGGGATACAAGGACAAAAAAAGCAGTCTCTGCCCTCACGGAGCTTTCCTTTTGCACTGAGAGAGAAGGAATAATCAGTAGCTTTAGAGAATGTAGATTCATGATAAAACATTGTCTCTAGTCATCTAATTGACAATTGACTCTATGTGACATAGCACCAAAAAAAGATCAATGTGGTAAGGGCCTTTAAGGAATTATCGAGCCCAATTTAACTCATTTACAGAGAAAGAAACTGAGGGTCAGAGAGAGTAAATGACTGCCTAAAGGTCATAAAGCTGGTTAGTGGTAGAATCAAGCTGACAACTCCCAATCCAATGCTCTTTCCAGTAAACTATCTTCTCAGAATTTTATTTTTACATTCACAGTCTCTCTTTCCCTTGTCCCCATTATGTTATAAAGGTTAAAACTAGAGTTTTGGAGCTACAAAATTGTAATAATTTCATTTTTTTTTTGGAGAATCTAATATAGATAGGATACTTTTCTCTAGCTTATTATTAAAGGGACAGCAATAGATAGAGAGCCTGGTCTGGAGTCAAGAAGACTCATCGTCCTGGGTAAATATATTTGAAAGAAACCCCCAAAAAAAGGGGGTAGAAGTTGAGGAAAGTATGATGATGATAGTTAAGATAGAGTGAAATCAAGTTAAGTGAAGACCCCCTCAGGCATTGAATTCCCCAAAAGCCCACCCTCCCTGCCAAAGCTAAAATAATTAAGTATCCCCCTTAGGCAAATAAAATGTCCCATGATGGAGAACCACCAAGTCGACCTGGTGTAACACCCCCTTCATTTCCCCTTCACCACCCCACTTATGTCACATCAGCATTCTTCCCTTAAGTTCCATATTTGGTAACAAAAACCCTCATTGGTGAGCAACAATCCTTTCCGTGTTCTTCGTCTCTGGGGTTGATTCCCATTCTTAGACTGTAGGCCTGGATTCCCAGTCAATGGGAAGAGAGGTTAGTGGGCTTCCACATTAGGGAATATATAATGCTGTATTCCACTCCAATCAGGTGCACTCCCTTTCTGACACTGCCCATGGTCTCGTGGGAGGTGCTCCTTCTCATGAAATTGTAATAAATTCCTTTTTGCCTTCTACATTGAGAAGCCTCTGAGTTTATTTTGAGAAAGGGTCTCTGTGTCCCACACAAGACCATGATAAAATGTAGAAGACTTTGTTTCAAAATACTTTCCTACTTACTTATATCATACCTATAAAGTATATGGGAAAAGAAATATTATGTCTATTTTGTATATGAAAGAAACAACTGAGATGAAGAGAGACTGATGCATTTCCAAAGGTCTCAAGAGTGTGAGATGGTGTGGAATGCTCACAACTTACCAGTTGTAGCTAGAAAAGCCACTCCTTTTTCTTTCTTAGAGTCTCCCTTAATAGTAGATCCTGAAAAGTAAAGATAATTCATTAAAGAAATGGTATCCTAGAATCTCAGAAAGTAGGAGACCTCAGAGGCCACCTAGTTGTCATTTTACTTTCTAGACTAGGGAATAAAGTTCCATGAGGTGGCTGGTTCAGGAACACACAACTAGTTAATGATTGTGTTGGAAATAAGTTGGGCAGTACCCTCCTTCCACTCTACATTGCTATCTCTTAGAATTTCTTGTTTACTGGCAATGCTATCTTCCTGGGGATATATAGGAAACACACACACAAAATAAAACCGATTACCTTAAAGAATACAAGGAACTGACACTGACTTTGCCCTTTAAGTTAGTGAAGTCCTTTATCTCCAGTCATATCAGTTTTCCAGAAGAAGTGACATAGACCCAGAGAGATTGAGTGATTTGTTTAAGGTGATTTACCAAGCTAGTATTGGAGATAGTGGAGAGGGCTAGAATTAGAAACAGATACCACTTGGGACTTATGTAGGATTCTATGCTAGCTGGGTAACTCACCTCATCTCTCTCAACCTCTCCTCTTTCTTCTCCTCTCCAAAAGAAGGTAAATTCTGATGGGCAGAAGCTGCCCAGTTAACTTGAGATTCATTCTCATTTTCTCTCTCTCTGTGTCTCTCTCTCTGTCTCTTTCTCTCCTCTGAAGCTCATAGATTGAACAATGGGTCCCTGCCCAAGCTCCACTCAATGTCTATTTTTGGACCCTCCTGGCTTACGCTGAATGTCAATACTTTCTGGTTGAAATAACAATTCTGAGGCTCCTACCCCTCCAAGTTTGATTTATTCATTAATTTTTTTTCTATTTGAAGGGGCCATCCCCTGAATACTTTTTCAAAAGCTCTGTTGACTTGAACGGGCATTGCCTCACTTTCAGTGACTACCTGAAAAGGCCTTAGCCTAAAAGGTCAAGGTGTCCCATAGAATCCTGGGCCTTCTCCAGTCATCCTGATGAATATCTGGTCACTAGATCCAGGTGTATTAGGAAAAGAAAGTGAGGCTGGTGACGTACACAGCCCTCCCTCATTCAAAACAAAGTCAAGTGCAAGTTATGTCATTATTTCTCTGATGTCATGGTCCTCTTTGAAAACAATGGATAAACACAAAAGGATTCTATGAATAGTGGGCTATGGCATGCCTATTCATTAATCATGAAGGCTATTAGAAAGATAGCATGGGATAGTGGAAAGAATGCACGATTTGTGGTCAAACCTGTGTCCAAATCCTAGTTCTATGATTTAATATTTGTGAGGCCTTGGGGAGTTATTTACCATCATTTGGCCTTAGTTTGGCTTGACTCCAAGGATCCACATTCCCTTTCCAGGACAATCTGATCACCCAAAATCTTATCATTTAGAAGACTGATTTAGGTTTTAATGGTCAACATCTTAATTCACCCTCAGTTGCCTCTCCCCTCTGATTGGAGGGCTAGAGGGGATAGCACTAAACTCCTCTCAAAGTCTTTCTTTATAAAGTGCTCTCAACCCACCTGGTAACTTCATTTTCCATCAACAGTTTTGCTTGACTTCAACTCCAAGGAACTATGTACCTCCCCCTGCCAATACTTGCCCCCCCTCTACCCCTACCATTTTTTGTGTTGTCTTTTCTGGTTAGATTGTAAGCCTTGAGGGCAAGGACCATCTCTTTTTCTTACTTGTATTCCCAGCATTTAGCATAGTAATTGGCACATGTTCAGTTGTTTCAGTCACGTCCAACTCTTTGTGACATTGGGATTTTCTTGGCAAAGATACAGGAGTGATTTGTCATCTCTTTCTCCAGCCCATTTTATAGATGAGGAAACTGAGGCACACAGGGTTAAGTGACTTGCTCAGGGTCACATAGCAAGTAAGTATCTGAGACTGGATTTGAACTCATGAAGATGAGTCTTCCTGATTCTGATTCCAATGCCCCATCCACTGTGCCACCTAGTAGATACTTAAATGTTTACTGAATTGAATTGAAATAGTTTCCTCATCTGCAAAATGAAGGGCCTAACAGGGGTGAGGAACCTGCAGCCTCGAGGCCACATGTGGCCCTCTAGGTCCTCAAGTGCAACTTTTCAACTGAATCCAAACTTGTTCTGTGAAATTTTGATTCAGCCAAGGGCCCCACTTGAGGACCTAAAGGGCCACATGTGGTCTTGAGACTGCAGGTTCCCCATCCCTGGAGGATCTTCTAACTCTAGATCTATGCCTGAAGAACTCATTCTCAATTCCTGGAGGAGATGATTATCCCTAAGAACCATCCCTAAAACCCAAATAATATTAGCAAGATTTGGTGCTTATGTTAAACTTCCATTATGCTCACCTACATCCCAGAGACAAAGGAGACATACTAGGCTCAGGCAGAACAGCCCTGGATGCCAAGACGTCTGGAACAACAGCATGGTCAATTTCTGCTTCTTTAGCTGGAGGGCAAAAAATGGGCATTTTGGTGAGTCAGGAAGTAGACGTGGACCTCCTTTCTGTTCAGTTGTGAAAGTGAGTCAGGAAACACCTTGAAGGCAGAGATAGGGAACTCAATAATGGTCATCAGGACCTCCTTATCCTAAATAACCACAACGTTAATAACCATCAGAGCTGCTGTGTAAGCTCCTAGGTTTCTACCTTTTGTACTAGATGCTGCTTCCCCACCCTGGACATTTTTAACCTGATACTGGCCTGGGCAGCAGTAACTGTATAGGTACCATTGGGAAAATTCTTCACTTCTCTACTAAAATGGTTCCCTTTGGCCTCCCCTTCCCCATCCCAGATTGTCTCAGAGTGATCACGCCTCAGAGAGCAGGCTCTGTGCTTGGGGTGGTGATTGATAACTGAATCAACCCTTTATTCTTTTCATTTTGGAAAGGACAGAGTGAGTCTTCCATTGTGAGTAGGCATCAATGGGCACCTCCATCCTTCTGATCACTCAGGTGCATCTCCTTATCTGTGGTCACTCTATATTATAATCCATCCCCTCACACACACTTGCCAAAGTGGGTTTTCTTACAGAGCAGGTCTGACCATATCACTCCTTTACTCAATCAACTCCAGAGGCTTCCTATGGTTTCTGGGATCAGACTAACTCCTCAGATTGACATTTAAAAACATCACCACCTGACTCCAGGCTGATCTTTCCAAGCTCTCCATCCTGCATTCTAAGAATAAGCCAAACTGGCTGTCTTCCTGTTCACACATATAAAAAACACAATTAAATTTACAAACATGAATAGGAAATTAAGTTCTGGATACCATCCATTAAGGAAAACAACATAAAAAGAAAGGAATGGATTTATAATGAAAGCTTTCTGCCTAGTTAAAATGGGAGGCAATTCACTTTTGCTTTTTTTTCCACATTGTTTGTGGGGAGAGACATAACTCCTAGGGAAAAAGTCATGTTCATTATCTGTTGTGACGTTTGTCTGACTTTCATATTATCCTTCAATAAAAAGTAACAAAAAATTTCATCTGCTTAACATAGCCTATTATAATATCTACCCATCTGATCTCCTTGCTTCCAGTTTCTCCCTTCTCCAAACAAGCTTCTATGTACTATTAAAATGATTGTAATTAAAATCATTTTCAAATTAAAATTACATTTTAATTAAATTAATTAATTGATTAATTAATTATAAATTAATTCATTTAATTTAAAATGCCATCCATCTTTCTGCTCAAAAATTTTCAATGGCTCCCATTTGCTAAAATATTTATAGTGGCATTGAAGATCCTCTTTAATCTGCCTGTTACCTTCATTTCTAACCTTATTTGCTACTTCCTGTCTTTTACATTCATTTTAGGTTATTACTTGTTCCCCAGATTTGACACACTATATCCCACTTCTGTTCACTCAAACAAGCGGTGGTGGAGATGAGAAGGGAAGGCAGCTTGTCTGGATGTTCACTATAAGTGACTAACATAGGCTGGAATGAATGGAATTGAATCCAATGTATACTCAATCAGCAGGTGCTAAGTACCTAAAATGGTACAGACTGCTAAGCGCTGGAGATTGAAGAACCATTAAGGAAGCAATGTCTTCTGTGTAGGGTTTACATTCTAACTGGAGACAATACATGCTAGTAAATGAATATAAATATATGCAAAATAGTTAATAATAATGATGATAATAATTATTATTTATGCAACACTTACAGCTTGCAACTAGATGGCAGAGTGTATAGAGTTCTAGGCCTGGAGTCAGGAAACTCCACTTCCTAAGCTCCAATCCATCCTTAAGCACTTACTAGCTGTGTGACCTTGAGCAAGTCACTTAACCCAGTTTGGCCCAGTTTTCTCATCTGTACAATGAGCTGAAGAAGAATATGGAAAACCACTTCATTGTCTTTGCCAAGAAAAACCCAAATGGGGTCATAAAGAGTAAGACATGACAGAAAAACAATTAAATAAGAATGAAGGTTGCAAAGCACTCTACCCATTATCTCAGCTGACCCTCATAACAACCCCGTGAGATAGGTACTAGTAATACTATTTTACAGATGAGGCTGAAAAAGGATAAGTGACTTGATCAAAATCACACAGTTCATAAAGGTCTAAGGTAGGATTTTAAACCCAGATCTTCTGGACTTTAAGCCCAGTCCTCTTAATTTACCATACTACTACTTAGTCACTTAGGTTGGATAGGAGGCACTAGCACTGGGGACAATAAGGGCTCAAAATCACCATTTTGAGCTTCATTTTAAAGAAAGAGGGGGACTGTAAGGGACAGAGATAAGGAGGGAACACATTTCAGGGACTGGAGATGACCAGTGCAAAGACAGGGAGATAGAAGACAGCACTGCATGTGGAGAATGGGGAGAAGGTCAGTTTAGCTGGATCACAGAGCTTAGGAGGGAAAGTAATTTCCAATGATGCTGAAATGAAAGGTTGGGTCAATCCAGGTTCATATTTTATCCTAAAAGCAAAAGACAGCCTTTGTGCTTAAAGAAATGCAATGTGGGCTAGAATAGAAAGAGATTTTGCATTTAAACATCTCTTTATAACTTTCAATGCATTCTTGATTTTAATAATCAAATTGCTTATAGTGATATCATGCTTTAGAGCATGCAGAGAGTTTTAAATAATATCAAATGAAATAATGTGTGGAAAATACTTTGTAAACCTTAAATTTATAAATGCTAGATATTAATGTGATCATTTGATTTCTGTGAGACCCCAAGTACTCTTCTTTTCATTTAAAGAATGACAAAACTGAGGTTTAGAGATTAGTGATTTCCCTAACTTCCCATAGCTATGAACCAAGTAATGGAAACATGTCTTCTAACTCCAAATCTGGTGTTATTTCTGTTATACCATGAGAAAAACAGAAACAACCAAAAACCAAAAAAGCTGGTCTTGAGGGACCTTGAGGGTCAAAATTATAAGGAACTTAGGGTGGATTTCACTGATTACCTGAGCCCCAAATCTCCTAAGTGGTTCTAAGTGTTCCAGCAAATACTTACTCTGTGTTCTCTCCACATGCCCTCCAATGCAATTACTTACCATGCTTACTCAAGGTTGTAGCTAAACAAAATAGGATACCTCACACTACCTAGCACCTTATAGATGATGAAAGAGATATTTCTATCAAATCTTGATAGTGATGGTGAAAAGTATTCTCCAGGCATGGGAACCAAACCTAAATAGTGGCTATCCTACATCTCCATCAGACCAGACTGGAAGCCAAACCATGTGAGATAATGATCAGTTAAAAAAACTCAGAATGTTTAGCTACAGAGAGGAGAAGACGGGCAGAGGGTGTGATAACTGTCTTCAAATATCTGGAAGTGTTCTGTGAGGAAGCAAAGGAAATCAGCATTTATATAGCACCTACTGGGTGCTAGGCACTGTGCTAAGAACTTTTTACAATTCTCTCAAGACAGGTGGTACAGAGAATGGAGTACTGGACTTTGAATCAGGAAATTATTGTTCAGTTGCGTCCGACTCTTTGTGACCTCATGTGGAGTTTTCTTGGCAAGATGCTGGAGTAATTTGCCATTTCCTTCTCCAGTTCATTTTATAGGTGAGAAAACTGAGGCAAACAGGGTTAAGTGACTTGCTCAGGATCATACAGCTAGTAAGTGTCTGATGCCAGATTTGAATTCAGGAAGAGTCTTTCTGATTCTAGGCCCAGAGCTTGATTCACTTCACCTGAGTTCAAATCCTGACTCAGATACTTATTAGAGCCAATCAGTTTTCAATGCATTTCTTACTTTGTAATTGCATAGTTCCACCTGCTTCCATACTTCATTAGATCAAAGATTCCTTGAGGGCCAGGACTACATCATAGTTTCATAGATTCGGAGGTAGAAGGGAAATTGGAAACCATCAAATCCAGCCCTTCCGTTTTTATAGATAAGGATACTGAAATAGAAGTTCAGTGGCTGCCAGAGGCACGCAGCTGGTAAGAATCTGAAGAGGGATTTGAAATTGTCTTCCTGACTTCAAGTGCCCTGCCCCTTCCTCTGTACTGTAATCGTCTCTCATTTTTCATCTCAGTAGACCCATTTCCACCAATAGTGTGTTGCTCCTAGTGGGTTCTTAATAAATGTTTGTTGAATTGAACCCTTGTTAAAAAATAGGTAGATTGGGTCAAGTGTCTTATTGGGTTATAGTACAATACAACAAGATCATCAATAAATGTTTATTACATACCTGCTATGTAACAGGTACTGTGCTAAGTGGCAGGAATACAAAGAAAGGTAAAAGATAATTTCACCAATTTGGGAAATTCCTTCAATGGGGTCCACTAGTCACAAAATACATCATATGTGTGTGTGTGTGTGTATACACACATGCATACACACATATAATACATGTGTATGTATGTGTATATACATGTATGTACACAAAATACAATATGTACACACAAAATATTAGAGATGGGTAGAAAGACATGGATTACTTCTTAAGAAGAAGACTGAAAATATTAGGACTACCCAATCCTAGCACATTGAGTGGATTCTTTATGGGAAATTTATGGGAGATATGACTAACAATCAGCCAAGATGAGAAGGCTTGACTGGGTTGTAACATGTGCCAAAGAGAGATATGTATTCACGGATTCAGAGAACTATTGGCTTATTTAAAAAGCTAAATGCCCTAAAGAGAAAAACAAGATTGTCTAATAATGTCACAAACTCACCTCTACCATACTATTGATTATTTTAAAGCCTTAGAAAGTGAATATAAAACTGGCAAATTGAAGGTTATTGAGATATTTACAAAGTACCAAAGAAGCTAGTAAATTAAAATGATTCCATCAACATGTGCCCCATTAGTTAAAATGCCAACCAAATCAGGTTATTGGAACTCATGTAGGCAAAAGAACTGGTTGACTAACATAAGTTATTCATTTTTTGGATCATCATGGTGGCATCCTGGAGAAAACAGCCTGTGTGTCTTCATTTGGGAAAATGTTTTCAAAATCTGACTGATCTAGTTTTCATGTAATATCTCCATGTTTTTTTCTTCTCTGTGGAATGTTGAAAGCAACCTCAATGAAATTAAAAATATTGCATTTGCAGCCAAAAGCTTATATTGTTGCTGGGAATGACTTTTCAAAAAAGGAATCTGTCTAAATAACCCTTATATAGCCACACTCTAATTCCCTTCCTTTAAAAAAAAAAATACTAAGTTAGAATTAGAATAGACCTTAGAACATAGAATTTTGTAACCTAGAAGACTGAATGATAGAGCTGGATTCTACATTAGAACATAAAATGTTAGAACATAGAAGGCTGTTTCTGGGACCAATCTCAGAAGTCCCTTAGCCCAGACCCTTCATTTTACAAATAAGGAAACTGAAGCTCAGAGTGACTTAAAGTCAAGTGACTTGCGCCCAAGGTTTGGCAACTAGTTAGTGGTAGATCCAGAATTAGAACTCAGATCCCTTGACTCCAGGGCTTTTTAGTGAAAAGAACTAGAATAATGATCTTGGTGCTGCAAATTCATATGATAAACAGGTCAGACGATGGGGTGTTAATTAAGTAGGTCATTATTTTCAATTTCTCCTCAAGTCTTAGTACAATGTAAGGGTTCTTAAAGAGTGCTTTATAATTTTTTTTTAATTTGACACCTGTATTCTCAATATAATTTGTTTCCTTTGTAACCTCATGTATTTTATTTTATGCATTTAAAAATATTTTTTTTTGAGAAAGACCCATAGGCTTCCCTGGACTGCCAAAAGGGTTCTTAACCCCCAAAAGATCCAGAACCAGTGAACAATGAAGTCTCATATTGACATGGGAATGGCTGCAGATTTTTTAAGATACTGCCAGAGGCAAGGCAGACTCTATTGCCAAAAAGGCAGAGTATAGCTAGATAATGAACTGTGTGTCTGCTATCTGGGGACCAGCCTCGCTGAATTCAGAAAAACTCATCCCTGGATTAACTGCAAGGAGATGACTCACCATAGAAAAATCCTCAAGGCCATCTATTAATTTAAAGAGAGGTCAGAGCTTTGTGACTGTGGAAGCAGCACCCACATGAACCAAATCAGAATCGTCAAGTATTGAAAGAAGTGTAATCACCCTCAATCATACTTTAACCAATGCTGTCCTCCACTTGCTTCCAAATAGATTATGAATAGATTAAACTGTCAAAGAAAGTGGCTATCAATGCACTTTGCCATCTCTAAGATGCTCAATTAATCCCGGGAGTCCTCACAGAGTCAAGGCAGTGAGGTATTAGAGGGGGAAATGAGGCTTGTTTTGAGGTGTTTGTTTTTTAAAGGGCAGTCTCATATTTTTCTCTCACATTTCAGTTCTTCCAAATAAAGGTCACGTTTTCTCCTCATTAAGCAAGGAAGAGGAATCCTTTTGGCCCACACTAGCTTTAAGGTTTCAGTGTAGATCTCAGTTATTTATTTATTTTTTCCCAAAGAGAGTTCACTGCCTTAAAGCAGGAAGCTAAACTTAGCTTTGACTTCAGTCCTGCCTCATACAGAATGCTCTCAGCTTTCCATCAGTTCCCAGGAACCCCAGCCTCAGAAGTTAGTTGTTTCCTTCTTCAGCTTTCTTACCATCAGGGAGCCAAAATGGAGGAAGCTTGCGGTTTCTTTAATATCTGTAGGATGAATCTGTTAATAGTGACTTACCTGTTTTCTGATGCAAGTGAGAAACTTCCAGGGATTAAAAAAGTTAAGAAGGTGACCCGAGGGCTTCTATGAATTCTTAATGAAAGATAGAGGAACGAAATAGGGGAGTCTGATACCTATACTTTAAATCCCCAGAAAATTGTATTTTAATCCCCCCAAAAATCTGTTGAGGTGAAACAGGATCTCCTCTGGAGCCAAATGCCTGCTCTCCCTCTTGAATGAGATCTTTAAATGAAATGATTTAGCAACAACCTAGCTTGGGATGGGAAACCACTGCTGTCAATAATTACTTTTATTGAAAGGATAGAATTGAGGGGAGTGGGTGGGGCATTTTCTCTCTGTTAAAGAGGCAGTTTTCATAAGAACAAGTGAACTAAATGGCAAATAGTATCCTTGACCTTCTGGGTCCCTGCAAAGAAGATCTGAGGATTTTTTTAGGTTCAGATGAAACTATTAGAGGAGAAGTGGAGAGAGTACCTCAGCTTTTAAGTCTCTCTCTTAAGAGATTTTTGGGCAGTTAGGAAACTTTTGAGTTCCTCTCTGGCATTAGCTAGCTGTATATGACCTTGGGCAAGTCATTTAACACATCTGAGACTCAGTTTTCTCATTTGTAAAGTGAAAGTATTAGGTTGCATTATCACCTTGCAACAGAAATATTTTTTTTGTACCTGAAAATACATCTCACTGTTTTCACCTATAGTCCATTATTTTTCTGCCAAGAGTTGGGAAGTGTTTTCCTGTATAATATTGTAGCCATTATGCGGGCTATTCTTCTGGCTTTGCTCATTTCACTCTTTACAAGGTCCTCCTATCTATAATCATTTCCTATGGCACAATAATATTTCATTACATTTCTAATCATAATATCGCGATGTAGAAATTGTTATTTTAATTTACATTCCTCTTATTATTAATGATTTGGGACATCTTTGTAACTGTGGATAGCATACATTTCTTCTTTTGATAGTGTATTTTTCATGACTTGTCCATTTATCTATTGGCAATGTTCTCATTTTTATATATCTGTATCCAGGTCCTATTTACCTTGGGTATCAGTCTTTTTTCAAGAAATTTTCTCTGAATATATATTTTTTTACAGTTCACTGTTTCCCTTTTAATTCTAACTGCACTGATTTTGTTGAATGAAAATTTTTTAAATTTCATCCAATCAAAATTGTCCATTTTATCTTTTATGATCATCTCTAACTCTTGTTGGTGAAGAGCTCTCCTATCCATAGTTGTGAAATGTATCTCCTTCCTTTATTCTCTAAGTTGTTTATATGATCTTTTATATCTAGGTCATGTTTCCAGTTGGAACTTATTGGGGGATATGGTATAAGATGGTGGTCTAAATCAAATTTCTACCAGAATATTTTCTAATTTTCCCAGAAAATGTTTTAAAATAGTGAGTTCTTGCCATAATTGGTGATTCTTGAGAATTGGGTTATCTTTACAATTCTGCCAAGAACCTAGTTTTTCTAATTTTTACTCCATCAATCTTTTCTCTACAATGTCACTTAATATCCACTGGACTTATTTGAATTATGCTTAATTAAATTTCTTCTCTGAAATCATGTCAATTGCGAAAAACAAGCATCAGAAAGGTCTACAGCTATGAATTGGAGGAGATCCTAGAGGGGATCTAGTCTAAATTCTACCAGTGTAAGAATCATCTATAGATGTTTCTCAACATATGCTGACCCAGACTCCACTTGAATATTTCCCGTGAAAAGAATCAACCCTAAAAAGAGGTTAAGGATGGGCTACTGATTTGTATTCATGGAGTGTGTTTCTACTTTGTGAATTCTGTATAATGATAAGATCAAAAGTCCAGAGCTATCCTACTCAAAAGCACTTGGGTGCATTGGCCTGAGTTTGTAAACCCTCCTTCCAAGATAGAACTGAGCAACTGTCTTGTAATATACAGTGTTAGAGAGTTGCTTGCAGCAACAGGAAGTTGAGGTTCAACTCTATCATCACATAGCTATAGTGGTACATGTGAGAGAACTGGTCTTCCTGATTCTATGCCCAGTTCTCTTGATTGCCACAAGCCAAATGTTTCATATCTTGCTTAAAACTTAACAAAGTACTTTTCTGACAACAGCCTTGAAAGATGGGTAATGTCAGCATCATTGTCTCCATTTCATAGATGACAAAATTGTTGACCCAGGTCTTCTCTTGCATATTACATGTGGTTTATTATCATTTGGTGCACTAAGCAAATGTCAAGGGGAGAAACATTTGCTGTCAGTGTCCAATTAATAAATGGGAAGGCTAAGGACCTTATTGTGCTTAGAATACTTATGGCCTAACTGATTATGGAAGAGCCTGTCAAAGTCCTGATCTCATTCATCAATACAGTTCTGCATCCTTTGTCATTCTCTTAGTAATTCAGTGATTATGAGGGATCAGGGAAACTCTCTTCTGGGAAAGTGACTTGTTTATACTTTTCTGTGTAAGGGCTCCTGTGGTAAGGGCAGAGGTTAAAAACAATCTCCTGACTCCAAGGAGGCAATTGAAGCTTTTAAATGAATACTTTAAGTAAGCATTATTGTTGTCAGGTCATTTCTGACTCTTTGTGACCCCATTTGAGGTTTCCTTGGCAAAGATACTAGGGTTGTTTGCCATTTCCTTTGCAGTTCATTTTACAGATGAGGAAACTGAAACAAGTAGGGCTAAGTGACTTACCTAGGATCACACAGCCTAGTAAGTGTCTGAAGCTGGATTTCAACTCAGGTAGATGAATCTTTGTGATTCCAAACCCAGTGCTCTATTCACTGTACCATTAGTCATCATAGTATTTCTCATGTGGCAAAATGGATTTTGAATTCTGTGAGATGTGGTTTCTAGTTCTGACTCAGGGTACCCTTGAGCAGGTAAGTCAATCTTTCTAAGCCTCTTTTCCTCATCTGTAAATTGAAGATAATAATGCTGGTACTTGAATGTCTCAGAAAAGAAGAACCAGGAAGAATGATACATTCAAACTAATGCAGGTGAAGAACACAGGAGAGGTCCCTCCATGAACTAAGTTCATATTTTGCTGATTATCAACATCAAATGAGGTATAAAACAGAGACATACACTTGACAAAAGTGTTAGTCACAATAGGGGACAAATCCTGAATAGAAGGGAGATTTCCTCAATATGTAAGATCTTCTAGATGGTTTCATCTGGGGATGAGATGTTGATTATATTGAACCATGGAGTGCCATAAGGCCTCCTCACAGCACCCATAGCACTTGTAAGAGATTGGGCCTGGCAACTCAGAAAATGGGAAAAACAAAATGGATGAATAATCTTTGCTGCCCACGTTATGCCAACTGGATGTATAGCCCATTGAGTTCACAGCATCACAGAAGTGTCACAGAAGAAGGACTGGAAGTTGATCTTAGGAGCCATCTAGCCCAACCTGTACCTGAACAAAAGTATTATGTATAATATAATTGACAAACAAGACTTTGTTTGAGGATCTTGAATGAGGGAGAATTTATTCCCTTTCAAGGCAGTCAAGAAGAGAAGTGATTATATAGAGACACAGCTAGGGCTGATGTCAGGGAAAATAAGTTTTCTAATGATTAGAGCTGTCTCAAAATAGGATGTCTTTCTCTTTATATATATATATATATATATATATTCATATATCTATCATGGGTGTGCATGCATGAGTGTGTATGTGTGTGACAGAGAGAAAGAGACAGACAGATAGACAAATAGAGACAGAAACAGGGACAGAGAGAGAGAAAGACAGCCAAGGGAAAGAAACACATAGAGAGACAGATATACTCTGAGAGACAGAGACACATACACAGAGACAGAGGCAAAGATAGAGACAGAAAGAGATGAGAAAGGAAGAAGGGGAAACAAAGAGGCAGTAACAGAGAAAGGAGAGAGGGAAGAGATAGGAGAAAGGAGAGACAGAAAGGAGATAAGGGAAAAGAGAGTGATAGATATCATACAGGCCGAGATCGAGACAGAAGGATAGACACAGAGGCAGTGACAGAGACATACAGACGCAAAATCTGTCATCCTACATCCTAAACAAATACTGTAAATGAAAGATCCAGAATCATAGAGAATCAGGTCCAATTACATTTAGGAAGCTATGAAACATTTTCAGTGATCTTTTATATCCCTTATATCATAACAGAACACACACACATATAAATCTATATCTAAATATATTGTTTCTTTCTGTCTCTCTCTGTCTCTGTCTCTGTCTCTCTGTCTCTGTCTCTGTCTCTGTCTCTGTCTCTCTCTCTCTCTCTCTCTCTCTCTCTCTCTCTCACTCCCTGGCAAGCCACTCCACTCCAGTATCTTTGCCAAGAAAACCCCAAATGGGGTTAGGCATGAAGAGTGGGACATGACCGAAACAACTAAATTCATACAGTGGAAAGAATTGAAGGAAATGATTCAAGTTGAGTAAACAAAAAAGAAAAAGACATTTGGGGAAAATAATTCACAAACTAGAGAAATCAGAAGGAAGTGAGAAAACATGAGAGTGGACCATATAAGCATCCACTGAAACAACTGGAATTGTTTAGCCTAGAGAAAGAGTCTTAAGTGGGACACGAAATTGTCCTCAAGTATTTGAAGGGTTGTGATGTGAAAGAAGAATGGGATTTGTCCTGCTTGTCTCTAGGTGTAGAACTAGGCAATTATGGACTCTACCATTAGAGGACAGGGTTTAAATTCCTCCTCTGACATTAACTCCCTGAGTAATCTCAGACAATATACCTAATATCCTTCAGGTTCTTCATCTGTAAAATAAAAGAACTGGATTAGATGACCTTTGAAGTCCCTTCTAGGTCTAGAGCTAAAATCTTATGAAATAGGAGTGAATAGGCTTTGCTAAGCAGAAGATTTAGGCTCAGTAAAAGGAAAAACTTCCTAACAATTGGAGCTGTTCTGCAAGTGGCCTTGGGGTGAATCAGGAAGTAGTCAGTTTTCCTTCATCCCAGTTTTCCATTTGAAGATGCCATCCATTTCCTGAGATTATGGAAATGGGCATTTTTTGGCCTGGCATGGGTAAGAGTAAATCATTTCTCAGATTCTTTCCATCTCTGAAAACTTTGAGGCACCTATGGTATTTGGGAATATCAATGCGGCATTAGTAGGACTTGGAGATGAATTAAGAAAGAGAGAGGTTCAAGGATTAGACTCCACAGGTATTCTCCATTGCAGTAGAGAAGGGTAAGGATTGACATTCAAGGATAGTATATGGCACTGGGTGTTTTGGTGTAGACCAGGGGTAGGAACCTGTAGCCTGCAGGCCTCTATGGCCCTGTAGGTCCTCAGGAGCAGCCCCTTTGACTGAATTCAAACTTCATGCTCCCACCCCTGGTCTAGACAGTACTTTGATGGAGGTCCATTCACACAGAGAGAAGTAAGTGAAGAGCTCCAGTGGTGGGATAATTGATCATCTATAATACTTTGGGACACCATCAACTGTCAGGGAGCTTTTCTTTATATGGAACTGAAATATGTCACTGTACTATACACTTATTGCTTCAAATTTGTCCTTTGGGTCCAAGAAGAACAAGTCTCAATAACTCATAACTTGGAGACCTTTGTTGTTTTTTTTTAAATCTCAGGTAGAGAGCCATTAGAGAGCCATGCTGGAATCAGCACAGTGTACTATTATACCCTTATTCCAAACCTGTATGAAGTGATGAAGTATTAATTGATAATTATAATACTATGAGCCTCCTAACACAGCCTTGTCTGTAATTCACATACACACAAACACAAACATATCTGCTGGGAGTGTTTCCAGATTGTTTGAAATTGAAATAGAAAGAATAATCTGAATTTCAGCATTGTGGACACTGTATACCTCTTCAAGATGAAGTAGCCACTTTCCCTGAATCCAGTGACAGATGGGATGCCCAAACAATTCATGGAAGCTGATCTTTCTTTTGCCTTCCCTGATGTGTAAGATGGGTTTGAAAACATTGGCTGGGTTTTGAGTACAACCAGGATGCCAACTTCTGAATGAGTTTCTGCCCTTTTTAAGCAGATGGTGAGGAATTTTCCCAGGGATATATTGTTTTGGCTTTTTTCTGCTGCTGAATATCAGTTGTGTGAGATGTAGATTAATGGTTGAGTTTGACTCCCGTGATCTGAATGTGTGATTAGAAAGTAGGCACTCTGTCCTAATTTACAGAAGAAAACTAATCACGGACAATGGCAAATGCAAGATTGTACAATGGTGTTATTATCTAAAAAAGAGAACAAGGACAACTAATAAAAAATTTTATTCCTTTATAGTTGTAATTATGACCTTATGTGCAATTTGGAGGAAGGTAAGTCTGGCAATAGCTATGTGTCCCACAGTGTCACTGTTACATGGGACAAATTTCTGGCACCAAATATGGATTACCCACTAATTGTGAGAAATAACAGCAACAAATTAAGAGGTAGATTATCTGACTCAACCACTTCATTTTACAGATGAGGAAAATGAAATCCAGAAAGTGACTTGTCTAAGGTCGTATAGCTAGCTATTGATAAAGTCAGGATCTGAAAAACAGAATCATAGAAACTACCTCTTATAACTGATTTCAGAATTCATCTAATCCAATATGTACCTGAATAAGAATTAATTCTATTATAATATTCTCAACAAGTGATCAACTATCTTTTGCCTGAAGATACATAATAGAGGAGGGCATGACAGGGAGGGGACAGCTAACTAACCTTCTTGCAACTTCTACTCATTACCCTTTGTTCTGCCTCTGAGGCCAAATAGAAAATCTGTCTACACCCCCCTCCCAATTCTCCCCTCTCCCCCCTTGCCTGCCTCTCTCTCTCTCTCTCTCTCTCTCTCTCTCTCTCTCTCTCTCTCTTCCTCTCTTCTCTTTCTCTCTCTCTGTCAGTTTTAAAACTTCATTGCTATAAGGGATATAGCAAAGTTAAATCTTCCTTAAAAGTGCTACTATGCTGCCTCTTTGTAGTGTGGGGGTGACTTCAGGTTCTGGGTTTATGACAGTAGAGTTAAGGCTATGGTAGGTTATACTATGTTGAAAGAGTTTTTAGTACGGTCCCTGGAACAGAGCAAGTCTACTTTCCAGGAACTAATCAGTCAGTAAACATTTATTAAATGCCTACAATAGTCCATACACTGTGCTAAGCTTAGATAGTCATGGAAAAGACATTGTCATTAGTAATCCGGCCACCTGTGGATAAAATATTTTTGTTTTTGTCATAGAAACCCATGGAAGAGGACAAAATAAAAAGTAGCTATCATTCCTGTGTACTCACCTTTCACTTGTGTAGTGATGGTGTCAGAGTGATTGAAAGGGGTCAAAGAGTGTTAAGAAATACAGTGTTTTTTAGAATATTCACAATCTTTTATTTGGCTGTTGGTATTCTAAATGTGAGATCCTTGTCCAACAACCACTGGGTGGAAATATTCCTGGAGGAGCTCAATCACGTAAATCTTGACATCCCTGATAGAAATGAAATTCAGCAAAAGGTGAGCTATCTGAAGGATGGCTCACAGACCCTACTTGGAGAAGCAAAAAAAAGGCCTCTTGACTTCTGTTAGAGTGTGTTTTATCATAGACTCAAAAACTACAATTAGTTATTATTTCATAGGATACTGGATCATCCTTTATTACAGTATCAATGCTAGATGATTACAAAAAGTCCACTACTAAAATAATTTCAACTTATCCATTAACATCAATTGTTGAGATCCAAGTGAGGTTGATGAACACATTGTCAGAGCTAACTCAGTGCTTAGGAGACTGAATATGGGAGAGAAGAGGTATTAGACTGACTACCAAACTGAAGGTCTACAGAGCTTTTGGGCTGACCTCATTGTTGTATGCCTGTGAAACATGAACAGTCTACCAGTGCCATGCTAGGAAACTGAATCGCTTCCATTTGAACTGTCTTAGGAAGATTCTGAGGATCACCTGGCAGGATAAGGTAGCAGACACTGAGGTCCTTGCTCCAGCTGAACTGACAAGGATTTAAACTATGCTTCAGAGGGTGCAACTCTGATGGGCTGGCCAAGATATTCAAATGCAAAATGTATGCTTGCCAAAAAAGACTATTTTATGGAGAACTCACACAAGGCAGGCAGTCACATGATGGTCAGAAGAAGTCATACAAGGTCTCTCAAGGTCTTTCTCAGAAACTTTGGAATTCATTGTGTAATGTGGGAGACACTGATAAGGACCATCCAGCATGGCATGCCCACATCAGTGAAGGTGCTGTGCTCCATGAGCAAAGCAGAATTGAAACAGCTCAAAGGAAATGTAGGATGCGGAAATTTAGAGTATCCACCCCAAATGTTCATATGGACTATTTGTGCCCAATCTGTGGTAGAGCATTCTGAGTGTGTATTGATCTGATCAGTCACAGTCGGACATATTGAAACTTGACTTTATCATAGTGGTTGTCATTTTGGTCCTCTTTGAAAACGAAGGATAACAACCAACCAAATGGTGGAGGAATTTTATGCAGAATTTGATAAGACTCTTCAAATCAACATATAATATGATATTTAGTGATTTCAATGAGAAGTTGGAAAAAGAGGAGGTGAGGATGGGGAGAAATTGATGGGAAAGTATGGCTTAAGAAGAAAAAGATGAGAGGCCAGACTTGTTGCTAATTACTGACCCATATGCCTACTTTGCTATCTCCACAACATGTTCAGGAAGATCATCTCTACATAAATTGAAGTCATTTTTAATTAAGTATTTAATAGAGAGCTAGAAGGCTTTTGCAAATATTTTCAACAATGGACTCCATCTTTGCCATCTCACAATTGACTGAAAGATGCTGAGAAGATCCCACTGTGCTTGTTGGTTGATAAAAAAAGCAGTTGATTATAAAGAAGAAAACATCACCTTACTAGCTCTTTTATAAGATGTCTCCTATCCACAGATCAAGATCATTCAAGATTCTTTGGAAGATGCAACTCCACATATCATCTAGTTCAATCACTTTAAGATTAAAACATGAGCAATACAGGGCAACGTTAGCTTGCCAAAAGTATTTGGCTGACATACAACAGAGAATGTGGGTCAAAGGACCTCTGTGTGGATGGTGAGGCCCTCTAAATGTTCCTGCTTCTGGATAACAAATACTGTGTTAATTGCACTGTGCCACGACACTACATAGTGTCCTGAAAGACATCTGTAAAAACTCAAAGGAGTTTGGCCTTTTTATCCACAAGGAAGAGGGAGAGAAAGAAGGCCTAGGAGAGAGGGAGGGTGAAAGAGAGAAAGACAGAAGATTGATTTCCTTATAAAGGAGAATCCTCTCTGAACCTTTAGTGTCCATATATAAAGTAGGGCTAATTATATCCCCTCTCTCACAGGATTACTGTGATAATCAAATTAGATAGGATATGTAAAGTGATAATATTGTATAATCACTATTGTTGTTATTATTAAACTAAATCTTAGGCAAGTTAACTCCCTTTTTGGGTCAATTGTCTCATTTGTACAATGAAAGGATTAGAGAATCTAGTAATTGGATGCTCCCTATGTCCATTATATTATTTTTTTCAATTCATTTATTTATTTTAGTTTCCAACATTCACTTTCACAAGATTCTGAGTTCCAAATTCTCTCCCCATCTCTCCCCTCCCTTCATTTCATAAAGGCAACCATTCTGATCACCCCTTTCCTCACTCAATCTGCCCTCCCTTCTATCATTACCTCCCCTTCTCTTATTTCCTTTCTCTTCTATTTTCCTGTAGGGTAAGATAGATTTCTATACCCACTTACTGGTGTATCTTATTTCCCAGTTGCATGTAAAGACCGTGTTTAACATTTGTTTTTTAAAATTTTGAGTTCCAAATTCTCTCCCTTCCTCCCTTCACACCCACCCTCATTGAGAGGGTAAACAATTTGATATAGGTTATACGTGTGCAGTCGTGCAAAATACCTCCATAATAGTTGTGTTATGAAAGACTATATTTCTCTCTATCCTATTTCACCCCCCACCCCGTTTATTCTCTTTTTTGACCCTGTTCCTCCTCAAAGTGTCTGCTTATAATTGCCCCCTCTCCCAAGTTGTCCTCCCTTCTATCTCCAATCTCCCTTCCTTCCACTTTCCTGTAGGGTAAGATAGATTTCCATACCCAATTGAGGGTATGTTATTCCCTCCTTAATCCAAATCTGAGGAGACAAAGGTTCACTCATTCTCTCTCACCTCCCCACTTTCCCCCTTCACTGTAAAAGTTTTTTTTTGCTTCTTTTATGTGAGATAATTTATCCTATTCTACTTCAACATTTTTCCTTCTTCCAGTACATTTCTCTCTTACCCCTTAATTTTATTTTTTAGATACGATCCTTTCATATTCAACTTACCCTGTGTCCTCAGTCTACATACATACATACATACATACACACACACATATATATATACATATATATGTGTATGTGTATATATACACACACACACACACACATATATATATATATATATATATATATATATATATATATATATATATATATATTCCTTTCAACTACCCTAATACTGAGGAAACTCACATGAGTTACAAATATCTTTCCATGTGAAAATGTAAACAGCTTAACTTTAATAAATCCCTTATGATTTCTCTTTCCTGTTTACTCTTTCATGCTTCTCTTGAGTCTTGTATTTGAAAGTCATTTTCTGTTTATCTCTGGCTTCTCAAGGATCTATTAAAATCCTCTATATCACTGAATGTCAATTCCCCCCCCACCTCATTGATTATACTCAGTTTTGCTGGATAGGTGATTCTTGTTTTAATCCTAATTCCTTTGTCCTCTGGACAAAGCCCTCCCATCCCCTAACGTATAAGCTGCTAAATCCTGTGTTATCCTGATTATGTTTCCACCATACTTCAATAATTTCTCTCTGGCTGTTTGCAATATTTTCTCATTCACCTGGGAACTCTAGAATTTGGCTACAATATGCCTAGGAGTTTTCCTTATGGGATTTCTTTCAGGAGGCAATCAGTGGATTCTTTCAGTATCTATTTTACTCTCTGGTTCTAGAATATCAGGGCAGTTTTCCTTGATAATTTTTTGGAAGATGATGTGTAGGCTATTTTTTTGATTATGGCTTTCAGGTAGTCCAATAATTTTTTTTTATTTATTTAACTTTTTACATTCATTTTCACAAAATTTTGCGTTCCAAATTTTCTCCCCTTTTATCCCCTCCCCCCACCCCAACACCCCAAGCAATCTAATTTTCCCTATCTCCAATCTGCCCTCTCTTCTGTCATCCCTCCCTTCTCTTGTCTCCATTTTCTCTTTTCTCCTGTAGGGCCAGATGACTTTCTATTCCTCATTAATTGTATGTCTTCTTTCCTAGTAGCAACAACAATACTAAACAGTTGTTCCTAAAACTTTGAGTTCCAAATTCTCCCCATCCCTCCCTCCCCACCCATTCCCTTTGGGAAGGCAGGCAATTCAATATAGGCCATATCTGTGTAATTTTGCAAATGACTTCCCTGATAGTCGTGTTGTGTAAGACTAACTGAATTACCCTCCATCCTACCCTGCCCCTCATTGTTTCTCTTCTGTCTGATCCTGTCCCTCCCCAAGTGTTGACTTCAAATTGCTCCCTCCTCCCTTTGCCCTCCCTGCCATCATCCCCCCCTTGCTTATCTCCTTCTCCCCCACTTTCCTATACTGTAAGATAGGTTTTCATACCAAAATGAGTGTGCATTTTATTCCTTCCTTTGGTCAAATGTGATGAGAGTAAACTTCTTGTTTTTTTTATTTTCTCATCTCTCCTCTTTTTCCCTCCACTAAAAAGTCTCCTACTTGCCTCTTAAATGACATATAATTACCCCATTCCATTTCACCCTCTTTCCTCCCACTACATTTCTCTCTCACCATTTACCTTAATTTCTTTTAAGATATGGTCCCATCCTATTCAATTCACTCTGTGCTCTCTGTCTCTGTATGTGTGTGCATGTGTGTATGTGTGTGTGCGTACATGCATGTACGTGTGTGTGTGTGTGTGTGGTCCCACCAACTACCCAGATACTGAAAAGTTTTAAGAGTTACAAATATTGTCTTTCCCTGTATGAATGTAAACAGTTCACTTCTGGTAAGTCCCTTAAAATTTCTCTTTGCTGTTTACTTTTTCATGCTTCTTCTCATTCTTGTGTTTGAAAGTCAAATTTTCTTTTCAGCTCTGGTCTTTTCATCAAGAATGACTGAAAGTCCTCTATTTCATTGAAAGACCATATTTTCCCCTGAAGTATTAGACTCAGTTTAGCTGGGTAGGTGATTCTTGGTTTGAATCCTAGTTCCTTTGACTTCTGGAATATCCTATTCCACACCCTTCGATCCCTTAATGTTGAAGCTGCTAGATCTTGAGTTATCCTGATTGTATTTTCACAATACTGGAATTGTTTCTTTCTAGCTGCTTGTAATATTTTCTCCTTGAGCTGGGAGTTCTGGAATTTGGCCACAATGTTCCTAGGAGTTTCTCTTTTTGGATCTCTTTCAGGTGGTGATCAATGGATTCTTTCAATGCTTATTTTGCCCTCTGGTTGTAGACTGTCAGGGCAGTTTTCCTTGATAATTTCATGGAAGATGATATCTAGGCTCTTTTTTTGATCATGACTTTCAGGTAGTCCCATAATTTTTAAATTGTCTCTCCTGGATCTATTTTCCAGGACAGTTGTTTTTCCCATGAGATATTTCACATTCTCTTCCATTTTTTCATTCTTTTGGTTTTGTTTGGTGATTTCTTGGTTTCTCAGAAAGTCATTAGACTCCATCTGTTCCATTCTAATTTTGAGAGAACTATTAAATTCGGTGAGCTTTTGAACCTCTTTTTCCATTTGGCTAATTCTGCTTTTGAAAACATTCTTCTCCTCATTGGCTTTTTGAACCTCTTTTGCCAGTTGAGTGAGCCTATTCTTCAAGGTGCTATTTTCTTCAGCATTTTTTTGGGTCTCCTTTACCAAGGTATTGACCCGTTTTTCATACTTTTCTTGCATCTCTCTCATTTCTCTTCCCAGTTTTTCCTCCACCTGTCTAACTTGCTTTTCAAAATCCTTTTTGAGCTCTTCCAAGGCCTGAGCCCACCCGACATCCCCCTGGGATGTCTGTGGTACCGAGGCCCCGCCCACCATGTCTTTCCCTGATTGCAAGAATATGTCCTCGTCAGATCCGAAAGTTGGGATCATTTGCATCTGTTCGAAAAAACTCTCTATAGTCTTATTTTTCTTCCCTTTTCTAAGCATTTTCCAAGCCAGTTACTTGACTTCTGAGATTCCTGTCCACCCCCGCCTAGATCCGCCCAACTAGTGCTTGGGGTCTGAGATTCAAATGGGCTTTCTGGCTGCCCGGCTGCTAATCCATGTGAGCTTTAGTTCTGGTGCTGGGGTGGGGGCAGGGCCGCCTCCCAGGCTCAGCTCCCTCAGGTTGTTTATGCAGAGACCTTCAGGAATGGAGCGGTTGGGGGCAGGGTGTGGGGGCCCACCTCCCAGGCTCAGTTCCTTCAGGGGCTTTATGCAGAGACTTTCAGTAATGAAGATCCTGCCTGCTGCTGGGGGAGTCCCGGACCACCGCAGCCGCTGCTGCCTCTGCTGCCGCTGCCTCTGCCTCCGCCTGCTTCCTGCCCCTACCTCTGCCGCAGCCACTTCCTCCCAAAGGGGCCTGAGTCACGGAGACACTCTGCTCCCCTCCTCCAACCCAGCCGTCTCTCTCACTGACATGTAGCTTCTGTGGGTGGAGGGACTTTCCCGGCTGCCGGAGGTTCCATCCCTGAAGCCTGAGGCAGTTTCCAGACTTCTCAATGCCCAAAGCCAAAGACGACTTAGAAGGTCAGTGGGAAAGAGGAGCACAAGCCAACTCCCACTCTAGCACAGCCCCCAGGTGGTAGTAGCAGCTGCTTCCAGAGCTCTCAGACCAACAACAGATAGTAAGAGGATAGAACAATTGATGAGGGGATTACAGGGTCTTTTTTCTGGCACTAAGGCAATACTTGGATCTGGGTCACAGTCCTGGCAGTCTTGGACTGAGGAATAACACTGGCATAGTAGAGTTTGTGGCAGCAGTGAAGAGGGAATCCTCCTCATAGTTATAGGGCAGAAAAAAGTACTTGTGGTCATTAACTGACCAAAAACAGGCCAGGAGAGGAGTAAACACCTCTTTTAAGATCAAACAAGCATGGAAGAACAGAAAACTTACAGATTCCTAGAAGTACCTCTGAAAACAGCTGCACAAAACCCCTGAATCTTGGGACAGTATGAACTCCACACTGGAAGCAGAGCCCTACCTAAACAAAGAGCTCAAAAGTCAAGTAATTGTCTGGGAAAATGAGAAAACAGCAGGAAAACAAGTCACACTATGGAATGAAAAGAAATAGAAGACAATATGAAATAGCTCATTGGAAAACAATTGGTAAATGGATTCAGGAGAAATAATTTAAAAATTATTGGACTAGGGGGCGGAGTCAAGATGGCGGAGTAGAAAGACGCACGTTTACGAGCTCCAAACCCCACAGCCCATAAAATTAATGTAAAAAGCGATCCCCATAAATTCTGGACCATTGAAAGGTGTGCAGAAACATAGTGGAAGAGATTTCCGTTCCAGAGAGCCCTGGAGAGCTGTCCCCAGGGTCCGTCGCGCCCTGGAAAGTGGACCCCACCCCAGCGCTGCCCTGGCCACGGCCCCAGAGAAGCTGACCCGAGCAGACTTGAATTCACATCTTCTTGACTCCAAATTGGGAGGGGAGTGGTGGTGTCTGTAATCACAACACCAAATTGCCATCTCTTTAGAAGTTATTTTTTGAGTTATATGTTAGTGTTGAGCTTCCTTAAGGTCTTAATGTACTTGCTAACCATGTTCCTGTCTTTTCTGGTGTTCTATTCAGTATATACTCTTATCTTTTCTGGAGTTTCAGGTGTGCATATGTGTGTGTGTGTTAAACTGAAACTTACTACAACACAATTTTCCATTGGCCCAAAACAAAAGATCCTGCCAGTTAATATCAGTGAAAAAGAGCTGAAATGTACTTTCTCCCAGAAGAGTACATAACTATTGAATAAGAAACACCCAAAATCATTCAGTCAGGTGGAGATGGAGACATTTCTGGAAGAACTTGGGCGATGGTCACCCAAGGAGAACCTCAAGTGCAGTTCAAACTTGTATTAGTTGGAGATGGAGGTACTGGAAAAACCACATTTGTAAAATGTCACTTGACCAGTGAATTTGAGAAGAAGTATATAGCCACCCTGGGGGTTGATGTCCATCCTCTTGTGTTCCATACTAACAGAGGACCTATTAAATTCAACATAGGGGATACAGCTGGCCAAGAGAAATTTGGTGGTCTGAGAGATGATTATTACATCCAACCTCAGTATGCCATTATAATGTTTGATGTAACATCAAGCATTACTTACAAGAATGTACCTAACTGGCATAGAGATCTGGTACAAGTATGTGGAAATATCCCTATAGTGTTGTGTGGCAACAAAGTAAATATTAAGGACAGAAAAGTCAAGCAAAATCAATTGTCTTCCATGAAGAATCTCCAGTATTATGACATCTCAGCCAAAAGTAACTACAACTTTGAGAAGCCCTTCCTCTGGCTTGCTAGAAAACTTATTGGAGACCCTAATTTGAAGTTTTTTGCCATGCTTGCTCTTGCACCTCCAGAGGTTGTCATGGATCCAGAACTGGCCACACAGTATGAGCAGGACTTACAGATTGCTCAGACAACTGTGCTCCCTGATGAAGATGATGACCTGTAAGGGAATGAAGGTAGAGCCCAGCGTCAGAGATCTAGTTTTATAGGCAACTGTCCTGTGATGTCAGTGGTGTAGTGTGTTTGCCACTTTATTATACAGCTGAGCAGAACATGTGCTTGATCTTTGGGATGCTGAAGGAAATGAATAGGCTTCAGAGTGAATGTGGCAGTTTAAAAAATATATAATTCATATTTTGGACCTGCATATTTAGCTGTTTTGGACCGCAATTACATCCCCTTGAGTTTCAAATATAAGACTGTTGCAGTCCCATCACAATATTCAGTGGTAAATCTTGTTTGTTACTGTCATTTCCATTCTTTCTTCATTTAGATGATAATAAGGTTGTATTTCAAATATCTAAAAAAAAAACCACCCAAAATAACTCTTTTTTTTAAATAAGGAAATTGAAATCTGAAGGGAGAAATGATGAGGTTAAGAGGGAATGTATTAAATAAGGCAAAAAAGAAACAATGGCAGATGACTACTGATCCTGGACAAGAAGTCCATCATCTTTGTTAGGTTTGAAATGTTGCTTCAATTGATATATACTTGGTAGGCAACAGTATATACAATTATCTTGCTGCCAGGGGAAGTTTGAAGTATTTTTTTGGCCACTGACACAACTTCAGGATCAAGTCTGGGTTTCCTGATTATGATTTCTTTCTCAGGATAAATACAGTGTTGGTTTAAGTTACTCCCTAAAACCAAAGGAAAACAAACAAAAAGCTTCAAAACAATGGCAAAGAATCAAGCCCTGGAAAGAGATGGACATATAGAATGTTCCCAAAGTCTTAGCTTTAAACCTTAAAATTGCTCTAAGATGTTTGATATATGGAGAAGGGTGTATAGTGGGAGTGAAAAAACCTACTCTCCACGCTGGCTCTGCCATTTACCATCTGTGTGACCTTGAGTGAATGAATCATGGAACCTCGTTAGCCCTCAATTTCCTCAAATATAGGGATAGGAAATTGGAATACATGATCTCTAAGATCCTTTCCAGTTCTCCATCTGTAGCCCCATGGACTTTGTTCCCAATGTCTTGAGACATCGTACCCCAACCCTTCAGTTTCAAAGCGCTTTCAAAGCAAATGGCGTTCTTTCACTCCATCACTGAAATTGCCATTTATTAATAAGTGGTGCGGCATTTCTTTATTTATTTGATTGTTCATTTTAAGACAGAACATAAAAAATCAGGTAAGAAGTATCATTTGCATAATAGATGGAAATCAACATATTAAAGTTGTTCAAATATAGGACAGTGCCAGAATATAAATTAGACATACAGTTTAAAAATTACAGGAAATCATATTAGAAAGAGCACTAAAGGCCACTTGTAGAAAAGTTGTGTTCCCTTGTAAGCCAGCATGTGAAAAAAGCATATCCTTTGTAGCTTGGAGACAACTTCAGGGAGCAAGGCACCAGAATTCTATGCCATAAAAGGAAAAAAAATAAAGTAACTCCCCCACCAAAGGAAAAACAACAGGTTTGTAATTTTTTAAACTACATCTTGTCCTTCAGAGATTCAAAATGGATCATTCCCTTGCTATTTGAAGTCACTTTGCTACATCAGGAAGAAAAAAAGACAAAAGAAATACTTGACCTCATTCCAACCCATTCCATAGCTACCATGGATGGTATGCCCAGTCTGGTCCTAACAACGCACACATTTTCTTACTCAGGCCCTTGAGATGATTCAATTGATAACATAAACCATTTATTTTCAATATTTTCTCTGCATTTGTTCATCTCTATACAAGTTATATCCCTTTGTGGGAATATAAACTCCTTCAGGCTAAAGATTCTTTTTTTTTTTTTTTTGGCCTTTGGATATTGAATAAAGCTTTTTGAGTTGAATTGGAATTAATTAAAACAAGATCTGAATATAAATTTGAGAAGGGGCATAGGGACTGAAGGGTCACTATTTTAATAACTAGATTTTCCTTTCTTTTCCTTACTTTTGATGCTGGCATGTTTCTTAGGAATAAAGAGAAAGTGAATTTGTTAGTATAGAGACTGAAAGCAACAAAGGTAAAGACTTTACAAAAACAAAACAAAACAAAACCCTTCCAGTACATTCTTCCCTTGGGATTTCCATGCCTGTGCCTGAAAGAAATATGCTGGTGGCTAAAGGGAGAGGCTATTTCTCTCAGTAAAAAGGTGCTGACATCAGAAGAAAAGCCTTGTCTTCTGACCTTGGGATAGAGAAATTTCTAAATACAAAGAGGAGTACCTGTTTTGTGATTTGCCCACAAGAGACCCAGAAGAGAAGGCATCTGAAATAAATATGCTACCTCTGAAGAAAAAAACTGGCTTCAAATCCTAATAGTAAATAACAAGCCAGGATAGGTGTTGAGTCAGTTGGGACATTTGAACCTACTTAATTGAATTCAGCAAAAAATAAAAATAAAAAGTTACTGACAGGTTAGTATAAATGGTTTGGAAAAAAAATTATTCTCATGGAGTTCAGAGTAGGAACTCTGAAAAAAAAAAAAAAACAACAGTGTTGGTAGAAGCTAGTACAAAGTGAGTCATTCAGTATCACTTGACACCTTCCCATGCTTGAGACCTCAAAGAAATTGACCTTTGAGTCAGTTCAGAAAACATGGAGTCCTCTCCTTTTGCCCCAGTGATCAATTTCTAAGTATATCACAGGAATTATTTCTCTATCCTAGCAAATCTATCTTGAGACTTCCATGTTTACAAAGTAGGAGAAAACTAGCTAATGGGAAATATTTTTTTTTAAAAAAAGCAATTTACTAATATAAAATTAGTTTCCAGTAGGAAACTGGAATATTTGATATTGGAGAGCAGATTTCACTCTGGTATTTACTCTTCTGGTGGTGAAACAGTAGTGTGTGTCTATATATATGTAGTGTGTGTATCTCTATATATATAGACACAGACACATGTACAGAGGCATTTTTTTTTGGAGGAAGAAGCAGTTGCCCTGTGAAGGATGCCACTAGGCACTTTTTCCCCTCCTCAGTACAATGGAAACTTTTAAAAGGCTGGGATTTTTTTTTGGGGGGGGTGATCTTTGTATGTCTAGTGCCAAGCACAGTACCTTGCATAGAGTAGGCTATGTTGCTGAAGTTGTGAAGGCTGTGAGGGGAGATACTGAGCAGAGGGCCTGCAGTTCCCTTGTTCCCTAGCCACCTCTAGTGGTCCCAATGTGTATCTGGCCACTGCACCCAAATGGCTCTGGAGGAGAAAGTGAGGCTATTGACTGCACAGCCCTCCCTCACTTAAATCCAATTTACTTGCATGTCATAGCATGACCTCCATAATGTCATGGTCCTCTTCAAGAATGAAGGACAAAACAATGACAATAACAGCAGTAACTATGGACATGGTATCCTAGAAGTTTTGTCAAGGACCTTCTTGTTTTGAGTCATTGGTGGGAGGTGCATTCCTCTACTTTTCTCACTGATTGGTTGGGATATCAATCTGTGTCAGGTCTCACAGCACCATATAGCAACTAGTTGAAAACAACCCCACCAGTCAGTAAAGTGAAGGTGTGTTCACTTATGGTAAACATTTTTATAGACCTGATAAATCTTCCACTAACTCATTACTTTAAAATTTCCACATATAGCCTCAGGGAGAAAACAATTTAGTTCCTTTCCCACATTACAGGAATTAAAGCTAACCCTGAACTGGCATCATGGAGGTCAGTGCAAGGATTCAGTTCAATTCAAATCTGTTTGATCCAATTCAATTCAATTTCATTCATTTCAACAAATATTTCTTAGGTGCCTACTATGGGTAAAGTACTGTGCTAGATGCTGGGGATACAATAAAAAAATAAAAAGGAAATAATCCCTATCAGGGAGCTTACATTTCTTTAGACCACTGAAATAAAATCAGCTCAAACATTCTTATCTCCCCAGCTTATGATATTAAATGAAGAATCCTTGAACAAATCTGGAATGAACAACATCTGTATTTCTAAATTGAAGCCAATATTTTTGAATACTGCATAATTATTTACATCCTGCAGACTTTCAGATGGCATTTGAGAGCTCATTGAAAATGATTGTTTTCCCTTAATACTTGTTTTGACCCCCAATCTTGCCAGATATCAGGCTGATGTTGTTGGATGGTGAGGTTTAGAGGACAAGGTACATAGGATTCAATGAGGATGTCTTCAATTACTTGGCCAACCTCCGGAGGCCTAAAGCATCTGATAACTTTGTTATGCTGTCTCAGGAGAAGCTTCCCCTATGTTCATAAAACATGACAAAGACTTCCTGAAAGCCAATAACAAAAAGAAATGTCAATGGCAAAGAAAACAACAGTCTTCTCTGGGCTCCAGATTTTTTGTAAAAGGAGGGATTTGCACTAGATGACCTAAAAGAAACTTTCCAACTTGAAATCTATGATCTTAAAAAAATGAAAAAAAGCCCACTCTGGCAAGGGTATCTAGTCTTCTATCATAAATAGAAATTAACTACTGACATCTGGACTCAGTTTCCAAATCTTGTTTTAGCTAAAAGGTTTCAACTTTCTCAATGACCCAAGCATGGAATAGCTTAAGTAACATCTGCTTCTACTTCCTTTTGACCCTTTGTTGTAGGGGTTTGATAACGAGTTATGAAATGGCAGGATTAATAAAAAGGAAAAATTAGAGGCTCAGAGAAGGCTTGCTAACAGGAGACCAGAACTTTCAAATGTATATTCTACTAAGCCAAAACAATCATTTGGGGTCATGTAGATCTCATGGTATTTACCAAATTAACGTTTCTCTTTATTTGGTTTTTAACATGAATTTTGCCAAACTGGCTACTGTGTGTAGATGCTGCTTGGGTATTGGCTCTAGGGACAGGGTGAGCCTAAGTAGTAGATCAGATAATTTGTTGAGGTTGATAGAGAGGGGTGGAGAAAGGAAGCAATTGGGAAAAGTTAAAAGAAAAAAAAAGGTGTGTTGGTATGGTCTTACTGGCACTGAATCTTAAGGACTTTTGGTAGGCTCTGTTGGGAAAATCTAAACTGGAACTGGGGGAAGGGAAAATGATTTCTTCCAAGTCATGGAAACATTATCCTCTCTGCAAGGTCAGCCTCTGAAAACTCAGAACATTTGTCCATTGTTCAGGGAGAATAGGAAGACAGGGAAATGTTTACCTTGTCTACTGTACCGTACTGAATAAAAATTTTTATTCAATGTTTTTAATCTCTAAGTGCTATCTGTTTTTAACTTTCTGAATCTTTTGTACCAGCAAAGAAAGGGAACAGGAACACTGTTCTCCCATTACCAGCCATGGTGCTGAAGTAGAGAAATTTTAAAAATAGTCATTATAGGATCTTAGATCTAGAACTTAAGAGACCCTAGAAGCCACTGGGTCCAATCCTCTCAATTACAGATGAGAAAAACAGAGGTTTCTATTTTTCCGTATAACTATGGTTACAGTGTTTGAGAGAGAGTCTGAACTCAGATCTTCCTAACTCCAAGCCCAGCATCCAATCCACTGTGATAGTGTTGTAAGTTTCACTGGGAATCAGAACCAGAAATACATCACTCCCACCAAACCATGTAATTTCATTAATGGTTCCACAAGTCAAACAAAACCAATGCATAAATTTGGCTTGGTTACATAATTTTTCTCATTGGAAAGAAAGAGAGGAAAAAGCCACGTGGGTCTTTGGTGAGCATCCACCAGGTCCTTCATTTTAAATAATTCTGGTCATTCTGTAGCAATGTAAATTTAGCATACCATTAAGATACAATACCCACTAGGGATTCATGAACTGAACTCAAAGGAATAGGGTCTTACTATCTTCCCATGGTAGTAACAGCTTTCTCATTGCAGTGATTAAATGCAAGTAATTCAAAATGCAGAGACATCACTATTAACAGTAATTTATAATATTAATATTAATTAGCCTCTTAAGGTTACAATAGCTTAATATTAAACATCTTAGGGTAACTAACTCACCTCTTTTTTTTTTTGAGCTGTGAAAATTTCTAAAGTTAATTAAGTATTCATATCAATGTGGAAAAGTTCAGTTTAAGGCATTATACAGTACAGATACTGTATTGTGAAAATAAAAGGGATTCTTGTGTTCTAAATCTTCAACATAAACTGTTAGATCCTTGTTTCCATCACTTCCTTTGACTTACAAAGATCTTATATGTGAATTACCTGGTATCTAATAATGTTATACAATGGAAAACTTGGTGTAACAGCAGATTGCTATAAGTCACAGCTGCTTATATTAGCTGTCTGTTGATAGGAATAAACCATCCTTAACAACAATGATGGGACTTGATGTGAAAAGTGAAGTCAATTGAATCCTTTTGAAAAATACCCTCAAATTGCCATACATTTGTCACCAAAAGCTAAGATCAAGTGAAAAATTCTGGAGGATGCTCATGATCAGATAGTCTCTGGCCAGCAAACAGAGAATCACTATGGCATAATGAGCTGCTAGATTTAGGACCTTGAAGAGAAGGGGTTCAAGTCCATCCAGCACATACCAGCTTTGTGACTCTGGGTTTGCCACTTGACTTCTCCACATTCTCTATATAAAACCTTTATATATAGGCATATATATATATATATATATATATATATATATATATATATATATATATATATTTCTTGTCTTTGTATTACCAATGCCCATACATAAAGATACCTTTATAAAACTTCAAGTTTCATTTCCTTCTTTAGGATATTCCCTATACCCAAAACATCATAAGTACAACCCCTACTCCACATGATAAGGAGTTTTCATGGAATTTTGGTTTGTAAAGACTGATAAAGGTTGACTATGTAGTAACTCTAAGGTGGGAATTTGAAGAGAACATTCCCATCATCTCCCACAAAATTCAAGTAACATTTCAGATCACTGACCCAATCAGACGTACATGCCTACAGGACATTAACTGATTTCTCTTAAAAGTAGGTGTTCTACTGGAACAAAGACTAGAATTAGTCTCAAGGCTAAGGCTCTCCAAGTTGATAATACCTGGGATGCAAGTGAGGGATAAAAATAGCCCAAATCCTATTACCAATTATAGGAATGTTCTTCAGGAATGGCTACATCTTTTGGAATGGATTTAGGAAAGAATAGGAAAAAGGAAAAACTTGGGTTCACCTACAAAGGAAAAACAAATCTTAGTTAATCCAGAGCTCACTCCTTTGTTGAGCTAGTATGAGACTAGTCAGGCCAGATTGATAAATCAGAACCTGAAGCCTCCATTTTGTCCTTATAGGTGAGGCTATTTTATTCTGGTAGGAGCTCTTACCAATCCTCCAGAATTATAGTCCTCTACGTAAACTCACTTATGGAGATGATAAAGTATCAACATATTTGTGGAAATAGTCCTATTTTTATGAGACTGGATATCCAATAAAATAGAAACTTCTTAAGGGTAAGAAGATTTCTGTTCTTGTCTTTGTATTACCAGTGCTCAGTATAGTGTCTGGCACATATATAATGTCTTTTACAAACACTTGTTGATTGATTGATTGGCTAGATAAAAGCTAAGCTTTTTATTTTAATCTGATTTGACTATACTTCAAAGAGTCAGTTTGTCAACAAGCATTTATTAAGCACTTACTATGTGCCAAGCATCATGCTAAGTGCTGGGGATACAAAGACACAAACATGGAGTACTTTGAAAGTTGGCAATATTTTTAGTCTTTATTACATCAGTGGCATCTTGTCAGATGACTGGAAGCTTTTTTTTTGATATACAACAAAATCTCAAAGCTCTTTGGATACCTCAGAAATAATTATATACAAAGCTACCTGAACAAGAATAAATGCTCATTCAATTTCCTCATAAAGACCTCCAGTGAAATTGAACTCACTCCCTATTTAGCCAGCCCATGACAAATTATACTAATTAGCAAGTGCCTCATCCATAAAAGATGTTTCTAGAAGGGTGGCAAAATTCCACTCTTTTTTGTTCAGCAACCATGGCTATAAGTATCCCCTCACATCATTTGTTATCTGTTAAGACCAAGGTCAAGATTCTAGGAGTGTCTCAATTTGTTAGAAAAATTAATTGGTGCAAAGGTAGAAAGTTTGGTTATCAACCTCCTTAAAAAAACTTTAAGTAAATAACATTATAGTGATAACTTAGAGATATTTCAGTCATTCCTGGTAAATGATGACCTCTGGATTAGTCAAAAATCAATATCTGAGAAAAGTACATTTGACCCATTGGATCAGAGGCTCTCAATAATCCATCTCAGAGGTCAATGTGACTTGTTGAAATGTGGCAGTTATTTCTATGATCACCTCTTGTGGAAGCAAGTCAGTATGAGGACCACAACCTAGGTTCTCATAACTAGGCTATTCCCTCCTTAACCAATCTCAGACTCCTTCATCATACCCTTTCCCATGTTCCAATTATAGACATCATTGGTAATGTCCTACTTTCCCATGTTCCCTCCTCCAGAACTTGGAGCCTTAAAAAGTTGATCCTTCCATTAGTTAACATATAAACTCACTTCCTGAAGCATCTGACAGAAACTGTCAGATTTACTCCTCTAGGCAAGATCTTGAAGGATTTCAGCCTTGTTAACAGGTGAGAATACAGGCACCAACATGTTCCTAATGCCAAGCTAATTGGGTCATTTTGGTAGAGCTAGTTCTTCATGAACCAATAAGTAACTAAGTAAAGAGGAGCATAACTGATACACCCCTGTGCTGTCATTGACCTGGTATTCATTGACCTGGTACCCATCTGTGTGATCCAATCTTCATGAAAAATTCCACTATCAGAGTACATCATAGATTATCAAGTAGTAAAGAGAAACCTTAGGCAGATTGTGCTTAGAAATTAATGTGAGACACTGCTACCAGGCTATTTGCTTCAACTTTTTGCTGATCCAGTGTCACTTAAGATTGAAATATTTCAAAAAAAGTGTGACAGGGCGAATGGGTGAACATGGCTACAGAATTCCTTACTAGGTGGCAAATTTTCTGGTAATGAATCTGTCTATATTGAGGCAGGCTGGTCCTTAAGCATCAGACAAAGCCAATCACTGAGTTCATATTTGAATCCATTCCACCTTGGTAGTTTTCAATAGGCCAGGGTCAACCTTCATACTTTCATACCATGATGGAGCATCCCATCAACAAACATTCATTTAATTTTTGGTACTCTTAATATGAAACCCTCACCTAATAACCAACAAAGTAATAGATGGACAAGATTCATTATAATTTGTATCAATGGTGGACATACCCCACAGTGATGCAATTATGCATTCTCTGAAATGAAATAATAATAAATGACATTTACACAACTCTAAAGTTCTCAAAGTGGTTTACATACACAGTCTCATTTGAACTAAAGAAGAAAATGTGTTGGTTAGCATATTGGCCAATTCACACATTAATAAAGCTATCATCAGCCATTTTTCTTGAAGCCAAATAGGCAGAATAAAAATGAGTATGTTGTGTTTTACAATAAAAAAACAAATCTTATGGTTTTTACTGGTCAATTAGAGCACAAAATAACTGACATTCTGTGTTCAAGGTGCCACAGCTAAGTCAGCCGTAGAGAAAACACTGAGCCACTTACTATTTGTGTGACTTTGAATAGCAACTTTTTCTGGGGCTCAATTTTTTCATCTATTAATTGAGGGGAGTTAGCCTAGGTGATTTCTAAGGTATCTTGGATCTCTGTGATTCTAGTCTAAATATCGGGATGATTTCTGATTCCTATTTTCTATGCGGGAACATGTAAGTGGCTTAGGAATCCTGAGTCCTGTGTTCAAATGACTTTAGGAAAGTCATCTAACCTCTCCAGGCCTCATTTTACTCACATGTCAAGATGTGATTAATGGAAATTAATCCAAATGATCTGTAAAGTTATTGGATCTATATCCAATGTGTATTTTGCAAAAGATTACCTGCAGGGGATAGAAATTTGATCTTTTTTTGAGGACAATGGAATTAGCAGCAAAGTGTTCTTTATTTAACATGACTCTGTAAAATCCTGTTTGGAAGTCTCAAATATTTTTCTAGTTTCTTTATAAATTAGGATATCCATAGTATGGGAAAAGACATAGATACCCTTCCTTTTCCTCTGTATTATATTGAAGAAGAAACAACATGATATAGAGGATAGAGGACTGGCCTTGGAGACTGTAGCACCTGTTTTCAGGACCTGCTACTGACACGTACTAGCTATGTGTCAGAACACATAAAAAGGGCATCACCAACTTTCTCAGGATTCCTACACAATTTTGTAAGATTAGTTGCAGAGAGGTTGCTGATTGACCTCAGTGGAGAGAGTTTCTACTGTGGAAGGTCCATACATGAATGAAATCAGAATTACTCAAAAAGTAATTATTTTAATTAACTGTGTCATATTGAGCCTTTCTCCATTCTGGGAATTTCTGAGAGCTAGTGAAGTTATTAAGAAAATGAATTAATTATTTTGAAAAATGGGTACAGATTTCAGGGCAGGTGCTAGAACACAAATGGGCAATGACTTTAGAACAAAATGGAACTGCATTCTCTGTTTATAAAAAAAAGGAGCATGGAATATTCTATAGTCTCTCCCTGCACAGGCCCAATTGTGGTTTTTAAGTAAGAATAGTAGATAGATATGTATTCTAGAAGAAAGTAGCGGTACCATTTATATAGTGTAAAGTCATGCAAAGCATGCTCAAAATGAAGCGGCTTCCTTGTGGTGTGTTGGAAAAAAAAAATGCAGCAGTAAATCCCTGTGGAATGGTGCAGTGACTAATACTAACTCATGCATTGAATGCAGCCATTGGTGTTCCAACTAGTAAGCTTTGGGTGTAAGAGTAAGTGAGCTATACAAAGTCTGTCTACATTACAAGGAGAGGCCATCCAGTGACCCCTCCTCTCCCTTTAAACTGGCTTGTTGGAAGGAGTCCATATAGAATCTGAAATCCCATCCCCTGTTGAAGACAAAGGCATGGAGCCACTTGGGGTAAAGGGGTCTGTGTCTGTGTCGGTCTCTCCCTCAGCCAGGTAACGTTTCTCCCTCATCCAACTTGAGCCCCCATTTGGGCCAAAAAGGTAATCGTCTCTCTCCTGGGAGATGCTGAAGCCACTGGGGGAGCGTTCTAGTTCTTCATGGTTGACAGAGAGAAGGGATAATGGTGTATCACTGTCCCTGGTGAAGCTCCTTCTCTGCCTGGGTGAGATTCGTTCCTGGTAGGGGCTGTGTAGCTCAGCTTGGGAATGGTAGGTCACCCGAGAGTCTAGGAGAGTGAGGATAGGCAAGACGGTGGGTCTTTCTGCATAGGGGACTGAGGAGGGCAGAGTCCTTGGGAGCTTGTCCCTCTCTGATGGTGGCCCTCCTCCTCCTCCTCCACCTCGAGGCAAGCTCACTGGGTCATGTGCAAAGAAAGCATAGGGGCTGACTTTGTTGACAGGGACCTGGTGGAAGTTGTAGGGGGTTTCTTGGGTGCAGGGTTCAGAATAGTTGTAGATAATGGTTTTCAATTCAGAATACTTATTCTCCTCTTTCTTCTCTACCTCTGCTGGGGTAGCAGCGGCCTTTTTGGTTGGGTAGTATTCTGTAACTTGTACCTGGAGCTGTTCCATGTGCTGCATGTGCATATCAACAAGAAAATCCAGTTTCTTCCCCATATCATGAACCTGAAAAAAAAAATGAAGAGGAAAGTATTGGGTCATTCTTGATACCAGTTGCTTAAGGCAAAAGAGGTACTATGGACCAGGCATTTAAACCTCATTGAGCTTCAGTTTTCCCATCATAAAATGAGGATGATAATATCTGCAATACTTCTACTGTATAGTTAGTTGTGAAGGTCAGATGAGATGAGCTTTGTGCTTTATCAACTTTAAAACATCATATAAATGTCAGCTATCGTTCAGTCTGACACTTAGCCATCACTCAGTAATGAAATATTGTCATGTTTACAGTGTATTGCACTTTAAGTTGATAAACCATGTTTTTGCTAACAACCTAGTTAAACATTATTTTTATTTACTTTTAGTAATATTTTATTTTTTCCCAAATACATATAAAATAATTTTTATCTTTTTTTTTATTTTGAGTTTCAAATTCTCTCCCTCCATAAGATGGCAAACAGTTTGATATAGGTTATAGATGTTCAATCATGCAAAACATTTTCATATTGGTCATGTTGTGAAAAAAACCAGTAAAAATCAAGAAAGTGGAATGCAGCATGGTTTTGCATTCAGACTCCATCTGTTCTTTCTCTGGAGATGGATAGCATTGTCCATCATGAGTCTTTTGGAATTCTAAGTTGTTCACAGTTGATCATCACACAATGTTGCTGTTACTGTATACAATGTTCTCCTGGTTCTGCTCATTTCACTTTGCATCAATTCATGTATGTCTTTATAAGTTTTTCTGAAATCATATTGCTCATTATTTCTTATAGTACTATAAGTATTTCATTATCACAGCTTATTCAGTCATTTCCAAATTGATGAGCATCCCCTCAGTTTCCAATTCTTTGTGACCACAAAAAGAGCTGTTATAAATATTTCTGTATGTATAGATTCTTTTTTTTTCTTTAATCTCTTTAGGATATAGACCTAGCGATAGTGTTGCTGGGTCAATGGGTATGAACAGTTTTATAGCCCTTTGGTCATGGTTCTAAATTGCTCTCGAGAATTGTTGGGTCAATTCACAACTCCACCAACAATGCATTAGTGTCCCAGTTTTCTCACATCCCCACCCCCAAAATTTATCTGTTTCCTTTTCTGTTGTATTAGGCAATCTGATAGGTATGAACTGGTACCTCCCAGTTATTTTATTTTTCATTTCTCTGATCCATAGTGATTTAGAGCATTTTTTTCATATGACTTTAGATAGCTTTGATTTCTGAAAACTGCTAATTAATATCCCTTGACCATTTATCAATTGGGGAATGACTTGTATCCTTATACATGTGACTCAGTTTTCTATATAATTGAGAAATGAGGCTTTTATCAGAGACATTTGCTGCAAATTTCCCCCCTCAGCTTTCTGCTTTCTTCTAACCTTGGTTGTATTGGTTTTATTTATTAAAAATACTTAAAAAAATGAATACAATCAAAATGATCCATTTTACATTGCATCATACTCTCTATCTCTTATTTGGTCAGAATTTTTACCCTTATCCATAGATCTGACAGGTGCACTATTTCATGCTTCCCTAGTCTGTCCATGGTATTCTAGTGCAGTATTATTAACTTCATTTAATAAATAAGGAAATAATCTCCTGGAGATCAACATAAAGAGTTCTATTTATGAAATAAGAAGATCTATGTACAAATTCCTATTCTGCTACTTACTACTTGTGTGACCTAGGGAAATCACTTCCCCTCTATGAAGTCCGTTTACCAATTTGTAAAATGGTTGAGTTGGATTAGAAGATCCCTAAGGTCCCTTTAAATCCCAAATTATATGATTTTAGATCACATAACCAAAAAGGAAGGATGCTAGGTATTGAACCCAAAGAGTCCTTTGATTTCAGGTCCTTTGCTTTGACCTCAAAGAAATGGTCCCTTCACCTGTAGTTCGAGGGTAATGATCATTCTTTCTTTGTGACCATATCTCAGTTTTCACTTATTTAGTGAAAACTGGAATGTATTAAGTGACTAGACAGAGCATCGTTAGACACATCTAATGCTTCGATGGAATACTGCCTCCACATGGAGATATCTCTTCAGAAAAGGAACTTTGGGTTAGGGAGCGCATCTGCTACAGAGGTGAACATTCTCTTTCTCTAAAAAACTTTTCCTCCCTTTGGAATCATAGCCTTATGTTTGGAATGTGGTTACCGAAGTCAGAGACTAACGTTAGATCTCAATTCTAACCTAATCAGGGCTGTCTAGCAAAGTTCTTCTCATATCACTGTGCTCTTAAGCTATAGGGATAGGCAGTGATAGGCTTGAAAGCTGGCAAAATTCACATCTGGCTACACAGACATTGAAGAATCAATATGAGTCTACAATGTGACATAAGAAGCATGGTGTCAAGGACCAGAGCCTCACTGAACTTCCCATGGTCAGACCACATGCTGAACATTATGATCAGGTGTGAGTACTATACTTTAGGAGGGATGTTCATAACCTGGAGAATGTCCAAAGGGAGGCAACTAGGATAGTGAGACGTCTTGGAATGGAATGAAATAAACTTTAATATAGTATCTACAGTGTTCAAGGCACTATGCTAAGTAGTTTTTATAAATACCATCTCATCTAATCCTAACAACAACCTTGAGAGGTAGTTTTACCTATTAGCTATAATTATCCTCATTTTATAGTTGAGGAAACTGAGGGAAACAGAAATTAAGTGACTTGCTCAAGGTCCTACAGCTAGTAACTGCATAAGACCAGGTTTGAACTCAGGTCTTCCTGACTCCAGGCCCAAAACTCTATCCACTCATGACATAGGAGAATGAGCTAAAAGAATAGATGGAGTTGTTCAGCATGGTTTAGAGAAAACTCAAGGGAAGCCTGATAACTATCTTAAGTGTTTGAAGGCCTATCAAGCAAAAGAGGGATTCAATTGAATCTGCTTGGTCCACAGTGCAGAACAAGGAAAAATGGGGGGAAATTACAGAGAGAGATATTTTAGCTCCTTATGTGGATTATTTTTACTTGATTAATGTCTGTCATCACCATAATGGCTAGGGATGGCAGAGTTGCTGTGACCTCAGATGTATTGGGCCATTACCTGATACAGTTAGTACTGTGGCTGGTTTCCCTCAAGTGCCTTCCAAAAGAATTTCCATGATGTAAAGTGTATCTCCATCATGACCTATGTTATTGATCAAAAATGTTGAAAAAGGAGGAAGAAAGGTCTTGGGAAGAAATACAGTTTTCTAAATGTATAAAGAATTGACATACAGAAGCAGGAAATATCATAATTATAGCAAAACTGTACTAATTGTTATATAATTTTTTAAAATGAAATTTTATTATTTTACAGCTAAGAGAGATAGCAAGGTATAGAAGATAAAAGGGCCAGCCTCATTGTCAGAAATACCTGGGTTCTGGTCTGACTGCATGACCCAGGGCCTGTCACTTAATGTCTATGTTCCAGAAAACTCTCTAAATCTGTGAATTATAGAATGATTGATGATCAACACTAAGAAATGGAGTATATTGATTGGAAGTTCCCTATACCAGTGAAATCATCTGTTCAAACAAAATAAAATAAAATAAACAGTTAAGTATGATTTACATGGGCTTATCTAAATGAGGATGTGTTTTAATTAGAACATTTTAATATAAAAATGGATTATGTTAAACTGTTTTTTAGTCCTCAAAAACAGGTTGAATTTTTTAAGTTGTGTTAAAACATGTACTCTATGCTTTCTTTCAAGTTCACTCCTCCCACCCTTTCAGGCGTGCCCAGGTTACATAAGTAAATTATAAAATTAAATTTAATAAAAAAATTAATAAAATTATAAAAAGGGGAATTCAGCTTAATGAGTCTTGTCCAAATTTTCTCAATTTCCAAATAAGCAGAATCAGACTCAATGATGCTTTATGTATTCAAATCTATCTTATCCTCTCACTACAGGGAAGCTGATTTTTTAACCTTTATTAAATCATGTATTTTTTTATATTTTGTGAACCTGATTGAAGCCCTGAGAAAAAGTTTAGTGTAGGTGATATAGCAGTGGACTCGAAGTACAGAAGATCTTAGTTCAAATCTTTCCTCAGAAATTTAGTATCTCTGCTGTTGTTCAGTCATTTCAGGTGTGTCTGACCTTCATGAACCCATTTGGGGTTTTCTTGGCAAAAATAGTAGAGTGGTTCTTTTCCAGATTATTTTACAGATGAGGAAACTAAGGGAAACAGGTTTAAGTGACTTACCCAGGGTCACAAAGTTAATAAGTATTTCAGGCTACATTGGAACTCAGGTCTTCCTGACTCCGGGTCTGGTGCTCTATCTACTCCACCACGTAGCTGTCCTTAACAGCTGTGTGGCCATGGATAAGTCAGTGAACCTGCTCCAGCCTCAGTTGCTTCAGCTATAAAGTTGCACTCAGATTGCTGCTAATGTTCTTTTCAACTCTAAATCTACAATCTTATGATTCCTGTGTCCAGTGGAATAGCATTACGTTCAGAAGATAAGATTATCCGAGATGATGACACAGAAACATTTCTTCAATGCCATAAATTGCATTCGGAACCCACCTGTCTTTCGACTTTGACGAATTTCCCCATCATGCTTTGGTCTTCAATTTCTGACGAGGATGCTTTGGCTACATACGGATCATTTCTAGGAAAGAACCAAGAGTCCCATGAGAGTATTGCATCCCATTCTGTTCTGCAATGTTATCTATATCTCTGGTGGCTCTAGGGACCTATTGTCATCATACCCACTCCTGCAAAGTTGTATGGATAGATGATTTCCCTAAAATACTCATGAGACTCAATAGTTCAATTTGAGGTAGGGAAAAATTTACATTCTATTCTCCTCAATTTGACTTTGAAACTAGTGGATAGAAATTCCATGTTTTACTGAAAGATGGTGATAACTGGAACCAAAGTGGGCAACAAATGAATTTTTTTCACTCTGTGTGTGAGTGTGTGTGTGAGTGAATTATTTGTGGCACCATATCAGGTTCAGCAGTAGAAAGAGTTTATGATTTATACTCAGGACCTCACTATGCTAATTCTGATTCTGCTGATTTTATGGTTCTAGACATATCTTAAGGATAATTCAATATCATTAGCTGTTCAAAAACATGCCGCCAATTGGTGGTACAGTATATAGTGTACTGGGTCTTGATTCAAGAAGACCTGAGTTCAGATCTGGCCTCAGATACTTATCAGCTGTGTGACCCAGATAATCTCAGTCTTCCTCAGTTTCTTCAACTATAAAATGGATATAAAAATATTGTGGGGTTTCTGTGAAAATCAAGTATGATAATATTTGTAAAGTGCTAAGCCTAGCATCTGGCACATGCTGCCATAATTCTGGCTTATATTTCCATAGTGTTTTAGGATTTGATAACTTTTTCTTCCTCATTCAGGATGTGGATAGCCTAGGTGATGTGATGGTCATTTTCAAAATGAGAAAAATAATGTTAGAAAGAATGAAGTGACTTGCCCGGTCAGGAAGTGTCAGAACCAGGATTCAAACTTAAGTCTTCTGACTCCAAGACCAGGGTTCTTGTCACCAAACCAAGCTGCCTATCATATATTGTACCTCAAGCAAATATGTTGTATGAAAGTCTTCACTTATTCCAAATGAAGAATCACTTTGCAAAAGGAATTGCCACAAGGTTTCTTTTAATGCAAACTCCCTTTTTGTATTTAGGAAAGGATTTCCATTTACAAGGACCCAGATATTGCATAAAATTCTCTTTATGAGTTCTTTGATTCTATTCATTCTCTTTTTCACTTCTTGGGAACAGTGAATCTCCACACCCCAAGTGAATACAGTTGAGACTCATGGACTAGTGACTCTGGTGATTCTGTCAGGCCATTCCTAACAGCAAACCTTGGAGACTGCTGGGAAGGATAGGTGAAAGCTCCGCCTCGCTGGGATTTCTTGTGTTTTGGAGTAGACGGAGGTCCAGGGGTGAAGATCATATCTACTCTGAAAGAGAGAAAGTGAGAGGATAAAATAGGAAATACTATTCCAAAGAATTTATTTGGGACCCTCACCACTCACCACACAAAACAAGACAAGGACCGTGGATCTACATGCAAGAGTATTTATAACCCTGATATATCATCCATTTAGGCTGGGCAAAAATAGCTTCGTATTATTATGGAGAACATTGTGGGCAGAGTCAGAGACAGGGAGATAGATGCATCTTGTTATTTCTTTTAGCAACCCTAATATATTAAGCTCTAAGCCTAGCTCGTCTTTGGCTTTTCTTCCCCCTAAGACATCTAGTTAGGGAGATTTTTACTGCCAACTCCAAAAGACCTGTTTTTAGCGGCATGAATCTTTTTTAGTTCCCTAGGCTTTTGCCGGTCATTAGAATGATGGATCTGACAATATTCTGCCGGCATAATACTTTAATTTCCTGCAACAGCACCATTTCATGATCTTCAGTCAGTGGAGCAGAAATGAAATCTCTTCTGCCTCTGCTCCATAATCCTGTGGAGGCAGCAGGCTGGAAGTCCATGCTGAATCCACCACACTCATGAAGATGGCGCACCAGGAAATGGTCTCTGCATCTATAATTGTCTGTACAATGGCCTCCTTTTGTCTCTTTCCAGAAAATACAGAAAATTTTGCAGTGTAATAAATCCAGAAGAAGAATGTAAGAACCTTGATGCTAGGAACTATTATACCCAGATTTTAATATGATGCATTGCACTTAGTAGGCAACTTACAAGTTTGTGTAATTGAAATCATGCATTTTCGAAACTTTACTGGGGTTTCCTAAAAAAAAAAAACACATGCAATTCAAAACAGTGATAAACAGGCACCAGTGCATTCCTCCTTCCCCTCCCCAAGACCTCTATCACATAGAAACACTTCCATTTGTTAATATTAAAGGCAGCAGAGATCTAATATTTGACTCTAAAATCATTATATTTGACTGGTATTGAAAGAAACTTTAAGGACCTATTTTGCTTTATTGAATTAAGTGCCTTTTAAAAAGTAGTCAACAAATAATAAACACTGTAAGATGTTAAATTTCCTCCATCTTTTAATCAATTTTATGATGGCAAAGATGTGTTCTACTGTGGAATGCCTTTGCAAAATCCATCTGCTTCCTTATAACATGGTTGCCTTTCAAGTGTGACTAGATCATTACCATGGAAATTTTATATCAGTGGGGAAATAGGCATACAGATTTGGAATGATTGATAATTACTTGATTGTCTTTAGAGGGAGAGAGAAAGATGTCAGGCAGAAGTGCCAAACAAGAGGTGGTCAGTGGGCTGAAAAGGCCCACAAAATTCTTGAGGGTGGCTGAACTAGATAAAAATCTAGTTCCTATCTGATTTTAAGTGTATAACCATGTACGGTTTTTCTATGCTAATATGCAGCTTGCAAGGAGTCAGGGTGACCATTTCTTTTTGAGTTTAACCCTTCTGGTGTAGTGGAGAGAAATTTTGAAACCAGGAAGACCTGGGTTAAAGTCTCACTTCTAATATTTACTGATTTTGTGTCTCTAGGCCAATTGTTTAATATTTCAGGACTCTAGGTAACTCTCTAAGACTGTAAATTAGAGAGAAAGTTGCAGACTCATTAGTAGACTTTCCTCTCCTGGGAGTTCCCTATAACATTGAAATTATAGGCCCATTTCTTATCCTTTAACTCTTTTGATGGGTAACAATGAAGACTGAGATTTTCTCTACACCCCTTCTTCATATACATTGAGAATTGAACCCCATTAGAACAGAATCTACTTGAGGGAGGATTGAGTTTTTCTCTTTCCTTATATCCCCAGGATTCAGCATACTATTTACAGAATTAAAGCACTTAATCAGTGATTATTGATGGATCCCTCAATGCTTTCAATATTGTGCTGCCTCCAGCATGGGCCTTCTCTGGGTACTTTTGATCTTGTTCAGAATATCAAAGAAATATATGAATAAAAATAGGGGCTTGTCATATGTAAACAATAATAATATTGAGATATACTCTGGCTTAAGGCATGGAACATTGGATATGAAGTTGAGAAGACTCAGACACTTAGTAGTTGTATGACCTCAGATAAGTCATTTAACCTCTCCTAGCCTCAGTTTCTCATCTGTAAAATGGGAATAAGAGCAGCACCAATCTTCCAGGCTTGTTGTGGGGCTCAAATGAGATAATATAGGCAAAGCTCTTTGTAAACCTTGAAGTGCTTCATAAATGTTGGTCATCTCATATGATATCTCATTGGCAAGAGTGAAAGATAAATGTTGGAGAGTCCAGCTGCTTAACTGCTATCTACTTCTTTCTATAATTCAATATTTTATTTTCTCCAATTACATGTAAAAACAATTTTTAACATTCATCTTTTTAGCTTGCTCCCATGCTTTTTTTTAAATTTCCCCCCCTAATTTTAATAGAATTTTTTTTTTCCCAATTACATGTCAAGCCAATTTTTAGCATTTTTTTAAGGTTGTATCCATGTTTATTTCTCTGTGGTATGCATGGGTCTATGCCTGGAAACTGCAGTTTGGAACTGAGCTCACTTTAGGATTGCGCCCTTACAACAGAGGCTAATATCACTACTCTATTATCATTTCACCCCTTGACAGAGAAAATATCTCTATACTAGACTACTCCCAGATATACCAGACCACTCCTAGCCTTGGGCTAGCTAGACAAAAGAATCTTCACCCAATTCTTGAGTAGAACACAATAATTAGCATTCATTTTTATAAGATTTTGAGTTCTAAATTTTTCTCCCCCGCTCCCCTCTCTTCCCTTCTCCTCTTCCTAAAATGGTAGGCAATTTGATATAGGTTATAGATGTGCTGTCATATAAAATATATTTCCATATTATAGTCACAGTTATAAAAGAAAAACTATATTAAAGAGAAAAAACCACAAACAAGAATAAAGTAAGTGAATAAAATGTGCTTTGTTCTGAATTTTCCTTTGTGAATCCTTTGTATTTGTCTTGGATCATTGTGTTGCTAAGAGCAGTTGAGTCATTCATAGTTGATCATCACACAATGTTCCTGGTACTGTGTACAGTGTTTTCCTGGTTCTGCTCATTTTACTTTGCATCAGTTCCCACAAGTCTTTCCAGGTTTTTCTGAAATCTTCTTGTTCATAGTTCCTTATTGCACAATACTATTCCATTACATTCATATGCCACAGCTTGTTCAACCATTCCCCCAGCTAATGGTCATCTCTTAAATTTTCTATTTTGCCACCACAGAAAGGGCTGCTATAAATTGTCTTGCACATATAGATCCTTTCCCCTTTTTTATAACCTCTTTGGGATACAGACCTATTTGTGGTATTGCTGGATACCAGTGTATACAGTTTGATTGCCATTTGGACATAGTTCCAAATTGCTCCCCAGAATGGTTGGATCAGGTCACAATGCCACCAACATAATGTCCCAATTTTTCCACATCTTCTCCAACATGTATCATTTTTCTTTGTTGTCATATTAGCCCATCTGACAGGTGTGAAGTGGTACCTCAGAGTTGTTTTAATTTGCATTTCCCTAATCAAAAGTGTTTTTAGAGGACTTCTTTTATTTATAGATAGCATTGATTATTTCATCTGAAAACTGTCTATTTATATTTGGCCATTTATTAATTGGGGAATGTCTTGTATTCATATAAATTTGACTCATTTCTCTGTATGTTTGAGAAATGAGGCGTTTATCAGAAACATTTGCTATAAAGATTATTTCCCAGCTTTCTACTTTCCTTCTAATCTTGGTTGCGTTGGTTTTGTTTGTGCAAAGGTTTTGAATGTAAAATAATAAAATTATTGATTTTACATTTTATATTGTTCTCTATCTCTTGTTTGGTCATGAATCTGTAACTCACTTAGCTTCTCTATTAAGAATTTGGACACTTTACTACTTGGTACGTGTATATTTAGTATTGATATTACTTCATTGCCTATGTCATAGTACATGACATAATGTACAACATTAATGACATAAAAATAACTTAAGGATGAGAAAGAGGAGTACACTGAGTACAGAAGGAAGGGAGAGGTATAATGAGGTAATTTCACATGAAGAGGCACAAAAATCCTGTTACAGTGGAGGGAAAGATGGAATATTGGGTAACGCATCTTGTTTAAACCTTACTCTCATTAGTATTAGCTCAAAGAGGGAATGATAAACATAATCAGTTGAATATAAAAACTGTTTTCCTCAGGAAAATAAGAGGGGAGGAAATTAAGTTAAAAGTGAGGGGGTGAAGCATGGAGAGATGGACAGAAGAGAGATCACACCAGGTAAGGCAGTAAACAGAAGCAAAACACTCTTGAGGGAAAGGATTAAAGGAGAGGGATGACAAACAGGAGGAAAAACAGCATGAAGGGAAATACACAGTAATCATGACTGTGAATTTGAATGGGATGAACTCTCCCATAAAACAGAAGGGAATAGCAAAAACCAGAATCCTACATGTTTACAAGAAACACACTTGAAGCAGAGAGATACACACAGAATAAAGATAAGTGCAGAGGTGGGGAAAAGGCAGGGCTTGCAATCCTGATCTCAGACAAAGCAAAAGCAAAAACAAAAATAAAGCCAAGTAAAAGAGATAAGGTACTATATACAGTGAAGGTGCAGAAAGGCTATTAATTTGGTGTCCTTACTAAGTCTAGCATCAATAGAGAATGAAGGAAAGATGGACAGAAGAAGCCATGGAGGGAGAAAGGAAGGGCAGAAAAGCAAAGAGAATCATGATAAATCAACAAAGGGAGTTTCCTTTTGTCCTGATTCCTTACATTTCTTGTGTCCCATGGCAATTTCTGGCCTTCCATTCATTGAAATTCCTGTAAACACTCTGATAACACTTGCTATGACAAACTTTTCTTACCTTGTCTGAAGATACTTTATTCTGGAAAGCATATCCAGATGTCCTGCAGAATACTGTTCGATGACATCTTTTACATCATAAGGCCTCAAAGTCTCCTTGAATTTTTTTTTGTAGAGACGGAATTGTAGTATTCTATATGTGGACAGAAGAGAGAAGTATTAAAGTCAGTGCAACCCAGGTGTAGTGGAGTACATCTTTAGTTCCTGCTTAGGAGGGCTAAGGCTGGTAGATCATTTGAGCTCAGTTTTAAACGGCAAAATGGTGAAAGCCAATTTAGTGTCTGTCTTAAATCCATCACCAATATGGTGATCCCCGGGGAGTGGGGTCCTTCCTTGCAGGCTGCCTAAGGTGGGATGAGTCAGCACAAGTTGGAAACAGAGTGGATCAAAGTTCTCATGATGATGAGAAGTGAGTTTGTGCTCATAAGGGGATATTGTACTTCCAGTCTGGATGAGATAGAGAGATCCAGGAAAGAAGAAAGAAATGAATGGAAGGAAGGAAAAAAAAGAGATAAGGAGGAAGGAAGGGAATTGAAGGAATGAAGGAACAGAATGGAAGGAAAGGAGGAAGGAACAGAAAGGCAAAGAGAATTGATAAGAACCTCCTCACCTTTTGCATCTAATCAGTTACCAAATTTTATTGATTATATATCTATAATTGCCCTCCCATTCAAGCCATTTTTTAATTCCCCCTGCCACCACTATAATACAGAAACTTATTTTCTCCCACATAGACAATTTCAATAGCCTCGTTACATTGTTTCCTTCTTCCTCTCCTTGTCTCTTTTCAATATATAACTTATTTATTTTTCAGTTCTTAACATTCACTTCCACAAGAATTTAAATTCAAAATTTTCTCCCCATCTCTCCCCACCCCCACCCCAGGACAGCATGCATCCCCTCCACCCCTTCCTCCCGTCTGTCCTCCCTTCTATTACCCACCCTTCTTCCATCCCCCTTCCCCTCTATTTTCCTGTAGGGCAAAATAGATTGCTATGCCACATTGCCTGTGTAGCTCAATTTCCAGTTGCATGCTAAAACAATTTTTAATACTTATTCTTAAAGCTTTTAGTTCCATATTGTCTCCCTCCCTCCCCATCCACCCTCACTGAGAAAACAAGCAATTCAATATAAGTCCCCTTCCCTCTTTTCAATCCATCTTTTATACCATTGCCAGAATAATTTTCCTTTTGTACAAATGTAGTTACTAAAAAAATCTTCCTTGACTGTATTGCCTTCCAGTTGAATGAAATTCAAATCTCTCCACTTTGCTTTTTTCAGCCCTCCATAATCTGTCACCACTCTTTTCTCATAGCACAGTGGTATGGGGCAGCCGGCCTTAAAGCCAGAAGACCTGAGTTCAAATTCTGCCTCTGACCTATACTGACTAGAGGATGCTGAACAAGTCACTAAACCTCTTGGTGCTGTAGGCAACTCTTTAAGGTGACAAAGTTAAGGAGAAGGGGCCAACCCACATATTTTAATAGAGAGAATTTTCCTCACCTGTGAATTCTCTAAACCAATGAAATCATAGTTCCACTTCCTCTCCAGGTCCTTATAGTGCTCTCCTCTATGCACTCTCATTTCTAGTCCACTTCTAAAAGTGCCCTGTGTTCTTCTGCACCTGAAATGTCTCCACTTCTCATCTTCCCCATCAGTTCCTGCTATAAAGCCTAACCCAAATCCTGACCTAGCATCAATAGAAAGTGAAGGAGGAATGGACAGAAGGAGACAGGGAGGGAGGAGGGAAGGACAGAAAAGCAAAGAGAACCATGATAAATCAACAAGGGGTTTCCTTTTGTCCTTACTCCTTACATTTCTTGTGTCCCGTGGCAATCTCTGGCCTTCCATTTATTTGAAATTCTTGTAAACAGCTCTGGTAACACTTGCTTAATCTGCTCCATTCATATTTTTTCTATTGCTTTCTTAAGTCTAGACAATCAGCAAAACAATATGTTAAGCCCTGCTTTGTTCATTTTCTGAATTCCATGGTGTAAATTTAGCAATTCACTCTCTCAAGCTGCTTGAGTTGATGCCAGCGAACCCCAGATGCGGGCTGTCTTCCTTGAGAGAGGGCTTTTGGTACCACCCTGTATCCTACTGTCCTGGAGCCTGCTCCTCTTTCTCTGCCTCTCGGTGTCTCTTTCCCCCTCCCTCTATCTCCATCCCATCAGGTAGCAAAGCTGTGAGGAGCACTAGGTTTAGAGCCAGGAAAACTTGAGTTCAAACCACACCTCAGACATTTACTAGCTGTGGGACCCTGGCCAAGTCACGTAATATTTAGTCATCTGTAATATGAGGAACATGGCCTCCTTGGCCTCTTAAGATGTCTTCCAGCTTTAAATCTCTAATCTCGAATCTTTGCTGGCTCCTTCTAATCAGCAGCCCTCTTCCCCAAAGACCTCATCTTGACTTTGTATCTCAACTTAGCAGTCACTGCATATCATAGTGATCTGTTTGCATCTTATACCCCAGCTGGACTATAAGCTTCAGAAGGGCAGGGACTGCGGTGTATCATAGGAACTTTGTTTCTTAGGTCCTTCAGGATGCTCTGCACAAAGTACACATTCATAAACGCCTGTTCTTTTGAGAAAAAGGTATCTATGAGATTGCGGGGAGAGAGAGAGAGAGAGAGAGAGAGAGAGAGAGAGAGAGAGAGAGAGAGAGAGAGAGAGAGACAGAGACAGAGAGAGAGACAGAGAGAGAGAGAGACAGAGAGACAGAGAGAGAGAGAGACAGAGAGAGAGAGAGAAGAGAGAGAGAGACAGAGAGAGGGAGGGAGAGAGAGACACAGAGAGAGAGAGACAGAGAGAGGGAGGGAGGGATGGAGAAAGAGAGGGAGGGATGGAGAGAGACAGAGAGAGAGAGAGAGAGAGAGAGAGAGAGAAAGGGAGAGAAAGGGAGGGAGGGAGGGAGGGAGAGGGAATGGTGCTGTGGTGGAAGGAGTTAGAATGGAAGATAGATGAGGGAGGGATGGAAGAGAAAGGGAAGAGGGCTAAAGGAGACAAAAAAAGGGAGAGAGAGGGAGGAGAGAAAGAGAGAAGAGAGGGAAGGCAAAGAAGGGGGAGAGGAGAAGGGGTGAAGGGACAGAGATGGAGGGAGGGGGAAAAGAGACACTGAGAGGCAGAGAAAGAGGAGCAGGCTCCAGGACAGTAGGATACAGGGTGGTACCAAAAGCCCTCTGTTAAGGCAGAAAGCCCACATCTGGGGTTTGTTGGCATCAACTCAAGCAACTTGAGAGAGGAGATTGTTCAATTTTCAGAATAACCATTTACACTACGGAATTCAGCAAATGTACAAATCAGGACTTGACTTACTGTTTTGCTGATTGTTTAGACTTAAGAAAGAAAGAGAAAAAACGTGAATGATGCAGATTAACCAGCTCCACCCATTTCCCAATTCTAGATGCTCCCTCTAGGCTTCAGTTTCCTCATCTATAAAATTGCATGCGAAGGAGTGAGCAGTGTTGAACAAAATGGTCTCTCAGATTCCTTCTGACTCTAGGGCTGTGGGCAACAAGCAAAAAATGCTCCTCTTACTTTCCCCATCACCATGCATAGAAATGGAGCAGAAGACACCTCATGACCAATGCTACTAATACCCAAGGCGGGGTTTTTTGTGGGGTGTGGAAAAGGGAAGTGTTTATAGATTGTGCCTGTGAAATAATGATTCTGATTCCATAAAGTCACAGAAAAATCAGTCTTATTCCTGAGAGCATTAGGGTACAGGGAAGTGAGCCCTGGACATTGAATTTGATATCTCAGACTGGGGGTGAGGAACCTGTAGTCTTGAGGCCACATGTGGCCCTCTAAGTCCTGGAGTGTGGCCTTTTGACAGAATTCAAGTTTTATAGAACAAATCTCACAATCCTTTTATTAAGGGGATTTGTTCTGTGAAGTTTGGATTCAATCAAAGGGCTGCACTTGAGGACCTAGAAGGCCACATGGGTCCTTGAGGCCACAGGTTCCCCACCCCTATTAGACCTATCCTTTACTAGCTGGACGCTTTGAGAACGGCTATGAACCTCACTCTCATCACCTATAAAATGAGAGTGATAAGTTCTATCCAATTTATTACTTGAATCTGTTTTGAAAAACAAATACGATAATAAATCCATTCTTAATCTATCATGGCTGATATATCAGCCTTTATGCTGTAGTGATGAATTTTATGAATTAAAATTAAATGAATTTTAATGAAGAGAATCTTTGCAAATCAAGTCCTAGTTTCAGAGAACTTTTAATCTTTATTTCTTACAGCTTTTCACTTGACAGGGAGTTCTAATGCTTAAGTGTTACATTTCTCTGCCCTCATTCATCTTCTTAAACATATAGCAATACATGGATTAGAATTTCCGTGCAGTAAGGAATAAAGTTATTTCATGGAGTCCTTTTCTAAGGAATACCTTGGTGATTAATATAATCATATCTTAGTTGATCAGTCTTGAAAAATTCTGAGAGTTTTAAGAGTTAAGTGGCTTTTTATATATGGAGGCATGCTTTCATTTCACTTCTGAATTATTAAGTAAATATAAATAGATTAGACTCTTGTATGTTCTAGTCTAGACAAATTCCTGCGCTTGATTGTCTTGTTAAGAGAGAGAGAGAAACAAAACAAAACAAAATAGACACTAGAATAGTGGAGGAGAGAAAGGACCTTCAGACTTACTTGTTAAGGTCAGCCCAAAGTCAATCCTTGCCTGCCTTTTCAGTCAGAATGGTTATTATACTTGGAGAACACTGCTATAAAGTATATGAAAGTAATTCTGTGATTTTTTTCATAGGAAAAATAGAACCTTGTTACTACATAAATCACCTTCTTATGTAAGACTGATAGAAACTCTCATCTGAAATAAAATATATAAATCACTTTGCAAACTTTAAAATTCCATAAAAATCCTAATTATTGTTATTATCTGGAATGTAATCATCAGTCTTGGGTTCCACATTTTAGGAAAATTTTGACAGAATGGAGCATGTCCAGAGGAGGGAGATGAAGATCTCAAAGGTCCTTGAAAGTTTCTTGGAAGGATTCAGTGGCACCTGGGGAGCTGGAGAAGACTTAATTAAGGGGGCATGATTGCTGCAAGTAAACATTTGAAAGGCTGGTATGTGCAAGAGGAGTTAGCTCTGTTTGGTGTGCCTTCTAGGGGAAGAACTACTGTGTGACCAATGGGTAGAAACTGCAGGGAGCTAGACTCAGTTTAATATAAGAAAGAACTCTGTTAACATTTAGAGCTGTCCAATTAAGCTGACTTGGAGTGGAAGTATTCATCTTTGACAGTGTTCCTATCAGAGAGGGCTTGGACTTCTGATTTCCCTTCTAGCTCTAACATTCTATGACTCTTGACTTAATGTAATATTCTACATCAATGAGTCTTTTTTGAAAGTGTTTTTTTTTATTTTGTATTTTTTTTATTTTTGGCACGGGGAAAGCAAGACAATTGGGGTATGGTAATTTGCCCAAGGTCACACAGTTACTAAGTATCAAGTGTCTGAGGCTGGATTTAAACTCAGGTCCTCCTGACTCCACGACCATTCACTATTCACTGTGCTACCTATCTCCCCTTGAGTGAGTCTTTTAAATTTGACTTGTATTAACCAAAGGTGGGACAGCTAGGTGGAGAGAGTACTGGGCCTGGAGTCAGGAAAACCTGAGTTCAAATTCAGCCTCAGATAATTACTAGCAGTATGACCCTGGGCAAGTCACTTCACCATGTCAACCTCAGTTTCCTCATCTGAAAAATGAGCTGAAGAAGGAAATGGCAAATCAATCCAGTGTCTCTGCCAAGAAAACCCCCAATGGGGTCATTAAGAGTCAGACATGGCTGAAGCAACTTAATGATAACAAAAACTAAGGGTGATTCTTACCTGACCTTGCGAAGTCTACCAAGTGCCAGCATTTCCTGGCCACTCAAGGGAGAATTCACCTCAGAATAGAAGTAGTTTCCTGATTTAATTTGGCTCCACAGAAGCAAAAACGATGTGATAAATGCAATACCTGACTGCTCTGATGACCGACTTGAGTGTGGGGATCATGTCTTCTATGAGGAATTCGTTACTGTAGCCTCGTTCTTCAGTCATGGGCTCTCCTGTCCCAGCATCTAGAAATTCGGATAAAAAAATATAAAAACCAGTTCATAGAACTTTGGGGAACTTCAAGATTGCATTAAATTAGCATCCTGGAGAGGTAGTGTGATTTACTAGAGTTGGAGTCAGAAAGACCTGAATTCAAATCCTGCCTCAAATATTTACTCTGGGACCCTGGGGAAATTGTTTAACATCTTTGTGACTCACTTTCTGTATTAGTAAAATGAAGAGTTTGGCCTCTATGGCCTTTCAGCTCTGTGATTATTTTTTAAAAGAATTTAAAATAATGAAAACTAAACATTCTTAGCTGTAGAGTTCAGAATTGTGTGACACATGGGTCTTCTAGTTGGAAGACTGGGATTTGGGTACTACCTTCACTATTTACTAACTATAAGATTTCAGGCATCTAATTTAACTTGTCTGTGCCTCAAGCGTTTTACCTGTAAAATGGGTTTAAGAATACTTGAACTAGAAAAGACATCAATGACTGCCTAGTCCAAGTCCCCTCATTTTGCTGATAAGGAAATGGAGGTCCAAAGAGGTTAAGTGAATTAATTAGCTAAGGTCACACACTAAGTACATGAAAGAGCCAGGATTCAAATTGGGGTCCTCTGAATTACCATATCTTACCTCAAGCTCTGTATGTCTCCCCTCTACCCAGTGCTATGTGCACAGAAGGTGTTTAATACATGTCTGTGGTGGCTAATGTTCTATCTCAATGCCTTGACATGGTATGAGATGAGCCAGTCATTTAAGGTTATGTCAATGAAGCTCAAGCTCAGGGAGGGTCTTTGAAAATGGTTTGAGTTCTATATGTTTGTCATCCAAAGTTAGCTAAGTTTGGAGAGGCTCATCCCTGGGGACTTAGCATCCATGACTGCGACTGTTACTACTATTATTAGTCACAACACAAAGACTATCTATTAAGCAGTAGAAGGGTTGTGATTTGTACTGGTAGTTAAGCACATCAGTAAATTGCAAATTCTCCAGGTAGTAGAGTAAGAAATCTATTTGTGTGTATACTTACATATAAACATATATGTGTGTTCATATTTGTATACATGCATATACACACATGTATCTACACATATAAGTACATAAATGTATGTTCATGTGCCTGTACATGCATACATGATATATATACATGTATATATATATTCATGTATGTGTATACATACATATGCATACACATGTGGGGGGCATGCACATGTGTGTATATTTCTGTTCTCACAATTAGCCTATAAGTTCCTAAAGTCACTGATCACATCTGGTTCACTTTCAGACACTATAATATGCCTAACACTTTCACTATGTTCACAGAAGGCAACTGATAAATATTCATCAATTGAATTATAGAGTCAGTGCCCATTGAGATAGCTTGGTGTCATGGATAAAATATGGACTTGGAGTCAAGAAGACCTGGGTTTGAATTCTCCCTCAGTAGCTGTGTGTCTCACACAGTCTCAGTCTCCTCGCCTGTAAATAAGCAGGTTGGATTCATTAAGGACACTTCCTTCTCTAAGTCTATGATCTTAAATTTATATTCTCTAAATTCTCAGGGAGTGGAAGTGGTGTTGTGCCCTAATCTAATACACTCCTTTTCGGAAAGGAAAAGAAAGTGTACTCATCTAACGTTGACGTTGTCTCCTCAGACATCCTTATTAAAAAAGGTGGTTTATTGATGACTTTAAGACTCCTTTTCCAGTTTAAATGAAAATTCAGTTCTGGCAGAATCCTGCCACTGGGCATGTAGGATTCTGGACACAAATTTCCTTCTTTCTCCCAACCCCCACCTCATCAGTCATGCTTCTTTTTGAGGCCGTGAAGAGATAGGATGATGAAATTAACAGTTGTGAGTCCTAAGAACTTGCCATGAACGATACATGGCATCTAAGATATTTATGTAGAGGAGGCCAGTTACTGACAGTGATCATATTATAAAGGGGTAAAGGATACAATGTATAATAATGATAATAAAAATAATATGATATATCTACAGCACTTGAAAGCTTGCAGACAACTTTTTGAACATAATTTCATTTGACCTCATAAGAACCTGTGAGATAGGTACTCAGCCTATCATTTTCATCTTACAAGGAAATTGAGGTGAGTCTTAGAGAGGTTAGTCCCTTGCCTGGGGTCACAGAGAAACGAAGTATCGGAGTCAGAATTTCATAAGCAGCTTTTCTTGACTCTACATCAACCCTCTAATCCATGACACCATGCTGCCTTCTCCTATTCACTAATCCCGATGCTGGAGGCTATTGAAAAATGGAGGCACTGTAGCCTTCCTAGGATACAGAGCAGCAAATTTAGGATCAGGAAGACTTTGGATCAAATCCTCCCTTTGCCATTTATTTTACTAAGTGACCTTGAACAAGTCACTGGAAGTCTTTGAGCTTTATTTTCTTCTTCTGTAAAAGGGGTATAAAATTTACATACCCAAGAAGAGTCTCAAATAAGATAATACAGAGAAAGCCTACTGAAAACTTTATACGACACTTGACAAATGCTAATTATTATTATCAAATGGGATATATCCTGAAAACTTCCCTCAATTTTTTTTGGAGGTGAGGGATTTTTCCTACACCCCAATGTTTAGTGAGAATGCAAAAGATGAGAGTGGAGTGGTGGAGTTAGGATTGGAGGGAATGAGTTATTTTGAAGATCCTGGGCAATTTCAGAGACACTTCAAATGAGTTGGAAAAGAAAATGAGCTCGGAAGGAGTGGAGGAAAAGTGAGAGGAAGTTGGAGGAAGGAAAGAAAGCTGGGGTTACCTTCAGAGCTCTGCCAAAAGGCGTATGCTTTCATTCGGAATGCAGTCCGAAAACGTTCCTTATTGTTCAAGCCAACATTTTTTGGCTCTTTGGAAGGGCTTTCTTCTATGGCATCTACATTCAGAGGGGTAAATAGCTTTCCTTTAGTATTGGTACCACGAGGATTAGAAAGTCGAACCCGATCCAAGAGACCCAGCTTTTGGCTACAAAATAAGCAAAAGTGAACAATTTCCTCCTTCAGTGAAGGCTCTTAACATTGTATGTCCATCCCTGTTATGCATCGTATATTCTAAGATCCCCTCACACATCCCCAGGAAAAAGGAGAAATGTGCTTTGTGAAGAATTCTGAAGCTAGAGACGGGCACCCCTGATTGGGCACTGGTAGGTAGAATGTATCAAGTCCTTTGAGGGTGGGGTGGGATTTAAAACAGATGATCATATCGAATGGCATCTTATACAAAGATATTTAATGTGGGAGACATTTGCTTTTTTGGTCAGGGCCCTCCAAATTTTAGCCCTGTGTTTGTTGCAGGGGCATATTCGCACCTTTCAAAGGGCATCTCTCTCTGTAAAATCTCTGTTCTTCCTCACAGAAAATACAAATGGCTACCATTACAATTATTTCTCCACCTTATCATTTTTTTCCCTGGTGACTTAATGGAATTCAATAACAAGGATTTATTAAGCACCTACTACACACCAGGCACCGTGATAGGCAGGTAGGTAGCTACTGGAGCTACATAGATAAAAATGAAACAGTCCCTGACCTCAAGGAGGTTATATTCTAATAGTTGGTGGGGAGTTGGGAGGAAACAACATGTATATAGATCAGTCCATACACAAACAATTCTATAAATATACAAGGGAAACACAAAATATTTTGGGGGATGAGGATAGAGTTGGAGCTACCATTGTTTATCATGGGGTACATTCAAGACAAGCTGCAATGCAAACAGTATCTTTGTGGGCTGAAACAGGATCAAATAGTAACTAGAGTAAGAAAAAAGACAACTGAGGTGTCTCCTGAGATAGGAAAGGCTCTTATTCAACTGTCTCAAAATACATGACAGGTACCTGTGTGTCACTACCACTTACTAAATATTAGAAGATATTTGGATACCTACTGTCTACCCATTATTCAGCCATGTTTTCTTAAGGCACATAACTATTCTTAAGTGGCACCATTCAGGACAAAGGCATTCAGGTGCTATATAGCCTGTACTAAGCCCAGTTTTTTACTGTTATCATACTTTTTTTCCTATGTGTGATAATACTCACACTCCCATAAGGCTTTAGAGTTTGTGAATCACCTTCCTCAAAATAACCCTGTGATGTAAGTAAGGCAAATATTATTATCTCTATTTTGCTGAAGTGGAAACTGAAGTTTTGAGAGGTCAAAGAGAACTGACCCATGATCAAATGGTTATTCAATATCACATGTTAGATTTGAACCCAGGTCTCCTGACTCCACATCTGATACCCATCTTCTTTACAATATTCTGCCTCATGAGGGATGAGGGTTCATTGAACAATACTTTTTATCTCTCCCAGGAACTCACAAACCACTTTGTATTTTACTTATTAGAGTCTACATCATTTCCCTAAGGGCTGGGACTTGTGCCATATTTGTCTATGTATATCACTAGAGGTGCAATGGATAGAGAGCCCAGGGACTGGAGATCCCTTCCTAAGAAGCCCTGAGTTCAAATCTGGCCTCAGACACTTACTGGCTGTGACCTGTGTTATTTTGAGCAAGTCACCTAAGCCCTATTTGCCTCAGTTTCAACTGTAAAATTGAGGTAATAGCAGCAACCATAAGAGTGCTGTCAGAATACAATGAGATCATATTTGTAAAGCACGTGCTTGGCACGTAGTAAACACTGTATTGAAGCTTATTCTTTCCTCCTTTCCTCTGCCTTCTTTGTACAATCATGGCATCATGCTAAGCTCACTCAATTTAGAGTCAGACTGAGCTCCTAAGATAAATCTTTCCCTTACCAGCTAAGTGACTTTGGGCAAGTCACTTAACCTAGTTATGGGTCACCTGTAAAATGGGCATAATTCCTGAGTTACCTACCTTTCTAGGTTGTTATAAAGACAAGATAGTAGTTATCAAGGACTTAGTGAACTCTAAAACACCCCAAGAATTTTAGCTACTGAAGCAACTAGAGTCCAATGGATAGAGGACTGGAAGTGGAAAGATTTTAGTTCAAATTCTGCTTCAGATATTAGCTGTGCTAATTTTTCTCATTCTCAATTTCTTCATCTGTAAAATGGGGGGAAAATAATAGTATATTTCTCACAGGGTTGTTATGAGGATCAACGGAGATCACATAAAGTTTTCTATAAACCTTAAAGTGATAACTAAATGCTTATTATTAGTTCCTGTTGTTTTTGCTGAACTTTTGGATTGCATTGGTTCTGAAATATAAGTACACACCATTGACGCAATCCACAACCTCCAATCTCTCCTGAAGGCTGCATATATCTAGATTTCTGAAGAGTGAAACTAATTAAAGAGTAGGGGAAGGTTATGACTATAAAATAGGTATTGCCAAGGCAATAAAAATTCCAAGGATCAGCACTTTCCCCATGGTTATAGATGGCAGAACCATGACAGATCAAAGCTTTGGTCAGTTGGAAGTAAGGCCCTTAGTGGTTTTCTATATGACTGGCAGTAAAGTTTTTTTCTGAAATGCACCTTATCACAATTTTTGGATAGAAGGATTATCCAAATCACTATCAGAAATCCTATGGGCATGGGTTGCCCTGTGCCTCCCTATAGTTAATTGCTAGTATTTATATAACACTTGATGACTTGTAAAGCACTTTACAAAATACCATGTGCTTTGATCCTGACAAAAACCCTGAGAGATAGGTGATATTATCAATCCCATTTTACAGATGAGGAAACTGAAGCAAAAGAGGTTGAATGCCTTGCCTAGGGTCACACAGCTATTAAATATTTAAGGCAGAATTTGAACTTAGGTCTTTCTGATTCCACATTCACTGAGCCACCTAAGTGCCTGACATAGGAAGATTAGAGGCAATCTGTGAGAGACAGTATACAAAGCACTGGGCTTGGAGACAGAAGGCTTGAGTTTGAATACAGGCACTGTCACACACCAGCTGTGTGAGTCTGGAAGTATTTTTTACCCTTTCTGGGCCTCAGGCTGTTCATCTTTAAAATGAGGGGAGTGGCCACCCAAGGATAGCATCCGTAGTCAATCCCATTATATTTGGAGGAGCAAGTATTGAATTTCGAGTCAAATGATCCCTTTTCCAACCCAAGCTCTGCTACTTGTACTGCCCATGTAAGTTTGAGGAGGCCACTCAATTTCTCTGGCCCATCAGCTCCTTCATCTATAAAATGACAGAATTGGATTTGATCATGTGACTTTTGATGCCCCTTATGGATTTCTATCCTCTGGTCCTATCTCTGGTTAATCTCTAAATTCTTTTCCAAGTCTAACCTTTGGTGATCTAACCAATAAACATTAAAGTTGGAAACATTTTGGAATTATTTTTCTACCAAAGTTATGGAAACGACCAGGACTGAGTAGAGACAGATAGCTTCATGGGGAAGATTGGAGATAGACATTGAAACCTAATTGCTTGCTAGACTATAAGTTTCTTGAAGGTAAGAATGGTACCAACTTCATCTTTAGTTGTCTTACTATCTTACAGTGTTTTATACCTCAGTGAATATTTTATGAATGAATGAAGCATCTCTGTTTGCATATGCCAGGCTCCAAGTGATAATGAGAAAGCTATTGAGATTTATACAATTATCGTACTCTATTTTAGATGATGATCTTTCCGAAGTAACCTCATCTTCTCTACTGACCTTCAACTTCCAGGAAGGGAAGAATCATTTCTTATTTATCTTTATATCAGCCCTTATCACCTGGAACATTAGTAGTCACTATAGATAGATAGATAGATAGATAGATAGATAGATAGATAGATAGATAGATAGATAGATAGATAGATAGATATTAATTGGATTCCTTAGAAGAGAGCGTATGAAATAGAGGAAACAAAATGAAAAGGGATATTTTGCTAGAGCATGGAAAGCATTGATTTATGAATTTCAGTAGTCTCTTGATATGGATTTAGTACTTTATAGATTGATTTAAGCTAGCTGTAGAGTACAGGAAGGCTGACCACACTACAGCCTGTCAGGAAATAAGTGCATACAGAATGTATGCATAGATCATGGTAATGTGTTTAAAGTAAGATTCATTGCACACACTTGGTCCTCATTCTAAACCCCCATGAGTGACTTTGGAATAGATGAGCTAGGGTAAAGAATCTTGGAGATGGGGTGCTGGAATATTTTAGCATTAAAACAATTCACTGGGTGCAGGTCATACCAATATTATTACCTGTACTTTGGAGTTCATTTTCATGCCATGTGAGTCCCAGATGATGATATATGAGTTCAGGGTGAACATGTCAGAAATTGAAAGCACTCAAGTCCACAATCTGTAATATCTGCTGTGAATCACTCCTGGTTATTACAGCTTAAGTGGCTTAAGTTCTTTCTGCAGTAGGGGAAGAGATCTTTTTGCTTTCTAATTGTGTCACTAGAAAATGAATACCTAAACGGATGGATGATCGGATGGTGGAAAGAATTCATCCCCTGAGCCACAATAGCTAGGTCTTCTCTTTTCAGGCTGGCTTTCAAATGAATAATCCTACCCTTGTTCTCTGTGGGCATGGCAGGGTCTAGCATGACAAGCTCATCTCAGAAATGGCACCTGATTTCTAGGAGCCTGCCTTGGAAGGCTTTTAAACACCGAGAAACCAATAACAAAGGCTAATTGGGTCCAGTTGAAAAGGGAGCTGAAGCTAGAGAAAAGAGAATGAAAGCCTTTTCATTCTAAATGGTCCAGGGACTAATAAAACACAGTGAAGCTTAACCTCTAGGCCTTGTATGGTCATGATTATCTCTGAGAATTGGATAAAGAAAGACTCTCTAATAAATGCACCTAAGAAAGCATAAGAAAAAGAAGTCAAGTTAAAAAAAAGGAAATGAGATTTTTTTTTTATTTTTTGCTTTTTAAAGAAAAGGGAGTATGAACAAAAAGTGTTACCTTTATCCCCTGGGTTTTATAAATGCATGTCTTTACTACACAGCTCTCTATGATCACAAGGTTCAGAAAAAGGGCTAGCCTGCCTTGATGGAAGACTTTCCTCATTTAGGAATTCCCTGTATCGATACTGTCACCAGGCTAGTCCCTATCTATATTTTAAAACTCTAAACAGGCATATGGGCTGGGATGGGGAAAATATCATTGAAGATTATGCTCTTAGAACAGTATTCTTTTCAAGTGATCTAAAGGATAATGACAAGACTTATGGTGGGTATAGTTAGAAGTATTATCTATGAGGATTAGTATATGAAAAAAGATGCTAAAATGCCATCCAAGACATATATATATATATATATATACACACACATACACACATATATATGTATATACATATATATGTATACACACACACACACATATATATATAATATAAAACCAGAAAAGGGGGTTGGTTAGTTGTGTAGTGAGAGCGATGAATTACCGAGAGACAAGAGACAGGAGTAATTACAGGTGTGATTAATTGAAAGAATATTGGAATCAGTATCAAAGGACTTGGGTTCAAATCCCCGTTCTGCCACTCAGTAGTTGTATGGCCTTAGCCACGTCGCTTAATGTTTATGAGTCTCAGTCTCCTCATTTATAAAATAAGGGGGCTGGCCCAGATAGTCTGTTCGTGCCCTAAATCAGCGTTGCTATGACGCACACCATAATGGAGGGTGTCTTGCTTGTTAAGGGATTTTGTGAGTCCTTTGTGTTATTTTAAATTTTTTCCTGGAGTGAAATAGTGATGATAACATCAGTAACATTAACAACCAATGACATCCATCAGTAATAGAGCGTCTCAAAAATCTTTTAATTCTAATAGCTTAAAATTGCACTAAGATTTTTGGGATGTTCTACACAGTAGGATACAAATTGCTTTATCAAAATGGTCTCATTTTATCCTCATCATTATGATGTTATGGTTATCCCTTCTATTCTTATCTCCATTTCACAAATGAGGAAAGGAGGTACTATCATCATTCTCATTTTACAGATGAGAGAACTGAGGCAGAGAGAGGTTAAGTGACTTCTTCAGGACTACATAGCCAATCACGGCTGAGCCTGGATTTGAACTCAGGCCTCTCAGGTTGCAGGGTTAGTGTTCTATCAACTGAGCTACCTCAGTGCTTCCGTTGCATCTAAATGCCCATTCCAATATTAGATCCGGGACTCTACGATCCTATTCATTCTATGAGATCCTTAACCCATATCTTTCCATAAATCCTGTATAGAAGATCTAGTCAACGTATGCAGGGTCTTTTATGGATAGCATTACAACATGTGGGATATTCATCTGCTATCCTTTACTTTTATTCCATACATCAATAATGGAAGAGAATCTAGATAGAAAGAAATACCATGCTACAGTTGATATTAAGACTTTGAGAATATTCAAATGCTCTTGACCCACAGTTAAATGGCGTCAATTCTTTACTTGTTAAATTTGAACTTGAAACTTAGGCCAAATGGCCTTCCTCTTCTCTCCTACCCCTTGCTATTCCAACTGCTTCCCCTCCCCTGCCATATTGAACCTGTAGATCACCAGGTGTCTACTAAATGATCTGTTTCCATAGAATTTCATAAGCAATATTTACTAGAAGTCCTGGACTAGGAGCATACCAGAATTCTCTGTCTAGGGGTATGACTATGAGAAGAGTCTAACTAGGGTGGGGTAGCAAGGCTTTTGCTCCAGGTGTACTAATATAGGAGATACCTCTTTCAATCCTTCAAAAGTGTAGAAAAACCAGAGCATAGCATCTAGTTATCTTCCTTTTGTCTATAATATCACTACCCTGGTTATGATTCTTTTTGGGAATGTCAATTAACTTTTCTAAATTTGTTTCCTTATATCTAAAATGGATGTAGCATTGCTTCCTTATTTACCTTATAAGGCTCTTGTGAAGAAAGCACTTTGTGGAGTATTCGAATGAGTATGTAGAGAAAGCACTCAATTTACAAGATCTCATTTGATACTTATAACCCAGCAGGCAGGGAATGCCAGTATTTTTATTGGCCCCAATAAAAGTAAGGGTCCTGGAAGTAGAGAATTATATCTCACAAATGAGGAAATTAAGTTTCAGAAAGACAAATGGATTTGCCCAAACTTACAGGGTTTGTAGTTTCCTCCTCTGTAAAATAGATATAATTCTATACAAACTTACAGGTTTAGTGTGCAGATAAAATGAGAAGATGTATGAGAAATGCTCCAAAAAAGTAACAAGTGCTCCATAAATATGAAGGGTAATGCTTATATATGATTTTAATATGTGATTATATACCAAAATGGAGGGGATTTCTGGAGGGAGTGCGCTAGATAGAATTCTGGGACTGATATGAGGGAGCTCTGCTTTCAAATCCTAACTCACATACTAACTGTTTGATCCTGGGCAAGTTGTTTCACCTCTGTCTGCCTCCATTTTCTCATCTGTTAAATGGGAATAGTAATAACACCTACCTTTCAGGGTTATTACGAGTCAAATGAGATAATAGCAGTAAAACATTTTGCAAACCTTCAAGTACTATATAATGCTCATCATAACTACTACTACTACTACTACTACTACTACTACTACTACTACTACTACTACACTACTACTACCACTACCACTACTACTACTACTACTACTAGTATAGTATATATACTATATATATATAGTATATATACTGCTACTACTACTACCATTATTATCTTCTTCCATAGAATTTTGCAACACCTTGTACTGAAAAGAGCCCTAGACTACGAGACAGGATACCTGGATTCTAGTCCCAATTATGCCACTGTCATGTAAAGAATCTAACTTGGACAAGGTAACTAGACTTTTGCCCAGGTGGACTATTAATCAAAGATTACTGGTCAGTAGGCAGGCCTTTCTCACTCCAAACTTTAGACATTTCATTTGAGACAGCAGAGAGAGACAGAGAGATAGAGAGACACAGAGAGACAGAGAGAGAGAGAGAGAGAGAGAGAGAGTCTGATAGAGAAAGAGATTCAGTCTCTTCTTTCAGTCTTTTCTTTCCTGTACACCTCTTACAGATATGTACATGTTATAAATAGCTCCGTATCAATCAATGCATGCCACTGAGAACTGGACCTAGGGGTGAACAAAGCAGGCAACCACCCAGGGTGCACTATTCAAGTTGCAGATTAGGGGGAGTTGTTCTCTAGAATGTGGAACATTTTTTAATACGAATTTTTATAAACAGACCCAATGGTAATGCCAGATCACTCTTTTCTCCATAGCACGCAGTGAATTATTTTGTGGGAAATGAAGTCTCTTGCATTATAGCCAGGTCTAAAAGCCTGCACAAGAATACATCCAACAGGGGATCAAACCTTGCCTTGGGGGCACAAACACCTTGTCCCTGCTGGGATGACGCAGTGAGATTCTTCCTAACTCTGATAGTATAGTGCTTTCTATATTCTTACCTTTCTAGTCTTTTTCTCAAACGAGATGTTTAAACTGAAGACCTCCCAAAAGCCCTCCCTTTCCTACCTTCTTCTATGTGTAGCCTGAAGATTCAGACCTTCTTCTCTTTTTCTTTCTTTAAAGGTATAGGCCAAAGAATAAGGAGTTTGTCAGCATGCCACTTGAGAGTTCCCAGGACAAAGCGAGGGGCAGTTACTAGGACGGCAAGAGAGCACACAACCTGAGGTCCCAGCCAAGGAAGGATGGGGGTCTTCCTTTAATCAAACATACAAAGAAGAATGAGACAGTTCCTAATCCTGACTGTGCTGTGGTTTGATGTTAATCAGTGGAGGAAATAACAGAAAACCACATAATTCAGAGAAGAGTACCAGCTGCTGAACAATCAGAAATTAGTAACTCCAGAAGGGCAGGGACTATGTCTTTCACATGTCTCTCAGAGCCTGCACAGCTGTCTGCATACAGCAGGTACTTACTCAGTGTTTGTTGAATTGAACTCAACTGAATGATTCAACCTGATCCCATCATTCAAGGCAAATGTTTTGCAATCTTCTGAACAGAATGAAAATTCCGTTTACTTCCTACTTCATTCTCCATTACCCAAAGTGTCCTCTTTGTAAATATAATAACAGCTCACATTTATATAATTCTCTAACATTTGTAAAGTGATTTAATACATATATCTCATTGGAACCTTACCAAAAACTAGCAAGGAAGAACTATTATTACCCCCATCTTAAATAAGAGAAAACTGAGACTCAGAGAGGGTAAGCATTTTTTTTGCCCAAGATCACATGTAAGTATCTGAAGCAGAATTGGAACCCAGGTCTTTTGAATTGTGTGGCTGGAAAAGACTTTTTTAGAGGTCCTTAAGCAGCAAAGAGATCAAATCAATCCATAATTAAATATATGAATTTTGACTACTTACTGGAAGGTCAAATACTGAAGGTAAATCTTAATACTTTGGCCATATTATAAGAACAAGGCATTCATTGGAAACAACTCTGATGTTGGGAAAGATTGAAGGCAAAGGAAAAGAGGATGGCAGAGGATGAGATGGATAGAATGGAAACAATGAAGATGAACTTGGACAAAATTAGTGGAAGATAGAAGGGTCTAGCCTGATATGGCCCATGGGGTCACAGAGAGTCAGATGTGCCTGAACAAGTAAACAACTTTCTGCCCTGAAGTCCAGCTGCCTAGTCATGCTGCTCTGTACAATTTCATGATTCCATGGACCAGGGTCATTGGAAATGATTTCAGTGGGGATAATTTAATTGACCAGGTTGCCAGAAGCAATAAGGAAGCATTTCATTCTCATCTCTATGTGAATATAATACTGACAGAGGAAACAGCATAAACATCATATTTTTTCAGGCAATAGGAAGTGTTGGGAAGCTTTGCTAAGATGGAGTTGGGGACGTGACCTCACATCACATGGGTATTTCTTGCCTGAATGGGTTCCATGTTCCAAGGCCACTTTGTAAACACATATTCCTTTGTCCAGTCCTCAGCATTTTCTACAAGCTTCAGGTCATCTGGGGTTTCAGACTTCTTGACGTCATCCAGAGAGTTTCATGTTATTCATTCCCACTTGCCTCTTGCAAATGTCCTTGAAAAATCACAGCTCAGTGCATCAGCAGCCTCAGTGCCAGTGTTTGCATTGGTTTCTGTAGTTGTTACAGGATTACTTTCGATTGTCTTGCAGAATTTTTCATTTGAGAGACTTTCATCCCTATTGAACTGACATCCCCTTCAATGCCTCAGAATGAGGTTTTAAACTCATATTTTTCAAAACATTTTGCAATCTGCTCTCTAAATGTCTTTGGTACAAGCCTGGATGTATCCAATGTATCCTTCCTTACCTATTAAAACTCTTAATACTGCTTAAATTTAAGTGTAGGAAACAAGGAAGTTCTGTTTCCACAGTTTGGGTGATCAGAGTTGTGACCTAGCCCTGTCAGGTTAGAGGTCAGAAACTTGTGTGCAGGCTTGAGGAAGAGCCTAGCAGAGACAACATGAAGTCATGTGGAATGGATGGTGTTGAGGGAGATTGAAAATTCAGACCAGTATAAGAAGCTTCCATTGGTCTGGACAAGTTATAATCTTCTTTACCCTTACTGGGAAGCTACCCCTTCATAAAGAATGTAGAAGTCACTCCCTGCTCCTCAAGAGGGGTGCAGTTAGTTTTGACCAAAGTGCTCAATTCCTCTGAACTCTACTTTAATAAGTTTTCCTGGATACTTTTTGTGTGTCAAGCATGTCCCTAACATTAAGGAACATGAGTTGAGTACTATGTGTCAGGCTTTGTTCTAGGTGTTGGGACACAAAGGCCACAAGAAAACAGCATATGTCCTCAAAAATCTAGATACTGTTCTCAAAACCTTAAACCTACTGCATGCTGAAACCCATAAATTAGACAACACTAGGCTCCTGCCTAAAGGCTGTTTTCTGGACCCTCCTTGCGTAAGAGTGATTATCAATGGTAATTGCTGCTGTTTCCCTCCGAGTCAGTATTTTTCTTTGCCTCATTAAAGGGGCCATCTCCTGTTTATTTCTTAAACAGGCCTATTCACTAAATGGGTGCTACCTCATCCCAAGTGGGTATCTGAATAGACCTTGGCCTAAAGGGGTCTCCCAATGCCTCCTGGGTCATCTCCAGTCACCCTGATGAACATGTGGTCACTGGATTCAGAAAGCTCTGGAGGAGAAGTGAGGCTGGTGACCTGCACAGTCCTCCCTCACTCAAAACAAAGTCAAGTGTAAGTCATATCATTTCTCTGATGGCATGGTCTTCTTAGAACAAACAGAACAACAACATTCTAAGAGAACCTCATGTAAAATCCCTTTCCTGCTCCCAATTCAGGCTAATCCCACCACAGATTTCTCATAGTACTTTAACTGACTCTCCTTTGCCCCACTGCATTATCTTTGTTGTTCAGTTGTGTCTGATTCTTTGTGACCCCATTTGGGGTTTTCCTGACAGAAATACCAGAGTGGTTTGGCATTTCCTTCTCCAGCTCATTTTTACAAATAAGAAAATTGAGGCAAATAGGACTGAGTGACTTACCCAGTCACACAGCTAGTGAGGCCAGAATTGAACTCAGAAAATAAGTTTCCCTGATTCTAAGCCCAGGGCTCTATCCACTACAACATCTAGTTGTATATGTCATATCCTTCCACTGCATTCTGTGGTCTTTCATCTTTGAATGCCTGGTGTGTATCAGAGTGCCTTGCATAGAAAAGATGCTTAATAAGTGGTTGTTGAGTTGGACTATATTGAACTGCATTTGCTGACATAGTATTTTTCTCTCAAGGTTTCCCACAATGCATCTATTTCAACAAACAGTTCTTTGTGGATGGTCATCAGGAGATGCAAAGTGAAAACTCTCTTCTTTATTTCCTTTTACATCTTAGAAATGAAACAAACTGTCAACAGGCCAAGTAAAGAATTCATCAGATTCTCTGCTTTTAACAGAGAAAATCCCAGTAGATGAACAGAGAGCTCAATTCAGGTCAGCAAATACTATTGAATGTTTCTAGGCACCATGCTAGGAATGGGAAATACAAGACAAAAATGAAGCAGTACCTATGCGTGGGCAAGTGTGTATTCTACTGAGGAGTATAGAGCTTAAATATAGTTAAGTAGAGTTATAAGGTAGAGACTAATGGACACAAAGGAGGGATGGGATAAAGGAATCTAAAGGAGAACACTCATAGATGGAGAAGGTAAAGGACGAGGGGAAAGGAATCAGGGAAGAGGTACCTATGTTGAACCTTGAAGGAAGGTAGAGGTGAAATGGGAGTACATTCCAGGCATGAATTAGGGCTTGTGATAATGCTCAGAGACTGGAGTTAACAAGTCAAACAACACATAGTTTGGATGGACCACAGAGTGAGTGAAATGGAGCTGTGTAAGAGAGATTGTTGAGAGTCAAATTGTGGCTTCTATTCCAGGCTAAAGAACTTGTACTTTACAAAACTATTACAGTGGTCCTGGTAAATGGTATGAGGAACTAAACAGGAATTATAGCCATGCAGTGGAGAGTGCCTTTAGCCTTTAGCAAGAAGAGATGCTCGTTCTTTCAGGACCATGAATCAGAGAGGTTTTGAGGAATGAAGTAAAAGATACATGGGAGCTGCTACTAACTGGGCTTGAGTTTCTCATTCAAGTAGAAGACATAGTCATCTTCTGGTCAGTTTGAACAGCCATGGTGAGGATTATAATTCTTCATTATTATAGCTTACATTTGTGTGTGTGTGTGTGTGTGTGTGTGTGTGTGTGCGTGCGTGAGTGATCTGTACAAGGCATTGCTTTCCATCTATTCTATTTGGTCTAGCTAGAATTTATGTTCCACAACAATAACATTTATTTTTCTTTTTTCTTTATCCTCAACCAAATGTTCTTCTCCTATTTTTCTAATATCTGATTTGTTGATTCCCATTATCTTTTTGACATATAATGCAATTCCTCTGCTCCTTCTATTAGATGCTTCTTTTGAATAAAACATATCCTTCCCTCCTCACCATCTTCCCAGTAATGGACTTCATCCAACCAAGCTGTGGTGAAATATATAAAGATTTGTTTACCTCCACATGTAAAAATGTTAAGTTAATTTTATGATCAATACTCTTTGCATTAGCATATTGCTATTTCATGTCACAAATATTGTTTCCAACTGCCTTCACTTGTAAAGAAATGGATGCATCTTCCAAATATTACTCTTTATATGCCAAAACCTGTTGCCCTCCATGGTAGTTGATTTCAGTTTATCAAGGCACTTACCTTTCCTCACTCCCTCCACAAACTCAAATATCAGTTTGAACTCTCCTGGGAGGTTCAGCAATCACTTACTTATCAAAACAATGCTTCCCAGTATATCTCTTGTTGGGGGGTGCATCATTCTGGGAATTCAAATCATCATTCAAAGAGACAAATACCATTATCTAACATAATGGTTGGAATTCACCTCTCATGTCCCATGGATTGTATCCTCCTTTGCCTTCCTAAGGCACAATATTCAGCCAGAAGAATGGAAAAAAGCAACACTTCCTTGATTTTTTATATTTTATTCCAGGACTTTAGAGTTATTAGAGACTCAATCCAGGTTTCTTTATTATTACATGGGCCAATCAAAGTAGGGAATAGTCAGGGGGTTTGATGAGTTACTCAATATGCCAATGAGAAACAAATTGTTGGTTTACTTAAAAGTTAGGATATCTGGGTTAAGACCAGTAAACTCTGTATGACTCATGCAAATTGCATTGGTTTTCTGAGCCTCATTCCCTGTACTGGTAAAATGGGGATAATACTTGTGTTCAGATGTGTAATGAGAATTAAAAATCTTCCCCACCCATTAATAAGCCTCAGGTGGAGCTTGATGAGGGGAGGCTTGTTTGTTTGAAGGCTTCATAACTTTCATCCTCTGGTTATTTCACGCCTTTTGGTAATTAGCAACTGTGAACAGGTTATAATCAAAGGAAAGCCATTTTGGAGTAGATAAAGCTGCATGGTGTACTGGGGTCTCACTGGACTTGAAATCAAAAGATCTGAGTTTGACTCCCAACTCTTCTGTAAGTTCTGTGTGACCCAGGGGAAGTTACTTTACTTTTCAAGGACCCAGTTTTCTCATCTGTAAATTGGGTGTGTCTATGAGGAGGTAGAAATATGAAGTTCCTTCAATATGTAGTATGCTATGATACTCAAAATGGTGAATCTTGGAGAAGAAACTAAAGTACTTTCTCAAACATCCAAGTGAGATGACACTATTAGATGTGTTTTCCATGTTTACTTTCATCGTATTTTGATTCTCTGTCAACTGACAATGCAAATATGGAATGAGGCACAAGATGGGCAGTTTATAGAAGTAGGGCCTTGGAGTCAGGGCAAGCCTTCATGTCCTGTTTTTGGCCCTTACTTGCTATCTCTCTGACCTGGAAGAAGTCTTGGAACTTGGAAGTTGCTCAGCGCTCACTGCAACCTCTAAGAAGTAACTGGGAAATAACAATCTGTACCAGTAGGATGAGTTTCTACATTAGGAGTTTTCTATACATTTCAAATCACAGGTATCTCTCTCCCCTTACTGCAGTGCTCCTCCTCCAATTGGAGAACATTTGGAAATAAGGGATGGCTTTTTTTGGGGGGAGGGAGTGTCTTGAATAGTGATTATGTTACGTGAGGAAACTCCCTTTATCAATGCATATTGGCAACTGTTTTGCAATATATAGTCTTAGACAGAACACTGGGCATGCATGGAGTCAGAAAGATCTGAGTTCAAATCCAGTTTCAGGTATGCATCAACTGTCCTCTGCCTAAAAGTTCCCTCAGCTGTAAAATGGAGATAATAATGGCAGTTGCCCCACAGGATTGTTGTGAGGAACAAATGCAATAACGTTTGTAAAGAGTTTAACACAGTGCCCAGCACATAGTAAGCATTATATAAATGACTGTTCCCCTCCCTTCTGGAGGACAATTCTTTGTTAATAAAATACTAGATAAACCAAAACACTCCATTCTCTTGTGTAGAAAACAGTTTAGTATAACCAGTTCTTTTGATTTTATTACTGATAAGAGGGAGCTCACATGGTAGAGCTGAACTGTATTTGGCATTGTATTTGGGATCAGAAATTTTGAGTTCAAATGCCATCAAGTTATTACAAGTGTGACCTCAGACAAAATGTTAACCCTCTTTGAGTCTCAATTTACTCATCTATAAAGTAAAAAAAAATAATTCCTGCCAGAATCATGGAGCATTTCTGAGCTCACAATAATAGAGCACTTTCAGATTTACAAAATGTATCCTTCTCAACTGAGTAAAGTATTATTTTCATTCCCATTTTACAGATAAAGAAACTGAGACTCAAAGGTGCTAAATGACTCTCCCAAGGTCACACAATCAGTACATGCTCTTCTCAACCCCAGTGAAATGTTCTTTTCCATTTGATTACATTTTATTCTTTGTTCTTAGAAAAGTATTCTATGAAATACAAAGCCTTACGTGTGAGATATTATTATAAGATAATATAGGAAATAGAAGCCATTTGCTGTGAACTCCCTCTTCTCTCATACTCCACATCTCAAAGCCTCTTGCCATCATCCTCTATTTTTTTCTGCCTTGCATCAATCTCCAAAGAGGCTGCCATTCTCCCCTTCAAAGTCAACCCCTCCATTTGTACTGTCCTCTGTCAGATTGTTCCCATGATTTTACCCACTTCTGAAATCTTCAGTCAGTAGACACTCATTCACTAGCATCTACAAACATGCCCATATCTCCATTATCCTTTAAAACAAATCAATAACCCATTCCCTTGATCCTATCTTTCTCTTAAGCTACAATCCTATAGTTCTTTCTTCCCTTTTGTAGCCAAACTCCTTGAAAAAAGTCATCTGTATCACTATTTCTCTGTCATCTATAGGTTGTTTGAATGTAGCATCCATTTGGTAACCTGATATGAGAGAAGCTCATGGAATATTAATTCTCCCAGTATCCAGTTTATGAGTCACCAACAAATGACTTTGGGATTTACCAAAGTAGATGATAGTGCCCCCTTCTGCCTATGAAATGTGCTCAACTTGAAGTGGGCTTCCATGTCTCCATGCTATGATCTTAGAGAGCCTACTTTCCCACTACTAAATATTTTTCTTAATACCCTTACCACTAAATTCCTCTCCTGATACCTTATCATGGCATGGAGATTAACTTGAATTCTTGAAAGCTCTGTCAGTAGAAGGTAATTTCTGTAGATAATACCAAGCTGGTATAGTGTAAGGAGCCCTGGTTTTGGAGTCTGAGAACCTCAGGTCAAATCTCAGTTACAGAACTCACTACTTATGTGACTTTGGGGAAGTAATTTATCATCTCTGGGCCTCAGTATTTTCATCTGTAAAATAAGAGTATTAGACCTGATGGCCTTGAGAGTGACTTCTAGGTGTGTGTGTGTGTGTGTGTGTGTGTGTGTGTGATTCAAATACAGGCCTAGTGACTGGCCAATATCAGTTAAATGTGGAGAGGTTTGGCAGTTAGGAATTTTTTGGTCATAGGTTCATAAAACTGCTAAGATGTGGACAGATTGTGACCTACATTAGAGGAAGCAGTGCCCATCAAGGTGAAATCATGAACATTTTCAATTATTGAAGCAGAATATGGGGCAACTAGGTGATGCAGTAAGTAAAACACTAGACCTGGAGTCAGGAAGATCTCATTTCAAACCCAGTTTCAGATGCTTTCTAGCTTTGTGACTGTAGGCAAGTCACTTAACTTGAGTCTCAGTTTTCTCATCTGTAAAAATGGAGATAATAATAGCCACTATTTCCTATGATTGTTGTGAGGATAAAATAAGTTATTTGTAACGTGCTTTTCAAACCCCAAAGTGCTAGCTTTTATTAAGAATAAATGCTAGCTATTATTTAAAACTCTCAGAAATTACTTTAAATATATCTTGTTCAGCTTTAATTAGACATTATCCAAGCTGCTAATCCAATATCCAGTAATGAGCACCTTAAATGAATGAGGATTTAGTTGAGAGTGGATTGTTCTTTGTTCAGCCCTAGCTTGGAATTTCCCTTAATGGATGTCAAGCATTCAATGTCGAGGAAAGAAACAACTTGATATTCATCCTCCAGGTTGCGCAGGGTGAACATAAAGCTTGGTTTGGGTTTCACACTATTGAATACTGCCCTATAATATTTGCTACGGATCAGAGCTTATTATATGGTGGGTCATTATGGATTCTATCCAAGGGAATTTGGAAACTAAACTACCCAGAGGATCTCATTACAAGGCAGTCTTGAATAGTTCCATTTCTTGGTTGAGACAGTGGTCCCTATGTTTCAATTTATATCTTTGGAAAATTAAATCAGAAAGAAATACAAGTTTCCATTGGAAAGCTATTCAACGATGTTACCAGTCCTCTAATGTTTTCATCAGTTCTCCAAATGTCATGAAAGATTTGGTGGAAAGAACATAAGCCTTGGAGTCAGAAAACATAGATCCTAATCATGGCCCACACACTTATTTACTAGGCGACCAATGACAAATCATCATCTCCCTAAACCTGTTTCCTCATTGGAAAGTTGGAGATAACATCTGCCCAGCCTACTTCAAATAGGGTCATGAAGAGTCGGACATGACTGAAAACAACGAAACAATAACAACATACTTGAGCAACAATTGCCTCTATCATTTACTGTCAGGTGATCACTACAATTTAAGAGAATTCATGACATCAGAGACTGACCACTCCACTTTCGAATAGTTCTAATTGCCAGGGAAGGAATCTTTTGCCCTCTTTAAGCCTTGATTGTCTTTCTGCATCTTCCTCCCAGTTCTACTCTCTCGAACCACACAAAACAAATCAAATTCCTCTTCCACTGGATAATTCTTGAATATTTGAGGAAAGTGTTCATTCGCCTTTAAGTTTTCTCTGCCTTGGAAAAGACACTCCCTACTTTATTCAGTTGAACCTCATATAACAGGAGGCTGAGGGCCTAAGATGATGCTCAGTTCTCTTTTTGACCTTTCTAAATCTAAATGCCCTTCCTAAAATCTTATGCTTAGAACATTCCAAAGGTGGTCTAACTAGAATATGACAAGACTATTATGGCCCTCATTCTGAACCCTGTATTTGAAGTCTAAGATTACATTAGCTGTGGGTGCTTCCAGGATACAGAACTGACTCAGTGAATTTATGGTTTGTAAAAACCAATATCATAGGAATTTAAAAAATCTTGAAATTCAGTATGGTATCTCTCCTCACTTTAATCAGTTGTTATCGATTAGTTATATAGCCTGACTTTCTTCTTGGACATGTTCCTTCAAAACCAGGTATAAATCCATTAATGCCTAATAAAGTGTCAACTGTTTTTGGCATTGTAAGTTATTATTAGTATTCCATAGAATATTGAAAATGTCATGTTGCTAGACTCTGCCATATTGTTTCCTGAAGCCAGTAAAGGGAACTCTTCCAAAACATGATGGTTTCTTTTAAAGAATAGTTTTATAAAAATGTTGGTGTCTAATCTCAATACTTTTTAAGCTAATTGTTTTAAAAAATATGTGACAACACAGATTTGTGGCTCCAATATCTACTACCCCTTAGGTATAATAAGGTTGAGAGAAGGGGATATTTAGTGCAAGACTTACGATTGGAATTTGACTCTCCTCTTTCTGTTACCTTTCCACTTTTATTTGAGTTGATTGGCTTGTCTCTTGGTTGTGGAGGGGTTATCTCCTGCAGACAGATGTAACCATTTTGGAATATCCTCTGTTACTTGCCAGGCATACAGTAAGTGCCTAATGAATGCTTTATCTGTCTATCTAGTTATGAAATCTTTATAGTGAGTATGTGTAACTTAGAGGAGCCTGGGGCTGAGGTTTTTTCCTGAGACAAGCCTGGTATCTCAAGATATGAATATTCTCCTATCAAGAGAATGAGGGTTTTGAGTGCCAGGCTAAGATTCTGTAGCCCCCCAAAACTGAAGCATGAAGAAGGACTTCATAATTTGATTTAATATTTAAAGGATAGTTGTTATTTGTAGAAAATTACTTGAAAATGTACCCAGTATATCATTTTAGAGGTGATTTGTCAGTATATAGTATACTTTGGAATAAGGAGGGCTGGGTTCAAATTTGCCTCTGTCACTTATTATCTACCTGGCACCAAGAATGTTACTTAACCTATAGGTGCCTAAAGCAATACCTTAGGACTTATTAAGTTAGATACAGGTTACCTTCTGCATTGTTAGAGGGAATTCCTGCACAGGGAGTTCCCTATTCTGAAAGAATCATAGATTCTTCACATATTAAAATATGTAATTTTAACCACTTGATGTGTAGAAATACATAGTTTATCTATAGAAATGATTTGTATTATGAATGTGTTTGTTTTATACTCTGAGAACCCTGAAAAGTATTATACAAGGTTACAAAATTCCTTCTAAATATAGCTTACTAAATGGAATTTGATAGCACAAGGGGAGCTAACACAAAATAGTGGAGTAAGTACTAAAGTCAGCAAAATTTGCTAGCTAACAATTCCATGTGAACAACTGAAGTCCCTTTGGCTACAACATACTAGCCTATAGGCAGGATCCTGGTGACTTGGGGCCCTGATGTCATGGAAGGAAGGATGGAAGGAAGGAAGGAAGGAAGGAAGGAAGGAAGGAAGGAAGGAAGGAAGGAAGGAAGGAAGGAAGGAAGGAAGGAAGGAAGGAAGGAAGGAAAGAAGGAAGGAAGGAAGGAAGGAAGGAAGGAAGCAAACCTTTCATGATTCTACTCAGTGGTAGTGCCTTCCACCTGAAATTATCTGTAATTTATCCTGTCTGTGTCTTGTTTGTACCTAGTTGTTTGCATATTGTCTCCACATTAGACTGAGGGCTCCTTGAGGGCAGGCCTTTTGCCTCTCTTTGTATGCCCAGTACTTAGCATAGTGCCTGGTACACAGTAGTTGCTTAATAAATACTTGTTGACTTGAAGAAACTGAGCAACAAGGAACACTTACCTGGCTGCTACCTCCAATTGGTCTTTTCTGTAAGGAAAGGAAGAGGGAAAGAAAAGGTGAGCATAGGTTAGAACAGCTCCTGTTGCTGAGACCTCCCCCCTCCTACTTCCCATTCAGAACAGGCTACAGAGAAGCCTGAAAGAAGATGGGAAAACTGAAAATAGGGAAAGTAAAATGGGTCGAATGTAATAAGGTAAAGGTATGAACGACAGCCTGATGTAGGGGCAGGGCCCTAACTCAAATTTCTGTAATATTTTTTCATAAAAGCCTATCAAGTGCAAGCATTTTTGTGGCCATTACACAGATGAGAAAACTGAGGTTTAGAGAAGATAAATGACTTGCTTAGTGTCATATCAGCTAGGAAGTATCTGAGCCGCAGCCTGAACTCAGGTCTTAACCCAGTTTCTAATCCAAAGCCCTTTCCACTATACTATGTAGCCTCTCTGTATAATTTTTTCTCAATATTGCTCTTTTCATCAAAGATATGAGAGAAAGAAGGGGAGACAAAGAAGAGAGCAAGATGCTGAGATAGGGGAAAGAATGAGGCTTTCCCCAGACTCTTCCTCTCTTGTCTCTGAGCTTACCAGAATTTATTAATAGCTAACATTTATGTAGCATTTGAAGCTTTACAAAATTGTTTTACAAATATTATGTTGTTTGATGCTCACAACAACCATGGAAGGTAGGTGCTATTATTATATCCATTTTAGAGATGAGGAAACTAAGGCAGGCATAAATTAAGCTGATCTGTCTAGTATCAAACAGTTAGTAAGCTCGGATATTTGTTTGAGGCAGGATTTGATCTCAGGTATCCCAGACACCATCTTACCCTCTATTCTCATCTATCATGTACACCGTATGCATCTTGTTTACACATGGTGGTTTGCATTTTGACACCTCCCCCTCATTAGACTGTGAGTGTGTTTAAGCCAGGAATTCTGTATTCTGCTTTTCTTTCTATCCCCAGCATTTAGTAAGGTATCTGGCATATACTAGATGCTTTATAAATGTATTTCTGACTCACTGATGGAGAAGATGGGAAGGGAAAGGGAAGCTTTTGTGTGTCATTAGGTTGGTTCTGCACATGCCCTGAATTGTGAGGACCAAGGAAGAAATAAGGTGACCAAAAGAAAGAAAAACATGCCTTCTGATATCTGGATTACATATCGGTCTGAATCTACACTGACTTCAGGTCATATTGTGGAATTTATCTTTGAAAAACAAAACCTTTGTCATCAACTTTCTTTGTAAATGAGAGCACTTAATACACTTGATGATAACATTTACGTGTCCCTATGTCTTATCTGCATATAGACCACCCTTTTCCAGTAGAATGTAAACTCCTTGCAGGCAAGCAGAGTTTTATTTTTGTCTTTGTAATCCCAGCAGCTTGCCCAGTGCTTTATACATGATAGGCACTTAATAAGTATCCCTTGAGTTGTACTGAGGTGTTCATCCAGCAAAGATCCCTACTGATAAACTATTTGTCTAGAACGTTCATCCTGTTAGAGAGCTCTAATTGGTCAAAGGTATTTCCTTAGTGTAAGCTAAAATATGTTCTCTTCAAACTTCCAACCATTTCTCTTACTTCTTTTCCCTTGGGCCAAGAAGAACTATTCAAAGACCTCTTTCACATGACAGCCCTTCAAATATTCAGAGGGGTAGCTTGTGTGCTGCAAAGTCCAAAGGGAAGTTGGGTGGTGCAGTAGACTAGATACTGGTTTTGGAGTGAGGAAGACCTGAATTCAAGTCCTGCCTTAGAAATTAATTAGCTATGTGATACTAGGAAAGTCACTAAACCTTTCTTAGGTGTATTGAGTGCATAGTAGATTTAAAAATGTTAAAGCTTACTATTATTCAGAGATCAGATAGAAGGGAAGAAGAAAAATCTTTGGGGAAAGGCATTTATGTCTGTGACATCGTGGAAGTCATTTTGGTTCAGTGTGCATCTCAGTTTCTTCATCTCTATAATGACTAGATGGAACTAGATAAACTCTAGTTTCTCAGCTCTGCATCCTGAGATAATATCTGCATGCTCAGAATGAAATAGATACAATTGTAAAATGCTTTCATATCCTTTCCTTCTCTAAAACCTTCTGAGTCAGGCAAGGGTAAGAAAAAAGAACACTGGACTAGTAATATACATATATCCAAAGGGATGAGTCAGTCAGTGATTCTCACCAGCATCAAACATTCATTGTTTGATGCAATGTTTACTGTATAAGGTCAACGATGTTAGAAGCAGAAGGTAAAAGTGTCACTGCACATTCTATTGACGAAGGCCAGAACAACTTGACAACCAAGGATGCTGATGTCATTCAAAGCAAAGCAATCTTTTGGGTTATTTTTAAACATGCATGGAAAGAGAGAAGACAAAGTAAAGGAAGGGAGAGAGAAAGGAATGGAAGAAAGTGAGAGAGAAGGGAAGGAAAAGGAGAGATGGAAAAGGGAAAGAAAGGGAGAGAAGAAATAAAAATGAGAAAGAGGGAGGGAGAAAGGAAGGAAGATAGGAAAGAAGAGAGGGAGAAAAGCAAGGAAGGAGGAGAGAGAAAGGAAGAAATAAACAAAGGGAAAGAAGGAAGGAAGCAACAAAGGAAGGGAGGGAGGAAGGAATGGAGGAATGATATAGGAAAGGGCTAGAGAGGAAAGAAGAAAAGTATAGGAAAAAGACAGAGGGAGGGAATGGAAAGAGGATAGGAAGGAGGAAAAAAGGAAAGAAGACAGGAAAGAAAGAAGGAAAAACAGGGAAAAGGGAAAGGATGAAGGCACAAAGGAGGGGTTTAGTGGAAAAAGAAAGGAAAGAAGGAAAGAAAGACCAAGGAAGGAATAAAAGGAGAAGATGAAGGAAAGAAGAAAGGGAAGGAAGGAAGGGAGAAAATAAGGAAGAGGGAGGAATTCATATATGAAGTTGGGCCAAAAATAAATTATACTGAGATTATGAATATATATGTATTTTTATAGGAGCCATAAAGGCTTCTTTATTTGTAAGACAGCGGTTTAACCAGGACATCACCTGAAGGGCTGCAGGATTAATATATTAAAGGGTGTTTAGCTTTTCTTCTTTCAAAGAGTTTCATGAAGGACACACTCTATGCTATTTTTAATAAATTTGTTTTAGAGAAAATGAAAGATTTAGAGAGTTCTCTAAAGTCTTAGATCATTGAATGGATGAATGACAGCAATCTAAGCTGCCACGTGGTTTGCAAAGTGCTTGAGCTAAATGATTTTACTGGCGCATCACAGATCCCCTGGGAGTTTGTTAGGGCAAATATTTTATCCTCATCAAATCTTTTCCTTGCAGGATACTGGATTACAACTTTCATAGTGGTAGATACAGAAAAAAAAATGAGTTCTCTTAGCATTCCATCAATCAGAAATCTCTCTTTCCTAATATTTCTATCCCTTGCCAGTGCAATGATCCCTCCTGCTTAAAATAACAACACTACAACCCTGCCAGATCTTAAAGCATTTTCTGAATCATCAAAGTGATTCAGTTTTGCCCGAGACAGTTTTAACATCATGTGTGTATTTTGTTGCTTTGTGTTCCTTTGCAGTCTGCTTGTAGGGTGCCTGCATAAGGTAGTAGAGATAATCTTGAATAGAAGAGACTGCAGGAAGGGTCATCTAACTGAACCATTCCTACAGCATTCCTGATAGATGATTGGGTCTCTGCTTGAATAGTTCTAGTAACAACTTATCTCTTCATAAGGTGGCCATTCTATATATGATCTATTCTAATTGTTAGGAAAACATTTCCAAATATTTTGAGTCGAAATACATTGCCCTACAACTTTTGGAATTTGGTACTAGTTTTCTCCTCTGGATTTACACAAAACTAGCCTGTGGGTTCTTCTATGCGAGAACCTTTAAAATTTCTACAAAGAGCTATCGTCCCCACCACTCCTCCTCACCCGAAACTCCCTTACCCCAACCAGATTTTCTCTAGACAAAACTAGGGTAGGGCCATAGGATTTAGAATTACAAAATACTTTAGGAATCACCTAATTCCCTTCAAAGGAAAGATAATTTCTCTATCAATTTTAGTTAGATCAGAGAAAGTTCTCCATGAGACCTTTTTAACACGACTCCTGGCCTTTGCCCCTTAATGTCAGTACTCTTCCTTGTTCATAATTTCTTTCTTTTTCATGGGTATGTTTTGCTAACTGGGGATAAAGTGATGAAATGGTGATGAAATTATCAATGGATTATAAGGATCAAATTTGGTGGAAGAGGACTGCTTTGGCCAGAGTGGCAGGTAATTAGAGCAGGATGCTCAGCCACACATAAGGCCAAAGCAATTCATTCAGTCCTCACTCAGACTTGTTGACAGTTTTATAAACCCTCCAGTTGTAGTCAGAGACCCTAGATTTGAGCTGATCATGATAATGGTTTTGAGTAGGTTCAACTATAACCCTGTGCTTTTATTCATCAGATAAATTGATAATGAGATTGTATTTATAAAGTACTTTGCAAACCCTAAAAGCATTATGTGAATGCTATTATTATTACCACAAAAACAGTATTATCACACAGAATGGGGTGCAAAGCCAGGTTGTACTTCATTCTCTACCACTAGCAGACTGGTGACTTTAGGCAAGTGACTTTTTTTTTTTTTGGAATCATTCATTTATTTATTTTTTGTCTTTAATATAAATTTATTTATTTAACTTTTTACATTGATTTTCACAAAATTTTGGGTTTGAAATTTTCTCCCCTTTTATCCCCTACCCCAACCCCAATACACTGAGCATTCTAATTTTCCCTATCACCAATCTGCCCTCTCTTCTATCATCCCTCCCTTCTCTTGTCCCCATCTTCTCTTTTATCCTGTAGGGACAGATGACTTTCTATTCCCCATTAACTGTATTTCTTATTTCCTAGTAGCAAGAACAATACTAAACAGTTGTTCCTAAAACTTTGAGTTCCAAATTCCCCCCATCCCTCCCTCCCCACCCATTCCCTTTGGGAAGGCAGGCAATTCAATATAGGCCATATCTGTGTAGTTTTGCAAATGACTTCGATAACAGTCGTGTTGTGTAAGACTAACTGTATTTCCCTCCATCCTATCCTGCCCCGCATTGCTTCTATTCTGTCTTTTGATCCTGTTCCCTGTTCCTCCCCAAGAGTGTGGACTTCAAATTGCTCCCTTCTCCCATTGCCCTCCCTTCCACCATCCCTCCCACCCTGCTAATCTCCTTCTCCCCCACTTTCCTGTATTGTAAGATAGGTTTTCATACCAAAATGAGTGTGCATTTTATTCCTTCCTTTAGTCGAATGTGATGAGGGTAAACTTCATGTTTTTTTCTCAGCTCTCCTCTTTTTCCCTCCACTAAAAAGTCTCCTGCTTGCCTCTTGAATGAGAGATAATTTACCCCATTCCATTTCATCCTCTCTCCTCCCACTGCATTTCTCTCTCACCGTTTACCTTAATTTCTTTTAAGATATGGTCCCATCCTATTCAGTTCACTCTGTGCTCTCTATCTCTGTATGTGCGTGCATGTGTGTATATGTGTGCGCATGCATGTACATGTGTGTGCATGCATGTATGTGTGTGTGGTCCCACCAACTACCCAGATACTGAAAAGTTTTAAGAGTTACAAATATTGTCTTTCCATGTAGGAATGTAAACAGTTCAACTTTAGTAAGTCCTTTATGACTTCTCTTTGCTGTTTACTTTTTCATGCTTCTTCTCATTCTTGTGTTTGAAAGTCTAATTTTCTGTTCAGCTCTGGTCTTGTCATCAAGAATGCTTGAAAGTCCTCTGTTTCATTGAAAGACCATATCTTCCCCTGAAGTATTATACTCAGTTTTGCTGGGTAGGTGCTTCTTGGTTTGAGTCCTAGTTCCTTTGACTTCTGGAATATCCTATTCCATGTCCTTCGATCCCTTAATGTAGAAGCTGCTAGATCTTGTGTTATCCTGATTGTATTTCCACAATACTGGAATTGTTTCTCTCTAGCTGCTTGCAATATTTTCTCCTTAACCTGGGAATTCTGGAATTTGGCCACAATGTTCTAGGAGTTTCTCTTTTTGGATCTCTTTCAGGCAGTGATGGATGGATTCCTTAAATACTTATTTTGCCCTCTGGTTCTAGAATCTCAGGGCAGTTTTTCTTGATAATTTCATGAAAGATGATGTCTAGGCTCTTTTTTTGATCATGGCTTTCAGGTAGTCCCATAATTTTCAAATTGTCTCTCCTGGATCTGTTTTCCAGGTCAGTTGTTTTTCCAATGAGATATTTTACATTATCTTCCATTTTTTCATTCTTTTGGTTTTGTTTTGTCATTTCTTGGTTTCTCAGAAAGTCATTAGCCTCCATCTGTTCCATTCTAATTTTGAGAGAACTGTTTTCTTCAGTGAGCTTTTGAACCTCTTTTTCCATTTGGCTAATTCTGCTTTTGAAAGCATTCTTCTCCTCATTGGCTTTTTGAACCTCTTTTGCCAATTGAGTGAGCGTATTTTTCAAGGTGTTATTTTATTCAGCATTTTTTTGGGTCTCCTTTAGCAAGGTATTGACCTGTTTTTCATGCTTTTCTTTCATCTCTCTCATTTCTCTTCCCAGTTTTTCCTCCACCTGTCTAACTTGATTTTCAAAATCCTTTTTGAGCTCTTCCATGGCCTGAGCCCATTGGATATCTATTTCAGATATTTGGGTTACAGAGGCCTTGACTTCTTTGTCTTTCCCTGATGATAAGCATTGTTCCTCGTCATCAGAAATGAAAGGCAGGGACATCTGTTCCCCAAGAAAGTACCCTTCTATGGTCTTATTTTTTTTTCCCTTTTCTCGGCATTTTCCCAGCCAGTTACTTGACTTCTGAGATTCCTGTCCACCCCCACCTAGATCTGCCCAGCTAGTGCTTGGGGTCTGAGATTCAAATGCTGCTTCCCAGCCTCAGGGCTTTCAGTGGCGGGTGGGGCTGCTATTCAATGTGAGCTTAAGTTCTGGTGCTGGGGTGGGGGCAGGGCTGCCTCCCAGGCTCAGTTCCCTCAGGGGGTTTATGGGGAGATCTTCAGTAATGGCCCTGAGCTCCTGCCTGCTCCCAGAGTCCCTGTCCACTGCTGCCTCTGCCGCTGCCTCCTGAGGGCGCCTGAGTTATGGAGACACCCTGCTCCCCTCTTGGCCAGCCCAGAAGTCTCTCTCACTGACCTGTAGCACCTGCGGGTGGAGGGACCTTCGCAGCCGCTGGCAATTCTGTCCCTGAAGCTTGCTTGGATCTGTTCCTCTCGGGCCACATGGCCAGGGCAGCGCAGGGGTGGGCTCCGCTGTCCGGTGCGCGATGGACCTTTGGGGTCAGTTTTTCAGGGCTCTCTGGAACGGAAATCTCCTCCCAACCATTGCTGCACGGGTTCCACTGCTCCAGAATTTGTGGGGAGTTCTTTTTACAGGAAATTTATGGGCTGTGGGTTCCTGGAGCTAGCATATGTGAGTCTTTCTACTCCACCCTCTTGGCTCCTCCCCAAGTGACTTTCAATGTCAGGGCTTCAGGTCTCTCAGATGTGAGAGGTTGTCTGGATGATCCCTGAATCCCCCCTTAAACTTTACTAGCCTATATTCTATGATCCAAGATCCCTTCCAGTTCATAGTGTTATAGATGGCATCAAAGTAGAAGGGACCTAGAGATCACATCATCCAGTCCCCTTCCGTTTATAGATGAGAAACCTGAGGCCATGTAGGTTAAGTGACTTGACTAGGGTCATACAGAAAAAGAAAGCCTTAGTAAGTTTTCTAGCTCCAAATTAAATTCTATTTTCATGATGCTGTGCTCTTTCCAGTAATAACAACTAATATTTATGTAACATATTGTTTGGACCAGGTCCTTGGCTTTTATTTCATAGGAATAAAGCATTCTCAGAGAGGAAATTCCTATTATAAATCCAGATTGACAACTATTCTGAAGCATAGAGTCTTAGAGAATTTCCAGGGACACTGAGAAGTTAAGAGACTTGTCCAGGTGTCCAGAAGAGGCCTAATTGAACCTGAACCTTCTGGAGTCTAAAGTCAGCTGTCTACTACTCCATGCATTCTCTAGGAGAGTACTTAATGATTATAAAATATGTTACATGTACCATTGCATTTAACCTTCACAAATACAAATATTACTATACTTACTTTATAGTTAGGCAAACTGAGGAAGTTGTTCTCAATGTATGACTAGTTCTAAAATGTTCTAAATGTATGGTCCCATGATTTGCTCTAAGTGACACAGCTAGGAACTAGTGAAATAGGGACCCTGGTTTTCTTATAGAAAAACTGTGTATTTTATTCTAGAGGGCCTTTGCTCTAAGCATATAGGACCATGGGCGGGAGGGGGGAAGAAGCAACCATCACTCAGTTGAGAATTAGCTCTCAGGATGTATAATTGGTCTAAGGACTGTGAGGCAATTTTTTGCATCCTCTGCTTGGTTACAGCACTCAGTCTGTCCTTAACTATTCTTTTCTCTATATTCTAATTCAAAATAATAACCTGGGCCATGTCTTTGCCCTTTTTCAGTCAATAAATATTATTGATGTACACTCAAAGAGCTATAAAATTGTGCGTACCTTTTAACCCAGCAATACTATGACTAGGTGTATATCCCAAAGAGATCAAAGAAAAGAGAAAAAGACCTATGTATGCAAAAATATTCATAGCAGTTCTTTTCATATTGGCAAAGAATTGGAAATGGAAGGGAATGGAATGGTTGAACAAGTTGTAGCATATGTGATGGAGTACTATTGTCCTATAAGAAATGATGAGCGGGACGATTTCAGAAAAACTTGGGAAGTCTTACATGAACTGATGAAAAGTGAAGGGAGCAGAACCAGGAAGACATTGTACACACTACAGCAACATTATAGTGATGATTGAATGGGAAAGGCTTAGCTATTCTAACTAAGAGAATGATCCAAGATGATACCAAAGAACTCACCATGAAAAATGTTCTCCACCTCCAGAGAGAAAATTGATGAACTCTGCATGTAGACTGAAGCATACTTTCTTGACTTCCTCTATTTTTCTTATTTTTTTGTATGTGTATGTTTTCTTTTGCAACATGCTAATGTGAAAGTATTTTTGCATGACTTCATATGTATAGTTGATTTTACATTTTTTGTATTCTCAAGGGGTGGAAGGGAGAGAGGAAAATCAGAACTCCAAATTTAAAAAAAAATACTAAAGATGTCTTAAAATGTAATTGAGAAATGCTTAACAAAACAATAGAAATATATTAAAAACATTTATTAAGCATGTACCATGCACCATACATTGTACTAAATGTTCTTTGGGGTTACTAGATTATCCAGAGTACAGGGAACAGTTTCAGTCCAGTAAGAAGTAAATCATACATCCCTTCAAAGGGCACATCTCTGCTCCCCTTCTTCCCTATTCCCACCCTAGAATTCTATGTTCTATGTTTCTATTCTGTCTTAAGGTACGCCCTAGCTATAACATTCTATTGCTTATGTTTTCCTGAGATTTATTCTCTCTATAAATTCTATACTGGATGTTCTAAAATTCTCAGTACTAAGGTCTCTTCTAGTTTGGACTTTCTATATTCTATACTCTATGATCACTCCCAGCACTAACATCTATATTTGGAGATCTTTTCTAGCTGTAACACACTTTCTATATTCTGACATTCTGTGTTCTAAGATCTCCTCCAACTCTAATGTCATATATTCTATGCCTTAACAGCTTATGTAAGATGCCTCCTCATCCTGTATTCTATGTTCTGATATTTTGTGCTCTAAGGTCCGTTCAAATTCGGAATATATCAACCCCTATTCCTATTCACCTCTAATCTTCTAAAAGCCTAAGTAACAAAAAATGTTAGCAAAATACACAGTGTACCAAAGGCTCCATAGATATTTCTACTTTCAAGTTGACAATTGACTCCATTTAGTTGGGAAAACAGACAACTTCCAAGGAAAATGTTCAAGCTGGTGCTCTTCAGAGTCTTCAGAAATATAAGGACACATCTGGATGTTATCTTCAACCCCATCCTTGGCAATAATAATGGCATGCCAGCATTCACCCTTTCCCCAATGTTTTGTTTTTTTTTTTTTTTGCCATAACGTAATTGCCAAGTGAAAAATACTAGGGACTTCTTTCTTTTCTCTTTTAAAAAATGTACTCTACCTTGACTTCAAAGATGTTCCTAGTCTCACAGTAGCCATCTTTAATACCATGTATTACTCCTGAGCCTCTAACTGTTAGGAAAGGAGTTTCAATTAAACACATACATACACATTCTCAAACAGCCGTGTTTGTGTGTGTGTGTGTATACATACATACATATATATATATATATATATGTATATATACACAAAATACATATACATACACAGACACATTCATAAACTTGGGGACATAAACACATAATGTGCTCTTTGTCAGGACTTAGGAATGCATGGAATTTACCACATTCTTATTATCTGATTCTATTACTATTTTTCTGGGCTCTTCTAACTCTGAGATTTTGTGATTGTGAACGTAACATAAAAGCACAGGGAGGCAGAAAGGCACACACTTTCTGAGGCAAAAGTGAAGCCCATTAACTTGACTCTCTGATATTGAGACTGATGACAATAGCCCATGGACTAATAGGAATGAAAGGGCTACAAGGTCATATCTATACAACTCCTTTATTTTATAGATGTTTCAATACATCTGACTATGCTAGAAAGAAGATTTTTGATTTGAAATGATAAGAAGCATTGTAGTCTCTTGAGCAGGAAATTGGTGTAATGAAAGTGGCTTTGAAAACATACTATTTCTTCAAAAACCAACAATGTAAGGTGGATTGGAAACATTCAGATTTTAATAGAATCTATAACAAAATCAGAGAATTCTAGGCATGAGGATTTTGAGAGAAACTCAGAGGTTGAAGGGTTTGTAAAAATCACCTACTCAGATCTCAACTTGAAGTATGTCATTGGTAAGAAATGATCGCTGAGGATCTATTTGAATATCTTCTGTGACAGGAAATTAGGGGTATTATAAAGCCTCAAAAAAGATAATGGATGTAAAGTACTTTGCAAACCTTAAAACTCTATATGAATGATTTTACTGCTATTGTTTCTCTACATCACCAAGCTTCCATTCTGGTGATGCCAAGCTTCCACTGTGGTGATGATTTAATTCCCAGAAACTTCTGCTGCTCTCCAGTTGAGCTTAGGCAGTGGTTAAAGAGGAATACAAGGCCTGCACTAATAAATGTTTAACAACCAAGCCCTGGGGTGGGGTGGAGGGCTGGGAAGAAGTATGCACACACATTTTAAATTTTAATTTGCATTACTTACACTTCCTTACCCTTGACAATCAATAAAATAAGAAATTAGACCTCGATTTGTAGTTATTGCTAAGTTCAAACTACGAATGCTCACACTAGAAATTTAAATGTTAGCTTTCACAAGCTGGTAAGAGCTGGCTCCATCACATCCCTGTGGGAAACTCATGACTTAACAAGATATTCTTGAACAGCTGTAGTTGATATCAGTTATCTCATTTATGACAGTGATTGAGATCAGATTTGACTATTAGAATTGTTATTTAATACCTATCAGTTAGGATCAACATACCAGTTCTTTAGGCTGTCCATCTAACTGTATGTCATAGTATGGACCATAGACCTTCTTCATTCACTTGTATTTTCCTTTGTGGACAGTGAAGGCCAAAATCTTTAAAATGATTATGGATCTTATTTAGGAGGTTCTGCAAAGTTTCTGGTATTTCTCCAATTAGAGTAATGTTGCCCACAAACAGGAACCTCTGGAGGAACATGACATCATCTATGCAGAGCTGCTCTTGCATTGGGACTGTTTCATCAGCATATTTATCTTGTACAGATGCCAAGAAGGTACAATGAACCAAGCCTCGCAAATAATGGGAGGAAGAAACTAGCCTGAAATGCATTTCAGAAACTGTGGAACTTTCAATAACCACAATAACCACTTCTTTCTGAAACAAAGGCTGTGTGTGTGTGTGTGTGTGTGTGTGTGTGTGTGTGTGTATTACCACCTTTGAACATTTTCCAGAGATGCTACGGTGAAGCAAAATACCATACTCTAAAAAGAATTAATCACCCATAAAGCAGCAAACAGTGGACAAGTGGATGGTAGGTGTGAAGTTGCACACCAAAAGTGATACAAAAATGTCATCAAAGAATTGCAAGACCAGAAAAGAACATGCATCACCCATGGAGTCAGGGGTATGCATTGGTTGGAGAGACAGTTGTTAAATTTTCAGTCTGAGTATTCACATTTTGGAAATTGTCAAATGCTACAAATCAGGACTTGCTCAATTTACTTGTTTGATTGGAGGCCTGGAGAATAGGATATGAAATTCCTTCCAAAGCCTTCCTTTACAGATTACTGAAACTGGACTTTTGGGCTCACTCTACTCTGCATTTGCTAGGGTTAGAGTTGTTGTGACTATAATTTTCTGACCTCTAAAGTCCCTTTTAACTCTAGGATTCTGATTAATTAAAAATTCAAATACAAATTCAGGACAATGCTTTCTGACAAAGGAAATAAATGTATTCTTCACCTATGTTCCATCCTAATAAAAGTGAGGAAGTGGGTTTCCTTTCTTATATACAGATGATGACTCTAGCTCAGCTCCTCTACTTCTGTGGGACTCAAATTATAACTAGTTTTATAATCTTTCCTTTTCTCTCTTCCTCCATCTTTTTTCCTATTCCTAATTTTGTGGAAGAGTTGGAACACTGATTCATTGCTAGTGGAGCTGTGAGCTGATCCAGTCATTCTAGAGAGAAATTTGGAGCTATGCCCAAAGAGCTACATAAATGTGCATAACTTTTGACCTACTAGTTTCACTTCTAGGACTTTATTCCAACGGGAAAAATGGGAAAAGGTCCCACATGGACAAAAATATTTATAGCAGCTCTCTTTGTGGTGGCCAAGAACTGGAAACTGAGGGAATGCCCATCAATTGGGGAATGGCTGAACAGGTTGTATAATATGAATGTAATGGAATACTATTGGGCTATAAGAAATGATGAAGAGGAGGACTTCAGAGAGACCTGGAAGGACTTATTAATTGATACTGAGTGAAATGAGCATAAGGAAAACATCATACACAGTAACAGCCACAGTGTGTGAGGACTATTTCTGATAGACTTAGCTCTTCACTGCAATGCAAGGACCTCAAGCATTTCCAAAGTACTCTTGAGCCAAAATGCCATCCACATTCAGAGAAAGAACTATGGAATCAGAACACAGAATGAAGTAGGCTATTTTCTCTTGTTTTGTTTTTTCTCCCATTCATTTTAATTCTTCTATGCAATATGACTAATGCGAAAATGTGTTTAATAAGAAAGTATGTGTAGAACCAATATAAGATTGCATGCCATCCTGGGGAGGGAGGAGGGAAGGGAGGGGGAGAAAATTTAAGACTTACGGAAGTGATTGTTGAAAACTGAAAACACATTAATTTTTTAAAATGATGGGGAGCAAGGAGGGCAGGATCAAGTTTGATGGTGCTTCGATCATGGCTGTTGAGATAAATCCAGGGTGGAAAATTCATAGTTAGGATGGGTTAGACATAGTTGGAGCAGGTGAGGTATCATCAAACCTAGTGAGACATGGCCAAGAGTAGTGAGGCATCTGCAGATTAAGTGAAAAAGGCTGGATGGGAGGAACAGGATTATGGTTGAAAAACACAATTATGAAGCGTGAGGTAGAGTCAGGACAGGGGAGACATGTCCAGAGCAGTCAAGTCAAACTCTGTATTCCTTAAGTTTCCTCACCTGTATATATAGGTATAATAATAGCACCTACCTCAAAATACAACTATTTTGATGACAATATGAGATAGTATTTATAAAGCACTATGTAAAATGTAAAACACCATAATTGCCACTTTTCCCCACCTTGTGCTTGTGCCTCTCAGGTACATTTAAACCTTTTTCTAACCTTCTCAACCATTCAGAGATCAATACACACTTAATGAAATGCCAAAAGGAAGTTGATTGAACTATGAATCAAAACAAAATCCATAAGCATCAGAAAGATGTGTCACATACTGTAAATTCAAGGGAGGAAATAAATGCCACTTGCCTGAAATATGGAAAAGAAACGATGGATTCATAAAATCTCCAGGTAGCTACGAGATCAATCCTGTTGGGATTAGTAGCATAATACCTCCAGGCAGCCTGAGAAAGAGAATAGGGAGAAAGTGGGAGAGCAGCAGTGGATTTCTGAAGGCAGGATAAATGAGTTCTTATTTGTGAAGAGCTTAACACAGAATCCGGGGTGTAGCAGGTGCAGTGGAGATGCTCATTCCCTTCTCTTGTCCCTTCCTGAAAGTGATGATCTAGTTTTCTTTCAAAGACATTTAATGAGAAGGAAATTACTCCCTTCAGAGGCAGGTCATTTCACTTTTGGATGACTTGAACTTTTAGTTGGTTATTTAAACTAGAAGCAATCTCAGAGGTCTTGTATGCACATAGTTGTTTGCATGCTGTCTCCCCCATCAGAATATGATGCCCTCAAGAAGGCCCTTGTTATTTGCCTTCCTTTGTATGTGCAGTACTCAGTACCTTACCTGTCATATTATAAATACTTAACAAATGCTTGTTGACCTGACTTCTTATAATAACCTGAAACATAAAAGTGCACAATTGAAACTTCTACCCATGATTCCTGGATCTGCTCTCTAGTACAAAGCAGAACAAGATTAATGCTTCTTTCTCTGTTGCTGGTTTACTGTTGTTTCAGTCACATCTGATTCTTTGTGACTCCATTTGAGATTTTTTTTGGGGGAGCAAAGATCCTGGAGTGGTTTTCCATTTTTTTCTCCAGCTCATTTTACAGATGACAAACTGAGGTAAAAAGGGTTAAAGTAACTTGCCCAGGGTCACACAGCTACTGAGTGTCTGAGGCCAGATTTGAACTCTGAAAAATGAGTCTTCCTGATTCCAACATCAGTAATCTATCCACTGTGACATGTAGCAGCCCTTTGAATGTTTGAATGTAGTTCTCATGTTTCCTCTAATCTTATCTTCCCTAGACGAAGCATCATCTGCAGTTCTTTCCCCTAATCTTTATATGATATGGCCTCTCAACATGGTGCAGCCTAAAGAATACCAGAGTTTGAGTTATGGAATCCAGTTTTAACCCTATCACCTGCATAACCTTAGGCAAGTCACATTGGACACTATGAACTCTAAAGTTCATTCAAGTTCTAAAATTATAATACCATATATCTTTCCTCATTGTGGGGAACTCTCAATGTGGAGACTTCTTTTACCACTGCAGAATGACAATTCATATATGTCATAGGTAGCCTGAAACCAGTGGGGTCAAGCTCAAATAGAAATAAGGGCCACTAAATCACACATAAGGATCCCTATGGATCACATTTTGACACAAAAACCCACATATAGTATTATCTATGTTTTATTGTAGTTTTGTTTATTTTTTTTATATTCTTAAAATTACATTTTAATCTAGAGTTGGGTTGGGGGGGTTGGGGCTTGCAACCTGCAGTGTTTGACATCTCTGCCTCAGGAGCAATAAACAGTGGAATGACTTTCCCATGGTCCCAGAGTTAGTATCACAGGATGTGAAGCAAGGTATTCCGAACTCCAGCTCCCAGTCCTCTATGCATAATATGTGGCTCTGCTTGCCAATTAACTAGTCATATAACCTCAGGCAAATCTTTTAGCCCCTAGGGCCTCAGTTTCCCCATTTATACATGACAGGATTAGACTAGATGACCTCTGAGATTGCTTCTAATTTAAACATTCTATGCCTGTTAAATGTTCAATAACAAATGCTTCTTAATGAATTACTTAATAGATTGTGATTCTTAAACAAAGCTTAATGCAGCATAGTGATGGTCGGAGTCCTAAAATGAACTCAAAGAGAGAGGGAGAAGTGAAGTAATGCTTTAACTTGGTGACTGAAAGATTAAATATAATCAAATTCCACTTTCTGCTTTTTCCTGACTCAAATTGTGATAGAAATGTTTTCCAAGGATTTTACGCCCCTCATCACACCATAATTGCTTTCAAAGGAAGGAGCACCCCCTGGTGGAAATGCAAGAAACTCTTTTCACATCACATTGGGCTTTTGGGAAAGCCACATTTTTTGTTCAAAGGCTATAGAAATGTTAAAATTTTTCATATATCTGCAACATTTCCCAACACTTCACAGACTTGGCTGAATTTAACATGGGAAGAGAGTGAGAATTCCACTCATGAGGAAGTGGTTTGTTATATATTTGAAAAACCTTTCCTTAATACTAAAGTAGACTTCTCACATAAAATGAGGCTAAGCCCAGGTCAAAGGAATGAAGTTGGGGGATGAGCTACAGTAGATGGACTCTATAATTGACCTAATTTATACTTTTCATTTCTAAATGTCAGAGAGCCAGTTGTGGACAGACTCTTCTAGCCTTAAACCTATTCTGTTTGCTATGTGGAGCATCTGTCTTCAGGGACTCGTCATTTTACTTCCAGCTCACCCTTTGATCTGCTCTAATGTCACCAGCTGCCTTGCTGATATCCTTCTTCCCTTCCAGTTTCCCTTGAAGTTTCCACTTCCTCTCTTTCCTTTCCCTATCCCCACTTCTTAGATCTCTTCTCTTATTAGAATGTAAACTCTTAGAAAGTAGGGACTGTCTTGTTTTCTTGTCTTTGTATTTTCAGTACATGGTACAGGGCCTGGTACAGAGTAAGCACCTCATAAATGTTCTATATCTATCTATCCATCCATCCATCCACCTATTTCATTCATGCATGGATGTATATAGTCACTTTCGTGACAATTAGGGATAGAAGGTAATGAACTTGAAGATAGGAAGGCAGTTGCTGCTACCAAAAGTCCTAAAAAGGGTACCCACCTCTCTTCTATTCTGTTAGCCCGGGATTATAGAAAAGCAGAGTAAGGCCAGGTCCCAAAGTGGTACTGAAACTGTGTTCATAGAGCTGCTTCTGTTGAAAATAAGGAGAAGCAGAGGAGAAGAGCACTAGATCTGCTTCTCTGAATAGCTTTTCCCTCTAGAATCAGGCTGTGTTCTCTTATGTTGAACCTTCTGGGAAATGCCTTGTATATTGGATTAAGCAGCAGCTGTCTTGAGGTCTTAGGTTCAGAAACTATCAAAGAACAAGGTAATTTAAAAATTCTGTGTCACATTGTTAGGAACTGAATTTTTGATGATGTGTTCCAAGTTCTTCCCTGTTATCTTAGACGTGCTGGTGACAGGTCATGGAACCCTGGAACTTAGCCACTAAAATCTGGCACGTTTGAATGCATACACACACACACACACACACACACACACACACACACACACACACACACACACACACAGAATATAACTGGATAGCACTATATTATCCAAAATGTTAGCTCCTATATTTCCAGTTAGAAAGCCAGAGAAAACAAACCTGTATGAGCTCAGCTGCTGGTTTCCTTCTTTTCTCAAAATGTTTCTGTCGATGTTGTTCTTGTACTTTGAGAGCCAGCCCTGATCCAAGAATTCCCTGATTAAAAGGAACATTGAAAAAACCAATCAGAACAGAGCCCTGGGCACTCCAGCCAATCATTCTGCTTTGTCTTTCTATTTTCAATTCTGAACGCAGATCCTGACACATAGTTGGAGCTTAATAAATGCATATAAATTGATTGATTTGTGTTCATAAAGCCATCATCATCATAACAATGAATAATAATGACTGTTATATTGGGCCTTGAGGTTTGAAAAGCACTTTACAAATATTATTTTCTCCTCACAGTAACCCTGGACTAGGAGGTAAGTAGTATTATTATTATTTTTCCCATTTTATAGTTGAGGAAACTGAGAGTGACAGAGGTTAAATGACTTGCCCTAAGTCATATAGGCAGCAACTGTCTAAAGCAGGATTTAACTTCTTAGCTTCTGGTACATTGCTCTATTAGCCATGAATGTCAATTGCAGATCACAGACTTAATGCTGGGAGTCAGTGGTCATCTAGTCAATCCCTTTCATTTTACAGATGAGGAAACTAACGTACACAGAGGGGTGAGGCTTATTTGTCCAAATATTAAATGGTAGAGTAGGATTTGAATCTAGTTCTTCTGGCTCGAAATCCAGTGTTTCTTTTGTTATTTTCAGTTTATCTCCCTAGGACATTCTAAAGAGGACATGCCCCTAGGTGAATAAGAAGACTCAGAAGAAGTCATTCACTTGTTCCTCACCTCTGGGTGCATTAGGAAGACTGATTTATTTGGCACATATGCATTTTGGCATTTAATCATTGTTCCTATCTTACCTAGCGTGGAGGTGGAAATGCAGTAGCTTTAGACATGTCTGTTTGGGAAGATGGTAGACCTGAGAGGAAAAACAGGATACCTTCTTGTTCCTTTCTTCATCATCTGGGATAATCCTGGACTTTATGGAATTACATCTATGTTAAACTATATGGTACTCATTCTTTTCAGATTTCAGACTCCTTCTCATCACCTCTTTGTTTGTCCTGTCTTCAACTCACTGACCATGAAATCTACCTTCTCAGTGCCCAGTTCAGACTGGATGAAATGCAGGACAAAGAGACATGGAAAAAATGTCTTTAGGAAATTGGGTACCTCTAATGAACAGTGGAAAGAAACTGGAATAAGTAAGTCTCAGACAACTTGAGGTCAAATTTTAGATCCATTCATTACTCATGTGTTCTGGGGAAAGTATATTTTCCTTTCTGAGATGCTTTTCTTCTCTACAAAATGGGAGTTTTAGGCTAACTCCATATCTCATGATTTGATCCCTACCTATTTTTCCTGTTCTCTTCCTTCCTTTCCCACATCTGATCCTTTGTTCATGCTGTCCTTCCCACCCACTCACCCCTATACCACATCTAGAATCTACACTAGAATCTACTACCTCTAATATTTCTTTTTATTGAAATTCTTCCTTTCCTTCATGATTTAGATTAAATGCTACATTCTCTACAATCTTTCCTGATATCCCAGCTAAAAGTAATCTCTTCTTTGAATCTCAATGAATTTTGGATCTTTATAATGCACTGTTCATATTTTAATTTGTGAAGAAAGAATGAAGCATAACAGATTAGTAGCAAGTTGAAAGGGGGGCAAATATAGTCCTAGTTTTCTAAAAGATAGAGAATAGAGCTGGTCAACAATTGGTCCTTCAGCTTGACTTAGACTCCTGGAAAAATTATACAATGCATTTAAAAAAAAAACAAAACAGTTTTCATTTAGAAGAAGAATCAGGGATCACAAAGAGCCAGAGTGGCTTCATTAAGAAAGGTCATCGCACATTAATATTATGTCCTTTTTTTTTTTTATAAGGTTACTAAAGTGATAGGTCATAGGGATGCTGCAGATATCATTTACCCAGATTTTAGCAAAGCATGTCACAGTGTCTTGATATGCTTGGAAAGCATAGAGATGGTTGATATTTTTTCTTGAAGAGCACTATGACAACAGGAAGGTGTTGCCATGACTTGCAAATGAATTTGATTTAAGTGAGAGAAGGCTGTGCAAAGTCACCAGCCTCACTTTCTCCTCCAGAGTCTTCTGGATCCAGTGGCAAGATGTAGATCAGGGTGACTGGAGGTGACCCCTTCGTGGAGTAGAGGCTCATGATCCACAGTTTAAGAAGTGCTAAAAGGGTCACCAGTGGGAAAAGTTTAAGAAGTCCTGGGCTAAATAATAGCATAATTAGATACTTTCAGAATAAGCTGAATAATCAGACAAAAAGCAGTCATTTAAGGTTTGATGTAAACTTAGAAGGAAGTCTCCAATGAAGTACCCTAGGGATCTATGTTCAGTCTTGGGCCATTTAACATTTTGTCAATAATTTGGCGTGAAGGGCACACTTATCAACTTTGAAGATGGCACAAAACTGGGAGGGATGTCAAGCCCAATAGATAAAGAAGTCAGTATTCAAAAAGATCTTGACAGGCTAGAACATTGGACAGTGTAATGACTTAATTTGGATAAATGTAAAGTATAAGATGGACAAAGTATGGTTAGTCATTCAACCAGAAATGCATGGAAGTTAATGGATCACAAGCTCGAAATGAGTCAGCACTGTGATATGAAAGGCAAGAAAGTCAGTGGGCTATTTGGTTACAGGGAGAAAGGCAGAACATTCAGGAGCAAGGAGGTGATGGTCTTCTTACATACCGTCCTGGTCACACCACACTTGGAGTAATGCATTCAGTGCTGGGTACTCTATTTTATTTTAGGAGTAACAGAGGAGAGCAACCTAGAAAGCAAAAATCCTACATTTATGCAATATGTGGATTGGATGCATGTCAGCACAATGCTTGGCACATAGTGGGTGCTTGAGGAATGATTGCTGATTGAGTGATTGGTTGGTTGAAGTAACTGGGAATTTTTAATTTGGTGAAGGCTTAGGGAGGACATGATTGTTGTTTTCAAATATACAATGAGCTGTCATGAGGGGCAGCTGGTTGCTATATTGGAGAGTGCTGGTCCTAAAGTCAAGAAGACTTGAGTTCAAGTGATGCCTAAGACACTTAAATATAGATACTTACTCTCTGGGTAAAGTAATTTAACCTCTCTGTGTCTCAGTTTCACCATCTGTAAAATAGGAATAATAATAGTACCTACTTCCCAGGGATGTTATGAGGATAAAATGAGATAACATGCATGCTATACAAACCTAAAAGTATCTAGTAATATTTTAAGGAGGAGAGCTTAGACTTGTTCTGTTTGGTCCCTGATAGACCTAGAGGCAATGGGTAGAAATTGTAAAGAGACAAATTGAGACTTGATATCAAGAAAAACATCCAAACAATTTGAATGATCCAAAGGTCTCTGGGTAGGGAATGGATCTAACCATACTGTATATCTTAAATAAAAAACTGGATAACCCCTTGTCAGTCATGCTATAGAAAGATTTTCTTCCAGGAATGAATTGGACTTGAAAATTGCCAAGATCCCTTGCAGATCAGAAATTTTGTGATTTTACAACTTTTGTCAGCTACCTATATTCATCTCTCCAGTCCTGCTGAAACTTCTTTGAGAAAAGGGCCATTTTAACATATTCTTTCATGTGATTTAGCACTGAACCATAGATCTTCTACTCCAGCCCCCTCATTTTAAAGATGAAGAAACTGAGGCATGGGCATGTTCAGAAACTTGACCAACATTCAAGAGGGGGTAAAGTCAAAGCCACAGTCAAGACCCAGGTCCTTTGACTCTAGATCTTTCCACTCCATCACACTTTGTATCCTCATTGCTTAGTGTAATGCCTGACCCATAGCAAACACTTAATAAAACATCTATTACTGAACAGAAAATTTGTTATTGGTTTCATGTCTTATCTCTCCAAGGTGAATATGCACCTGAAAATAGGAAGTATCCCTTAAGCTTCTGAGTTTCCCATTATGATAGATACAGAGAAGGTGATCAAGAAAGGCTTCTCAAATTGAATTGAATTAAGCATACATGAAACCCTTCTTAAAGAGTTTTACTATTTCCCTGAATATTACTTTAAGATAATTTTATTATTTTTATCATGGTTTATATGAAGCAGATAAAATTTGAGTTCTAGTCTTCATTAGACCTAAAATCATAGAATTTCAGAGCTAGAGAAGAAACTAAGAGGTCATCTTGTCCAGTTAAGTATGGATGGGCTAAAACAAAAAAAGAAAGCAAAAACTGGACTTGAAACCAGGGGCCCTCTGCTACTTTTTACCTATATGACCTTAGGCAAATTACTTAAGCTGTCTGGTTTTAGTTTCTTCATCTATACAATTGCAGATTTGTTAATACTAACAAATTAAGACTTTCAACTTTAAAATTGTGAAAGATTCCTAGAGCAGGGAAGAGAGATGGCCTGCAACATAACACAGCTTAGAGAAATGCAGACAGTGGATAATATTGTCAATAGCAAAAATGCGGAGGAAAAGATCATGCTCAAAAGGGTAAGAATTCAATGCAGTCTGACAGTTAAGCATTATGCTAGGTGACTGGAAGATAGGAATAAAAGTGAATCAGTTCCTAATTTGAAGAAACCTGCATTCTCATGGAAGGGGGTGGGTAATACATGTTTATCAAGAGGAAACAGTAGAACTGCCTAGCAGCAGTGAGGGTCCAGTTGAGGGTATATAACGTAAATTTATAGTGAATCCAGTCAGAACAGCTGTGTGTTCTCTTCCTTCTTTAAGCAGCACATGTGTAGATGTGAAGGCAGTGAATGGTGGGAGTAATCAAAGACAGGGCCTTGGCTGGACGTAGCAATAAGATAAAGGTGTAGAGATTCAAGAGAGGAGGACAGTGTAGAAGAGGTGAATTGGTTAACCGAGGAGTCAGTGTGAGAGAGGAGGAAAGAATGGCTAATATATGCAACATCAATACCAAGTAATTTTGGTGAGAGGGAGGAAAAAAAAGAGAAGCAAACAGTGAGGGGGGGAGAGACAGAGAGACACACGCACAGAGACAGAGAGACAAAGAGACAGAGAAAGAGATGGAGAGAGACACAGAATATACAGAGAGACAGATGTAGAGACACACAGGATACACAGAGAGACACAGAAAACTTAATAACTCTGCTCTCACTCTAGACTTTGTTTTTGCTGTTAGTTTTCTTGTTACTATTTTGTTCTGCCCTTATGTCAGGGGACTTCAACACAGACATTGATTCTCCCTCATTTACCATCACCTCTCAGTTCCTACTCTTTCTACATCCCCACTTCCCTGACCAGGAGCTACTTCTCTACTCTACCTCAGCCACACATGCAAAAATCATATCCTTGATCTTGTCATCCCCCATACATGTAACACCTCTATGTTCAAGAATTCCAAAATCCAGGGGGAGGAGCCAAGATGGCAGAGTAGAAAGACTCACATATGCCAGCTCCCAACCCACAGCCCATAAAACACCTGTAAAGAAGAACTCCCAAAAATTCTGGAGCAGCGGAAGCCACACAACAATGGAGTGGAGATTTCTGTTCCAGAGACACCTGAAAAACTGACACCAAAGGTGCACCACGCACCGGACCCGAAGCAGAGCCCAGCCCTGCCTGGCCCACACAGCACCAAGAGGAGCAGATTTGAGCAGGTTTCAGGGAAAGACTCTCCAGCAGCCACGCAGGTCCCTTCACCCACAGATGCCAAAGGTCAGTGAGAGAGCCTATTTGGCAGGCCGAGAGGGGAGAGAGGTGTCTCCATAACTCAGGCCCCCTCTGGAGGTAGCAGCAGAGGCAGCAGTGGACGGTGGCTTCCAAAGCAGACAGGAGCTCAGAACCATTATTGAAGGTCTCCACGTAAAGCGCCTAAGGGAACTGAGCCCTGAGTGGTGGCCCTGCCCCAACCTGAGCACCTGAACTTAATCTCACGCTGAATAGCAGCCTTGCCCCTATCTGAGCTCCTGAATTTAATCTCACACTGAATAGCAGCCCTGCCCCTGCCAAAAGCCCTGAGGCTGGGAATCAGCATTTGAATCTCAGACCCCAAGCACTAGGTGGGCGGATCTGGAGGCAAGGCGGGGGTGGAAAGGAATCTCAGAGGTCAAGTAACTGGCTGGGAAAATGCCTAGAAAATGGAAAAAAAAATAAGACCATAGAAGGTTACTTTTTTGGTGAACAGATATCTCCACCCTTCCTTTCAGATGAGGAAGAACAATGCTTACCATCAGGGAAAGACATAGAAGTCAAGGCTTCTGTATCCCAAACATCCAAAATAAATATTCAACGGGCTCATGCCATGGAAGAGCTCAAAAAGGATTTTGACAATCAAGTGAGAGAGGTGGAGGAAAAAATGGGAAGAGAAATGAGAGACATGGGGGAGGAGCTAAGATGGCGGAGTAGAAAGACTCATGTATGCTAGCTCCGAATCCACAGCCCATAAATTTCCTGTAAGAAGAACTTGCCACAAATTGTGGATCACTGCAAGGAGCACAGAAACACAGTGGAAGAGATTTGCATTCCAGAGAGCCCTGGAGAGCCATCCCCAGGGTCCATCGAGCCCCGGAAAGCGGAGACCACCCCTGCGCTGCCCTGGCTGCGCTGCCCCAGAGGAGCAGATCCAAGCAGGCTTCAGAGACGGAATCTCTGGTGGTGGGGAAGGTCCCTCCGCCCACAGACGCTACAGGTCAGTGAGAGAGAGGTCTGGGCTGGCCAAGAGGGGAGCGGGGTGTCTCCGTGACTCGGGCCCCCTCAGGAGGAAGTGGCAGAGGGAGCAGCAGAGGCAGCGGCAGAGGCAGCAGCGGCAGCCCAGGACTCCCCAAGCACGCAGGAGCTCCATTCTCTGCATAAACCCCCTGAGGGAACTGAGCCTGGAAGGCGGCCCTGCCCCCATCCCAGCACCAGAATTTAAGCTCACATTGAATAGCAGCCACTCCCGCCACGGATAGCCCTGAGACTGGGAAGCAGCATTTGAATCTCAGACCCCAAGCACTAGCTGGGCAGATCTAGGCAGGGGTGGAGAGGAATCTCAGAAGTCAAGTAACTGGCTGAGAAAATGCCCAGAAAAAGGAAGCAAAATAAGACCATAGAGAGCTACTTTATTGGGGAAGATGTTCCTTCCTCCCTTCATTTCTGATGACGAAGTACAATGCTTGCCATCAGAGAAAGATGTGGAGGTCAGGGCCTCTCTATCCCAGACATCCGAGGGGGATGTCCAGTGGATTCAGGCCATGGAAGACCTCAAAAAGGATTTTGAAAATCAAATTAGACAGGTGGAGGAAAAACTGGGAGGAGAAATGAGAGAGATGCAAGAAAAGCATGAAAAAATGGGTCAATACCCTGCTAAAGGAGACCCAAAAAAATGCTGAAGAAAATAACACCTTGAAAAATAGGCTCACTCAATTGGCAAAAGAGGTTCAAAAGCCAATGAGGAGAAGAATGCTTTCAAAAGCAAAATTAGGCAAATGGAAAAAGAGGTTCCAAAGCTCACTGAAGAAAATAGTTCTCTCAAGATTAGAATGGAACAGATGGAGGCTAGTGACTTTATGAGAAACCAAGAAATCATAAAACAAAACCAAAAGAATGAAAAAATGGAAGAGAATGTGGAATATCTCATTGGAAAAACAACTGACCTGGAAAACAGATCCAGGAGAGACAATTTAAAAATTATGGGACTACCTGAAAGCCATGATCAAAAAAAGAGCCTAGACATCATCTTTCATGAAATTGTCAAGGAAAACTGCCCTGAGATTCTAGAAACAGAGGGCAAAATAAGTATTAAAGGAATCCACTGATCACCGCCTGAAAGAGATCCAAAAAGAGAAACTCCTAGGAACATTGTGGCCAAATTCCAGAATTCCCAGGTTAAGGAGAAAATATTGCAAGCAGCTAGGAAGAAACAATTCCAGTATTGTGGAAATACAATCAGGATAACACAAGATCTAGCAGCTTCTACATTAAGGGATCGAAGGGTGTGGAATAGGATATTCCAGAAGTCAAAGGAACTAGGACTCAAACCAAGAATCACCTACCCAGCAGAACTGAGTATAATACTTCAGGGGAAAATATGGTCTTTCAATGAAATAGAGGACTTTCAAGCATTCTTGATGAAAAGACCAGAGCTAAAAAGAAAATTTGACCTTCAAACACAAGAATGAAAAGAAGCATGAAAAGGTAAACAGTAAAGAGAAGCCATAAGGGACTTACTAAAGTTGAACTGTTTACATTCCTACATGGAAAGACAATATTTGTAACTCTTGAAACTTTTCAGTATCTGGGTATGATTACATGCACACACACATACACATGTGCATACACACACAGAGACAGAGAGCACAGAGTGAATTGAATAGGATGGGATCATATCTTAAAAAAATGAAGTTAAGCAGTGAGAGAGAAATGTATTGGGAGGAGAAAGGGAAAAATGGAATGGGACAAATTATCTCTCATAGAAGAGGCAGATAGTAGACTTTTTAGTGGAGGGAAAAGGAAGGCAGGTGAGAGAAAAACATGAATTTTACTCTCACCACATTCGACTAAAGGAAGGAATAAAATTCACATTCATTTTGGTATGAAAGCCTATCTCACAATACAGGGAAGTGGGGGGGAAGGAGATAAGCAGGGTGGGGGGTGATGATGGAAGGGAGGGCAATGGGAGGAGGGAGCAATTTGAAATCAACACTCTTGGGGAGGGACAGGATCAAAAGAGACAATAGAAGCAATGGGGGGCAGGACAGGATGGAGGGAAATATAGTTAGTCTTATACAACATGACTATTATGGAGGTCATTTGCAAAACTACACAGATATGGCCTACATTGAATTGCCTGCCTTCCCAAAGGGAATGGGTGGGGAGGGAGGGATGGGGAGAAGTTGGAACTCATAGCTTTAGGAACAACTGTCGAGTATTTTTCTTGCTACTAGGAAATAAGAAATGCAGGTGATGGAGAATAGAAAGTCATCTGGCCCTACAGGACAAAAGAGAAGATGGGGACAAGGAAAAGGAAGGATGATAGAAGAGAGGGCAGATTGGTGATAAGGGCAATTAGAATGCTCAGTGTTTTGGGGTGGGGGAGGGGACAAATGGGGAGAAAATTTGGAACCCAAAATTTTGTGAAAATGAATGTAAAAAGTTAAATAAATAAATAAATTTAAAAAAAGAAAGTAAACAAAATAGGGTTGCTGAAACCATATTGTTGGTGTTCACTCATTCATTCATGTCCCACTCTTCACTATCCCATACCATCCATGTGGTTTTCTTGGCAAAAATACTGGAGTAGTTTGCTATTTCCTTCTCCAGTAGATTAAGGCAAACAGAGGTTAAGTTATTTGCCCAGGGTCACATAGCAAGTAAGTGAACTTAGGTCTCCCTGACTTTAGGCCCAGTGTCCTATCCATTGAACCATCTAGCTGCCTTTGTTGGAAACAGATCGAAGTAAAGACAAAGAGATTGATTGAGGTGACATTGCTTAGGATCCTGTGAAGTTCTGAGGTACTCTTGAACTGCTGTAAGCTGCAAGCCTGCACTGGGAGTGTTTGGACTCCTGAGATTCTGGAGGAAGAAAACCATGAAAATGAATTCCATGAAGAGGAAGTTGATAGAAGAGAACTGAAGGTGAAGCAAATCCATCCTTAAGGGGCTGCATTTCCATCATTTGCAAACCTACCAATAGGAGGTGAAACTGATCAAAAACATCCCTATCCCTTCATAAACTTTTTCCAGGAGTTCTCTCTCTCATCCATCACCTTGGGAGTCTTAAAAAGTTAACAAACCTATTTGTGTATGGGGACAGAAAATAAGTCTATTACCTGATTCTTTTCTTGTTGCTTACATTTCTTTTATGTATTAAATGTTTGTGCTATTAATTTGGTAAAAAAAAAAAATTCCAAAATCCCCTTATCCAAAAATAATATATTGTCTTTTCACCTCTCCCTCTGCCTTTTGTTACATAATCCTACTCTTCATTAACACCATAACCTCCAATCCCTTGACCACTCAATTGTCCCCATCTTCCTGTATTTGCCTTTCTTTCCTCTTCTTCCATATTGACTGCTAGGTTAGCCAGTTCCCCTCTACGCTATCCTCATCCCTTGAATCCCTAGACCTTTATCTTATTGCTATGTCCAGTCAAGCCTCAATCTTTGATTACTCCCATTGCCTTCACTCCTACACATGTACTATTGAAAGAAGAAAGAGAAACCTCAACTGTTCTGACTGGATTCACTACAAATTTATATTATATAACCTCAACTGGATCCTCACTGCTGCTAAGCAATCCTATTATATCTCCCTTATCAACTCATTATACCCATCCATCCCATCCTACCTTTCCAGTCTTCTTAAACCTGACTTTCTGACATGTAGTCTTTGATCCAGTGACACTAGTCACTCCATCTCTGAGCTCTAGACATTCTCTCTGGCTGTTACCCAAGCCTAGAATACCTTCCCTTCTTCTTTTCAATGGCTCAGTATACCCAGAATCTCAACATTAGAAATTCATTCTTTTGGATTAATGCTTTTGTAAAGTTAAAATACAAATGTCCTCAGGAAGAAGTCATATTGTAAGTTTTCCCTAGTACTTCAAGGATATGTGGATTCAGTAATGGGGGTAGGGGGTCTCAGTGCAAATTAAATTTCCTCTGTAATTTACTAGATGATCTTTGGAACTTGCTGTGGCTCTAACATTCATTCATTCTGGTCCAACAACCAATGTTGTGATGGGTCCCTCCAAACTTAGCTAAGTTGATACTCAGAGGACAGATACAGACATAGATAGATTGATCCCATATTAAACACCTTTATATTTCAGAAGGTCTGGCTGGAGCCTGTAGTGTGCCAACATGATCTCTGAGGATCCAGGATCAATATACACCACAATAAAGTGTCATAGCAGGACTTGAGGGACGTGGATTGTTTTGTCAATTGTTTATACCTTGGAGTGAATGAGTTTATTAGATCCTTATTTCACAATCTTTCCAAGAACCCTGCATCATGTCTTTCCCAGGCAAGAAAATAGCAAATCAGAAGGCCAGAGTTAAATCATAGATCAATCTGTAGTTAGCTGTGTGTATTTGGCCAAGTTCTTTGGTTTCTTTGGTCCTCAGTTTTCTAATCTGTAAAGTGTGTGTGTGTGTGTGTGTGTGTGTGTGTGTGTGTGTTGACTATGATCCTTTCAAGTTTTAAAATTCAGAACTCAAGATCATACACCATACTGGCTGCCATCCTCAGGACATTAACTGTCCCTTCTACCTCCAATCAATATCCTTCCTAAGCTGTGACACTCAGAGCTCAATAAAATCTTGCAGATATGATTTGATGAAGGCAGAGGACAAGAGATTATCACCTCTTTAGTCCTGGAAACTATTGATTTATCCTTGGCCAGGTCATCTCCTTTATTTCCTATGTCTCTGCCCGGACATTGTCAGTTAGTACACCAACATGAGGGGCAACATAGCAAGGGTCCAGGGTTTTAGTAAGTAGTTGTCACTACCTCACTGGATGACCTTGGGTAGGCAACTTAACCTCTTCAAGCTTTGGTTTCCTCATCTGTAAAATAAATCTTTGAACAATTGACCTTACAGGGTTACTAGGAGCATCAAACAAGATAGTCTTTACAAAATATTCTGCAATTATAATGATACTTACAGCTGGAAGAGCAAAAAATGAGACTCCAATTAAGGAAAAGGTGGCTGCAATCAGACGGCCTTCCCAGGTTTTGGGGGTCTTGTCTCCATAACCAATGGTTGCCAGGGTAATCTGTACAAAGAACAATTCTGTCATGGTACAGTACAGCTGAGGTAAGCTCAGGGTAACCCTCCTAACTGCCCTCCATGTCTGTGTAACTGCTGGTCTTCTAGGCACTTAAGTCTGTTTGAAGAGATATTAGACAAATGGCCTGGAGGCTTAAATATATAAATAAATATACACACACATACACATATATAAACACACACATATTTATTTGTCTGTTGCCTCTTTTAAAAAAGCAGAAAAGCATGGCATGATACTTAACAAATGTCAGAATGGTGCTCTTACATGAAAATGACAATATACAGTTTAATTTCATTGGAGCTATTTAATAAGGGCCTGTTTCATATGTACACATGCATAAATATGCATAGATATACATGAGTACATATGAATATATATTAAAAAATCAAAGTGTATGTCTTATATATGTATGTACACACATATATGTGTATATGTATGTATCTAGATCAAAGTTTCCCTTTTTAGGACTATGGACAGATTGATACATACCCCAAATCCAAAAAAGTCATTTCAGACTTTGATCTTTTGTAAAATTAAGTCAAAAGGAAGTAAATTGCAATCTTTACCTTGGAGAATTTCCTTTCTACTTCCTCTTTTTTTATTTCTACATACATAAAAATAAACACATTGCATGTAAGAGTGTGTATGTGGTTGGGGTGGATTGTGGTATGAGAGGCAGAATAGATTGGATGGTAGCTAGAAGGCTAGCCTTGGAGTCAAGGAGCCCAGGCAGCTCTAAAATTTTAAAAATTTTGCTGATTTGCAACAGTGGAGAGAATTTCTCTAGATAGAGTTCCTCTACATTGATGAAAATCTCAAATCTAGGCCACCACTAGCATGAGGAAAAAATACATATACACACAAAAATAAATATAATACTATATATGATACGTTTACAGATATATAATATATACATTTAATATACACATGTATATGCAGATGTCAATTCATCTATAACTTATAACCCATTAGTATTACCTAGGATGCCAAGAGATTGAGTGGCATGATAAACATGTGTGTATGTTCATCCTTCGTTGCTGAAGGAGACCATGCCATCAGAGAAATAATGACATGATGTGCACTTGACTTTGTTTGAGTGAGAGAGGGCTGTGCAGGTCACCAGCCTCACTTCTCCAGTCTAACCCAGTGGTTCTCAAACTATGACCCCTCCCCTGTTTATATGGGTCATATCTATCAAAATTTATCATATTAAAAATTAAAATAGCTTATTATCTTGCAAATGATTTTGACTTCCTGGACCCTGGCAATGAGTCTTGGGGACTGTCAGAGGTTCTTAGACTATACTTCGAGAAACACTGGTCTAGCCAAATATTGGAGTTGAAGTCAGGAGATCAGGGTTCCAGTTCAAGTACTAATACTTATTAGTTGTGTGACCATGAGAAAAGAAGCTAATTTCTCTGAGTCTCAGTTTTGTCTACAATGGATTCACAGCTGTATTGTGAGGAAAATCCTTTGTAAGCTGAGAATACCTTATAGATGTGAGATACCATTACCTCCATTCTTTGACAAATATTGTCATTAGTGGTGTGTGTACATATGTGTGTGAATTCATGTGTGCACAAGCACACAGGGTATTTAAAGTATCAAAAATGGAAACAGTTGCTCTGCTAAGAAGTGAACTTTCCATCACTAGGAGGTTGGGGATCAATCTTTAAATGGAAGGTACATGACCATTTGTTGGTGGTATTGTAGAAGGGATTCATATAAAGATTGTAGAAGATGACCTTTAATGATATTCTGTGATTCCAACTCTATTATGATTCAGCTTTGAAATTAACACCATATATAACATTATTTCTATAAAGAATGCATTCCAAGTTCCAAATCTATAACTTATAGTAAGTAGTACTTTGGGAACACAACTAAGTTCGGATTTTTTTCCCCCTTCCTGTAGTCTATGCTCCAGCCAAAATGCCAATTTGCTCTGCCTAAAGAATATTCTACATTTTCTCATTTCCATAACTTTGCTCAAACTGTTCCCTCCAACTTAAATGCTCTTTTCCCTAATCTTTGCCTATGTAATCCTTGAGGTCCAGCAAAAATGAATTTAGTTAAGTATCTACTACAGTCAAGTCACTGTTTTGGGGGACCAGGGGAAACAAAGATGGAAAATTATACAATCTTTGCCTTCAAGGAGTTTACAGACCGTAGGTGGAGCTCAGAGATGTATGTGGCTAAGTATAACAGAAGGTAAAGGGTTATAGGAGCAAAGGAAAAACTCGGACAATGAACTCTAGGAAATGGGAGGAGAGACTTTATTTTCAACTCAACAGTGGGGAAAAGAATCAGAGAAGATTTCACAGGGGAGTTGGCACCTGATTTGACAATTTTTTTTTAAAGAGACTTTGGACAAAGAGAAATGAGGAAGGTGTGCATTCTGGGAATGAGGATAACCTCTGAGAATGCACAGGGAGGGCATGGTGAGTTCAGAGAGCAAAAGACTGTTTAGCTATGTTTATAATTTCTCTGAGCCTGAGTTCCCTTGACTATAAATTGGAAATGATCATTCTTGCAATACCTACCTACCTTCCTACCTCACAAAGTTATGAGGAAAGGGCTATGTAAATGTGAGTTATAGAAATATTATTTTTATCCTATCTTCATTATTCATGACACACTATTTGTAAGTTCAGCAATTCTCTCTTTTCCCTGGCCTCTGAATATAGCCCAACAAGACTGTGTGATCTTATAGCACAGAATTTGGGTTCAAATCCAACTTCTGATGCTTACTGCTTGTTTGACCTTGGATAAGTCACAATCCCCCTGGACTTGTTTACATATTTGGTAAAATGATAGGATTGAACTAGACAGACTCTAAGTGCCTTCAAACTTTAAATCTGTGTTCCTATGATCTTTGGCAAGGGTCTATCTGGGCCTATGTTTCTTCATCTGTAAAATGATTTGTTTGAACGAGATAATCTTGAAGGCCCCTTCTGTCTCTCTTGTTTTTCAGTCATTTCATTCATATCTGACTCTTCATGACCTCATTTGGGGTTTTCTTGGCAAAGATACAGGAGTGATTTGCTATTTCCTTCTCCAGATGAGGAAACTGAGGCAAACGCGGTTGTGATTTTCCCAGGCTCATACAGCTAGTAAGTATCTGAGGCCAGATTTGAGTTCAGGTCTTCCCAACTGAAGGTCTGGCACTCGATTTACTGCATCTCCTAGCTTTCTAGTTTTATTACTCTGCCAATCTGTGATACTTATAATATAAGCTCACGTTTACATACTACCTTGAGCTTTACAAACCCCTTTGCTTACACCTACCCTGTAAAGGAGGCAGTGTGTTGTTATCCTTAGTTTTACAGATGAAGAAAATGAGATTACTAGAGAAGTAGGGTCACACAGCTAAATGAAACACAGACTCCAAAACTTTTGACTCCAGATATTCCATTAAACCACAACTTCTTCCAAAAACATGTCCTTGATTATAAAGGGGTTGAGATGGATAAGTCACTGTAAAATCCTCCCAACAACTAAAGAAAAAATACAATATTCATGCCTTACTGATGATAATGGTCAGTAGCAACATCTTATCCTATTAAAGATGGTGCATTTTAAAGTGCAAGCTGATTTTAGCTCCATCAAGGAAAACAAAAAGGCAGCCCACTCCCATACCATCTTCTCTTGATCTCAACCACCATGTTTCCTTTTATCACCTGCCCCATGGCTAATCTCAGAGAAGCTGTATGGGCTGTGACTGACCAGGCCCCACCAGAGTGCATCAGCATAGGTCTCAAACTCTTTCATCTCCACTCCTTGAGCATCAATCTCAGGCACATCTTTCTCCACCAGGTAGACAAGAAATGAGGAAAGGATCAGCGTCAGGAACCCAATATACCAGGCAGTGATGAGTTCCTGGAAAAGAAGGCAATTGAAGAAGAACATAAATTGATCTCTTTTGATTTCTGTAAACAATAAATGTATTGCATTAGGGAGGAAATGGGAATGAAGCCTAGAAAGAATGAGACTGGAAAGATCTGACTTTATAATTCCTCAACCCTGGATTTGGACTTGAAAAACAAAACTCAATGCATGTGTGAGTTATCATGGTAGAACACTCTTTCTAGTGCAGAACCAAATGTCAAAGGGCTTGGGTTCAATGCTCAGCTCCACGACTCACTAGCTGGGTCATTTTGCTTATCTGAATCTCAATTTCTTCATCTATGAAATAGAGATAATTATATTTCCACAATCTACATTATTAGGAACTTGCTTTCTCAGTCATCTTTGGTGATACCATAATTATTGATTAATTCCTTATTCATTTCTTTTCTTAAGGATGGGGAACATAACTCACACCCTCCCTGATTTGACGTCGTATATGTACATGCATATAAACATGAGATAAGCTAAAGAAGTATATATACATGTATACATATACACATATATTTATATGCACACACATATGTAATATGTGTATATAACTAAGATAAGATAAGCAAAGCAGTGTATATATACACACACTTGAATGTATATGTGTGTATATGTGTGTGTATATGTAAATACGTACATATCAGATGAGATAAGGTAGATAAAGCAGTATATATAATATACACACATGAATACATGTATAGACATAGCATATATATGTACATAGACACATACAATATATACATACAAGATAAGATATGTATATATTTATATTTTTATATTATAAAGTTGATATGTGTGTGTATATTTTTACCTACTTGTCTCTACCTCTCTGCCTATATACTTATCTACTGGTCTGCTTATATATCTGTCCGTCTATCTAGCTGTCTGTGTTTTTACTTATCTGTCTATCATCTATCTATCCATATATCTGCATGTATACACATATATATCCAGTTTACAGGAATAATGATAGTTTACATGTATCTAACACATTAAGGTTCATAAGACTCTGTATTTAAAGTCCTTCCCCTCATAACCTGGATCCTCCCTACCTTTTCAGTCTTTTTCTACCTCATTCCCCTCCATCACTCTGCTATCCAAGGACACTCACTTCCTTATCATTCCTCATGCACATGATACTCATCTCCCATCTCCTGGAATGTGCTCTCTCCTCACTCACATTTCCTGACAAGTTTTAGCCAGTCCTATATTCTGCGAGAAGCCTTTCCTAATTCCTCTTAGTGCTAGTGACTTTTCTCTGAGACAACTTCCCCAATTGTTGTATATATCTTATTTGTACGTAGGGTGCACATTGGTTTCCTCCATTTAATTGTGAGCTCCTTCAGATCAGGGACTATTTTTTTTTGTTTGTTTTGCTTTTTTGCATCCCCTTTGCTTACACAGAACCTGGCACATAATAAATGCTACTTGACTGATTGAATCCACATCTAGTCTGATCCTTACAACAAACTTGTGAGGTAGTTACTCTTTTTATCTCTATTTTAAAGATGAGGAAACTGAAGGTGTGAGAATTTATGATGTATGCTAGGCTAGCAAGCTTACCAGCACTTACTTAGAAAGTGTCTAGAAGATGCAGTGGATAGAGGAAGAGGCCTGAAGTCAGGAAGACTCATCTCCCTGAGTTCAAATGTGGCTTCCAACACTTCGCTAGTGTGAACCTGAGCAAGTCACTTAACTTTGCTTGCCTCAGTTTCCTCATCTCTAAAATGAGCTGGAGAAGCAAATAGCCAACCATTCCAATATCTTGGCCAAGAAAATCCCAAAAGGGGTCATGAAAAATTGAACACAAGTGCAATGACTCAACAACAAAGTATGTGTCTGAAGTAGAATGTGACTGCCAGTCTAGCATACTGTACACCTGTTTTATTAGGTGCGCCCTCATTAGATCTTTCAGCAAAAACTGGGTGACAACCTCCTGGTATGTTGTAAAAAAAGACCCCTGCTCAGGTACGGGTTGGCTTACATGGCCCTTGTGGCCTCTTATGATTCTTGCACCTTTAGGGTTTCTGTAAAAGATTTGAATGTTTGTACTAAACTGGAAATCTCCTCCTTCATCTGCTTCTCCGTCCTCATTAATACCCTCCCCCTTTCTCTCATTCTGGGTCCAAGCTGCTGGTTGATTCAGCACAGTTTGACCTTTCACACGATTCTCCTGGCCTGACCAAACAGATTCCTAGGCAACAAAGTCCTGACCTTTAACAGATTGGGTGGGGAAACATTGGAAGTATCTTTAACAGAATCACCGTATCATGAGGAAAATGCTTTGAAAACTTTAAAACTATTGGAGACCAATAACAGGAGACGAATAATAGTAGCTATCCGGTGACTAGAATTAAGAACAGAACAGATGAAATAGCTGTAGTCCTGGTTCCAGCACTAATTTCCAATGTAACCTCAAGCAAGTCAGTGCACATGTCCCTGGTTTTAGTTTAGATCAATGGTTCTCAAAATGTAACCTGAGGATTCCTGAGGGTCCTCCCAGTCCCATCCTTTTCAGGGGGTTTGCAAGATTAAAACTACTGTCCTAATCACACTAATCACTACTCCTCCTCTTCCCCCATTACACATCTCTGTCAGGCTAAATTTTCTTTATAAACTTCAACCAAAACAACATATCACAACAGATTAAATGCAGAAACAGATAAGAGAATCCAGATGTCTTCTATTAAGCCAGACAATAAAGAGATTTACAAAAATATATAAAACAATGCCACTCATCTAATTTTTTTGATTTAGAAAATATAGGTATATTTCTTAAAAATATATCATTTATTTTGACCTGTAATGGGTTTATTTTTGTTACTAATAAAAAAATTAACAAATATTTTAAATGTTTGTCGGTTTTAATTTCTAATACAACTAAATATCAATAGATGTAACCAACATTTTCAAAAAGCTCTTTGGATTCCTTGGTCATTTTTCATAGTGTGAAGGGAAACTAGACCAAAAAATTTGAGAAGCATTGGGTTAGATTATAGGAATACAGATTTCTAGCTTGAATAGACTTTAGGAGTCATTTCTTCCAACCTTTTGGCTTTATAGATGAGAACCTGAGGCCTCAGATATACAGTGACTTGGGCCACAGAAAGTCACACAAGTCAGGGGCAGGATTTGATCCCAGGTTCCTTGACTCCAAATCTACTGTTCTTTTTCACTATACTTAAAGCATGAAGATGACTCTATGACTCCTTGAATACCATTCAGCCTTAATGTTCTTGGTTTCTAAGACACCCACCAGCTCCACAATGTTGAGAGTACCTCACTAACAAATGACTGAGCTATTTTTGTGTTATATTGGAGGGGGCGATCATCATATAGGAAATTCTTTGTGGGTCTGGGAGAATTCAACCTCATTCCCCTACTCATTCTGAGAGAGTTACAGTATCATCTAGTGCTGAAACTTGGAAGGGTTTTGCCCATAAGATATTGACGCATGGATTGATGAGACAGACTCTTGTGGTAGAAGGAGCATGGGAATTAAAGCCAGAGGTGTCTGGTTCAAATACCAGCTCTGACAGCTACCGCTTGGCACGAAACTTTCACTTCCTTGGGCCCCAGGTTCTTCCTTTGTTAAATGAAGATGTTGGACTGGATTGTCTCTGAAATCCCTTTTATCTCTAAGTCATAGAATATAAATCATAGACATTCCATCATCACCACCACTTCATGCTCAACATGCCCAAAAGAAAGCTCATTATCTTTTCCCACTAACCTTTCTACTCCTTTTATCTAGTCCATGTCCAATAGACTAACAGTGAGTTTCAGGCAGGGGGTGCTACAATCAGTTAAAACCTATGATACCAATTGTGAAATTTTCAGTGTGAGCATTTATAACTTTGGAACTGGTAAAATACTGAAAACCAGGGCTTGATTCATTGCTTTTTTGATTGTCTAAGAAAGTAGTGGAGAATAGATTGAAAATTCATATTAAATTTAAAAATGTGTTCTAAGCGCATTTATCCCCCAAACAACCAGTTGTTAAATATTTGCCAGTACCCCACTGGTCAGAATAAATACCTAAACATTTTCCAGGTTGGTAGGATTTATGAAGATAACAGTCTCCTGGCATAGTGTGATATTTCACTTGAGACAAGACTGATTTATACAGGTAATTAAGCAAACCCCAGGTGAGGAAAGAGCAATCTCGGCATGAGGCAAAAAAAATGATGTCTAAGCAAGGGGAAGAAAAGTTAGTTTAGAATGGTATCAGGGAAAGATGAATTCTAAAGGGCTGATGTGAGCAGGAAAGAGAACCAGATTATAGATTCAGGCTGGGAAACCAATAGATCAGGAAGCAAACAACAGGGAGTATCAGGGAATTAACTGTTTGGCTCAACTCACAGATCCAAAGATTTGGTCCTTTAATGGCAGCTGCTAGTGTCCTCTGCCCTCTTCCAATGCTTGGGCATGGTCAGAGGGGAAAGGCAGGACTGGACCTGGGCTTTCATCAGTTTAGAAAACTCGTCATTTAAAATGCCCTCACCACCCTTGCAGGTCAGTACCTTTTCTGCAACTTAGAGTCTTGGAGAGTTGCATAGAATATTGAGAGTTTTAGTGATGTGTTCATGGTTACACAACTTGTATGTATCAGAGGTAAGACTTGAACTCAGGTTTTCCCTGCTTGGAGGACGACTTACGATGCACTCCACCAACCTGCCTCTTCTTTCTAGATAAGGATATATCTGCAAATTAGGATTTTTGTAACAGCCAGACCAGCCCAACTCTATAACGTAGATCAATGAATTTTACTTGCTCAAGAGAGTATACTCTATCTGCATTATATACAGTTCTGTATGCTGTTATTGGTAACAAAAGACCTTTTTTTTTCCTGAATCCCAGTGAAGTTCCCCTACTTTCTCCAACCTTATCTGGGTCAGCATTCATCTGAGAGTTTCAAACTATTTTTAGCTAAAGATCTACTATGTTCCCTAGGGAGCAAGCCCCCTTAGCAATAAAAAAAAAATACTAAACTTTATTAGGATACCTTATTTTCTGCTTACCTGTACAATTTTTCAGAATGTCATTATAGCTGTGTATGTATTATGTATGTATATGTATATTCATATATGTATTTATATGTATATAATATATAATTTTCCCTTCCACACTGCAGGGGTTGAGGATACTTTGCCCCCTTCATTCTAGAAAATCTGCCTGGAATTTTTTGGTTTCCCTTCATACCAGAGAAAAAGTCAGAATTATTATAGTATTAAAAGATGAAATAGGCTGATATAGCATTATACATGTATTTTATGCATTTCTGAGTTTCTAAACTTTTTTTTTGCATCATCTGCTGGCCTTTGTATATTGCCTGTGGCTTCTGCAGAACTCCCTGAAAATTTTAATTTCTTTTGCCAAGCCATAATAAATTGAAACCATAATGAGGAAAGTGGTGATATGGAAGGGATAACTGTACATACCTAAATGGTATTATATATATATATATATATTACCAAAATTAATATTATTATATTATAATTATTTTTATATTGAGGCAGCTAGGTGGCTTAGTAGATAGAATGCTGGTTCTGGAGTCAGGAATACTCATCTTCAAATCTGAAGTTCAAATGTTGGTCTCAGATACTTACTAACTGTGCAGCCCTGGGCAAGTCACTTAACCGTGTTTGCCTCAGCTTGCTCATTTGTTAAATAAGCTGGAGAAGAAAATGGCAAACCACTCCAGTGTCTTTACCAGGAAACCCCAGAATGGGGTCATGAAGATATGACTGAAACAACTGAACAATAGTAATTATTATATTAATAATAGTTATCTATTAATGTACTTGAATTGTATGGAGAATTGGTTGTAGTTTACAAAATGGTGCTAATACTCATGAGGCTCAGACTAAAACTCTTTGGGAGAGGCAGGATAGCCCCTTTATTCCTTTAGAAAATAAATGTCTACATCCCAAGCAAAAATAAAGATGAGCTTTCTGATCTCTCATACCATCCTTTTCAACCAGTTACTGCTCTAGAATTCCTAGGAATTAGATAATTAAAACATCCTGATGTATGTCAGAGATAGGAAGGAAAGTATTTATCACTACTATGTGTGAGGTACTTTACAAATACTATTTTATCTGACCCTCACAACAATCCCAGGAGGTAGGTGCTATTATTATATCCATTTTACAGTTGAGGCAAACAAATAACTTGTTAAGGGTCATACAGCTAGTTAGGATCTGGGACTGAATTGGAATTTAGAATTTCTATCTACCTGGTCACCCATGTCTGGCTAGGATTTTTATTTCATTTTTGGATAAAAAAGAAAGTTGGTGACCCATCTTACTGGTGAGTTTCTACTTACTATCTTCTTAGGTATGTAGGTGCTATTACCTTGGACCTCAGCCTGAAGATCTGAGATTGCAAGACCCTGTACTGCTCATATAGATTCTAAAAAGCCATCCCTGGTGCTATATACCTCCTGAGACCTCCTGAATGTTACCACCCGACCTCTAATGAGACATCTGAAGAATCGCCATCTTTCTCCTCCCTTTTTTCCCATGAGCTGATCTAACACAACAGGTCTTTGGAATGCTCACATAGCTGATCAGCATCCAACTTGAGAGACATAACTGGGAAACGTTTCATCTCAACACCAGTCATCCTGAGACCTCTGCTGCCTGAAAAGATTATCTTTCATTAGGAACTATACCTTCTCTAAATTTGACATCTTTCTTTCTTTCTTTCTTTCTTTCTTTCTTTCTTTCTTTCTTTCTTTCTTTCTTTCTTTCTTTCTTTCTTTCTTTCTTTTTCTTTCTTTCTTTCTTCCTTTCTTTCTTTCTTTCTTCCTCTTTCTTTCTTTCTTTCTTTCTTTCTTTCTTTCTTTCTTTCTTTCTTTCTTTCTTTCTTTCTTTCTTTCTTTCTTTCTTTCTTTCTTTCTTTCTATCTTTCTTTCTTTCCTTCCCTCTCTCTCTTTGTTTCTTTCCCTTCCTTCCTTCCTTCCTTCCTTCCTTCCTTCTTCCTTCCTTTCTTCCTTTTTCTTTCTTTCTTATGGTGGTTAGTCCAGCATGAAATCTCTCATTTAGAGGGCAATTGCTGCTAAATGTAGGAAGTAGTAGGAATGGAGCACTTTGATTAATTCTTTTATTCAACTACCAAAAGTAATTTTTGAGTTATTTGTGAAAGGAAGAAGGCACTAAAAGAAGGAGGAAATATGTGTTCCACAAATGTAGACAATCCCCCTCATTATCCCCCCAAACACACACATGTATGTGTACACACACAGATGTATGTGCATGTATGTGTATATGTGCACACATGTGTATGTGTGTACATATACACACATATATACACATATAATGAATATATGTATATATATAAATTCAGCTGCAATAGCATACTATTGACTCATATTAAGTCTAAAGCTGATTAAAACCATCAGCTCTATTTCAGAAAAATTACTACCTAGTTACAACTCCTCTTATCCTTCTGAAGTTGGCGTTTTGAACCCATGTAAGGTTTTCCATTTATCCCCTACTGAAATTCATTGTATTCCATGCTTTTCAAGACATGGATTGGCATTTATCTGCAGCTTTGTGACATCTGTAGATTTTACAAGAATATTTGAGAGTGCCATATAGCAGGGTTTATAGGATACATTGAAGCCCTTTAGGGGAACTAGGGTCAGAATCATGGCATCCCACAGTCAGAAGGTTCCTCAGAGGTCATCTAGTACAACCCATATCTGAAGAAGGAATTTCTATAAGAAGTCCCCTAATGATGAAGAAAGAGAGGTAGTTTTCTTCTTCTTCTTCTTCTTCTTCTTCTTCTTCTTCTTCTTCTTCTTCTTCTTCTTCTTCTTCTTCTTCTTCTTCTTCTTCTTCTTCTTCTTCTTCTTCTTCTTCTTCTTCTTCTTCTTCTTCTTCTTCTTCTTCTTCTTCTTCTTCTTCTTCTTCTTCTTCTTCTTCTTCTTCTTCTTCTTCCTCCTGAATAACTCTATCGCAATGATACTCTATATTAGACTGAAATCTGCTTGTCTCTAGCCCTACATTATGATTCCCAGGACCAGTCAAAACAAGTCTATTGACTCTTTTACAGACAGCCCCTTCTAGTATGAAGACAGAATGTGATCTAGGGCTCTAGATATCTCTCATTATAGGTTCAAGAAAAGCAGAGACTGCATGATATCACTTTATCTACACTCAGTTGTTCACATTCTCCCCAACCACCTTCATGTAAAATAGAGGACTTAGCATGCTTCAGCCTAGTTCTACATGAGCAGTTGGTTTTTGGTCACTAGGACTTCATTTTGAATTGTTCTTTTCAGGGCGTCACCTAATATCTTGATAGCAGCAAAGAATCAGACACTGCCTAGAGTGAGCAATTTCTTCTCAGGCCCAGACAGAGCAGGACTCTATGTTGATTTACAATATATACTTTCAAAATTAGTAACAGCTCCATAAATATACTCTTGTTCTCCAAAAGTGCTAGATTTACAAAATGTGTTTTCATCAATAGGAAAGGGTCCCTGTGGTGAGAATTCTTTTACTCCAGATTTTGCCTGATGGGACGAGTTAAAGCTGGGATTTTTAGAAATGCATCTTGTTAGAAATTAGCCTCAATAGTAGGTTTGCTTTTTGAACACAATGGGGTTGATTTGCTAATCGATAGTTTGTCTTAAGAGGCAGTGTGGAAGCTGACATAGATCTCAGCAAGCCCTCCCATCTCCGACATCATCTTTTGAAAACACAAATAACTGATGAGAAATTGCTGCCCACAGTTCAATGTTTTCGCTTCTCCATTGCTACAAGTCCTTCACAACCTAAATCGTTTCTAATTACAAAAACATTAATTCAATGCCATCCAATAAACATATATTAAACCGACCTCTACATGCAAGGTACTGCTAGATAATGAGCCCAAAGTGAAAAAAAAAACCAGTCCGTACCCACAAGCTCTTCAAGGGTGAATATAATGTATGCAAGTAAGCACACAACAAGGCAATTTGAGGACAGAAAGCTAGTCAGCTTTTAGTTGAAATGGTTACCAACTCAGTGTGGGGGAGATTCAAGTTGCATTCTTAAAGTTGGATTTCACTTTTAACCATTTGAAAAAGAAACTTTGTTTCCTTACCTTAAATATTTTTCTTTATGTAGATTTAAGACATTTTGAAAATTGTGGAGGGTATTTAATCATGTAAAAGTTAAGTAAGCATCACTGGCAAATCTTAAATAGCTTCAAAGCTGATGCCATTGGTTTTTATGTCATGGAAAATTGGAGTCTCACCAGGGTTACTGATTTTCTGCCTTAAAAGTAGAAATTTATTTAGGTAAAGTCTAGAAACAAAACTTCCAGCAGTCTCTTTTTAGTTAAGGGGAAGGGTGGAGATAGAAGAAAGAATAGACTCCTCCTCCCAAAAAAACTCAACAGCATATAATGAGAGGAAAAAGCCCAGGGAATGACTATATTTTGTTCCTTCACCTCTACCCCTAAAGCTGTAAGGTAACCATTTCTTCTACATCCTTCTTCCCACATCCAGAAAATCTGCTGATTTTCTCCCTCCATAAATCATTTTTTATATTTTATCTAGTTACCAAAAGAACTGATGAAACATGAATACCCAGAACCTTCTGCTTTCCCCCTAGTTCATGGTCATCTTATTGGGACTTATGTCTAGGGCAGGGAATTGGAAGACAGAATCACTCAGGTTCACAGTACAAAACATTTGGCTCAAATTCACTGTTCTGCCCCTCAGTGTCTGTATGACTTTTGGCAAGTTGTTTCACCTCATTGTGTTTTAGCTACTCATCTGTGAAATGAGGGATTTTAGCAAGATGACCTCTAAGGCATTTCCAATTCCATATCAAGGGTCTATGATCTGATTCTGATGTAAAACTTCATAGGATCACAGCCATTCAGAGTTCGGAGGGCTCTGAGAGGACACCTATTCCAACTCATTTGGAGAGTGAGGATAGAAAAGGAATGAGAATCTTCTCAACAATACACCCAACATTTGCTTCAAATGTCCCACAAAGGGGATCCCACTAGCTCCCAAGTCAGTCCATTTCATTTTTGGAAAATTCTAATTACTAAAAACTTTTTTCTAGCATCAAGTCTAAATCTCTACCTAGTTCTTACTCCTAGGGCCAAACTGAACAAATGTAATCCCTCTCCCCTTTGACAAACACTTGCATATACTCCTTGCATCTACACACTTGCAAAAGTCCTCCTCCAAATTTGCTCTTTAAATATAAACATTTCTTCCCACCAATCCTCATACAACATGGCCAAATCTACCACTATGAATAACCATTGTCCATTTTGGGACTTTCGGCAAGTTGACTTAAGCTTTTCTGTGATTCAGCTTTCTCATCTCTAAAAGGAGGCAGTTATAGCTTATGGCTTCTAAAGACCCTTCTAATGTTAAATCTATCCTCTTATGATCCAGTGTAACAAATAGCAAACACCCTTTGCATACAAAGGACTTTGTTAGGTCCTGAAAAATAGGGAAAATTTAGTTAACTTACTGTTCTCTTTCTCAAGGATTTTAGTGAGGATAAGACATAACACAAATAACTAACGAAGCATGGCGTTACATAAGTGTACTAGAAAGAGCAAAACAAAGAGCTATGTGAGGTTTGAGGGAGAACATAGTCACTGATTGGGAAGTCATAAAAATACTAACCATGAAGGTAAAAATGGCAACAATATTAACAAGACTTTGATGGATCCATGATATCATCAATGTGTGCATTTCCTTCACTCATTCACGGCTCAAACTATCCATACCTCTCAAACCTTTGTGACTTCTTTCCATGTTTTTACATGAATCCTCAATCAATCAATCAGTCAACCAGCATTTATTAAGCACCTCCTATGTGTAGGGCACCATTCTAGGCAATGGGAACTCCACCGAGGATCTGTTACCTCTCTCATGAAACTTTCCTGGTACCCCTAGAGGGTGGTAATAATCATGATAATGTCAATGGTAGAATTCTGATTAATGCAGTGACCAAGAGGGGTTCCAAAGGACTGATACTGAGGAATGCTGCCCACCTCTCTTGTCAGGAGGGAATATAGTTTCTTGGCACAGGCAAAAGGCACAAGGCTAGCATAGAGGGAATATGGATGACTTGCCCGGACTTACTTTGCTGTGGGCACAAATTGCAGAACCCAGGAGTTTCCAGGTGCCACCCCTTCGGTCCATGCGGAGCATGCGCAAAATCTGTAGGAACCGTAAACTCCGGAGGGAGGTGGCCAGAACGTTGCCTTGGTTTCCGACAGCAACTACTGGCACTGAAGCAATCAGCACAAAGATGTCTGGGAAAGAGGTAAGAGAAAGAGAGAGGGAGAAGGTGGGGAGAGAGAGAGAGAGAGAGAGAGAGAGAGAGAGAGAGAGAGAGAGAGAGAGATGGAGAAAAAGAAGGAGAAAAGCACATTAGGGGAAAGTAAAGAAGCACACTCCATTTAGGTCTATTGAGTTGCCATGTATTTTTCCATTTGGGAATGAGATCAGAAACTACCTGTGTTTGAGGAACGCAGGCAGCTGATACAACCTTTGGCTGAGACACCTTCCCAAGTTACAATTTATCTTCAGGGACAAAGATGGTTAATTTGGGCCATGAGTTGTTCCTTTATTTGTTATGGCCAAGGGACAGGAACATTATTGATTGAGTGCTGGGACTCACTAAAGTGAGTGGGTAATCAATTTATCAACTGATAAATCAAGAAGCATTTATGAAGCACCTATCATGTGTCGGGTACAGGGGGTAAAAATGAAAAATTCCCTTCCTTCAAAGAGCTTATATTCTAAATGCCACCTCTGGCATTCACTAGCTTTGTGACTTTGGGTGTCACTTACAATATTACAATAGTTTATAAGATAGTTTTGATAATATTTATAGGGCCTTCTCAAGGTTATTATGAGGCTCAGAAGATATCCTATGATAATATATTTACAGCTGGAATTGACCTTAGAAGATAAAGTATAGTTACATGAAAAGTGTTTTGGGAAGTACTTGGCATAGTAGATACAGTGTTGGACTTGGAGCCAATAAAACCTGAGTATAAATCTGACCTCAGATACTTCTTTACTTGGTGACCCTGGGCAAGTCACTTAACCTTTGCCTGTCTTAGTTTCTTTTAAATGAGCATGATAATATTTCCTACTTTCCAGTGCTGCTGTGAGGATAAGATGAGATAAAATTTGTAAAGTGCCTTGTAGATAGATCTTAAGGCATTATATAAATGCTAGCTGTTACTATTATCAAAAATTTTAAAGTGCTATATAAATATCAACAATTATTATCAATAAACTTGTCTGTATTTAGCTAGGATTTATTGACTGCTGCATATACATTATAGTTAGTCATTTCAGTCATGTCCAATTCTTTGTGACCCTATTTGAAGTTTTCTTGGTAAAGATACTAGAATGATTTGTCATTTCCTTCTCCAGCTTGTTTTACAGATGAGGAAAACGAGGCAGACAATATTAAATGACCTTCCCACATGAGTGCCTGAGGCTAGTGAGTGTCTGAGGTCAGTGAGTCTCTGAGGTTAGATTTGAACTCAGGAAGATGAGTCTTCCTGATGCCAGGCCCAATGCCCTATGCACTATGGTGCCACCTAGTTGCTGCCCTTGGTAATATAGAGAGGGTTCTTGCCCAGAATGTTATAATAGGTATTCCTTTTTGTATTGGTTGGGTGTGATGGTTTCTAAGATCTCAAATTTTCATGATTCTGTTATCTTCCTTGGATGCTGACTGTAGGCAAATGTGTTATCCATTCCTCCTAGCTATGTCAAGGAAAGAATAAGAATACTTCACATTGGTAGAACACTTTAAGGTTTGCAAAATAATTTATAAAAATGCTATAAGGGTAAAAGTAGGATTATTTTATTCCCATCCTACAAATAAGGATGCTGAGGGGCTGGAAATCAAGCAACCAATCTGCCATCTCATAGTTAATCATATACAAGAGAAAATTTGAACCCAGATTTCCTGACAATAAGTCCAGGACTCTATCCTCCCACCAAATGGGATCACCACAGGTCAGGCCTGTAAGCTCCTCATGCTACCCTCCCTAGAACCATATATTATCATCTTTAACCTTTCCATTTTCCACCCTGTCCCCCTGAATACCCATTTACCACTATCATTGCCTGTGGAAAGTGTGTTAATGGATTGGCCTGTTGTTTTGTTCACTGTCTTTGTGACTTTTCAGACTTTCTTTTCCCTGGTCACCACCCCTTATTTTGTCTCTTCTACTAGAACCTGAGCTACTTGAGGGCAGTATTTGTCTCACTTTTGTATTTGAATCCCCTAGACTTATCACAGTGGTTGGCACATAGTAAGGGGTTAATAAATGCTTTTCATTCCTCTCATCCCTTATGTCATGCTTCCTCATTTTAGTAAATTGCTATATCATATGAGTATCTCTTAAAAGAACTAGGAATGACTAGTCAATTGTAAAGAAGATTAGAGGATATAGGAAAGCTATTTTTGAAGAAATATTATGTGAAAGAGAAATTAGACAAATTAGAAAGATACACTAGACCAATGAAAGCAGAAAAGATTCAGACAGACTCAAAAAGAAAAAGTTTCTTTGCCACTAAAACTGCCTAAATATGAACTGCCTAAATGTGCCTAGAAAGGTAATGAGTTCCCCATCACCAGATGTCCCCAAGTAGAAGCTGTATGACAACTGGTTGGAGATGTTGTAGGTGTATTTCCTGCTCAAGTAAGAGTGAGAATAGATGATCTCTAAGGCTCCTTACAAACTGAGACTGTCTAAATGAGTAACAGAGCTCACAGTGGGACCAAGATATTTTCCAAGGGAAACAACTTGGGGAAGTAATATATTAAAGGAAAATCATTCAAATTTCAACTATTAAAAGGCTGACATTATTTACAGGAAAAAGTAGGTCATCACTCATTGTGGGTAAGGAAATGAGATTTTTAAAGCACTAGGACATCTGCTTATCCTCCAAATTACCACTTATTTTGGATGATGAAAGTACCCTGTTAAGAGTTATACTAGATGATTTTTTTGAGATCTCTTCTTACTCTAGGAGTTTATTAAAATTCACCTCCACCTCTGATGCCTGAAATTTCACCATCAGAGGATCACTCTATTAGGTTAAGACATTGTCATGTCTAGCTTTTTTCCCCTCCAAGTTCCATCATTCCTAGATTGAAGAATATATTAATTTATTCTTAGCTATTATCACCTTGGAAAGTCAAGTGGTACAGTGGATAGAGCTCCAGGCCTAGAGTCAGGAAGACATCTTCATGAGTTCAAATATGGCCTCAGGCACTTTCTAACTATGTGACTCTGGGCAAGTCACTTAACCCTGTTTGCCTCAGTTCCTTATCTGTATAATTAGCTGGAGAAGGAAATGGCAAACTACCCCAGGACCATTGCCAAGAAAAATCCAAATGGGGTCATGAGGAGTTGGGCATGAGTGGAATAAATAAACAACAAAACTGTCACCTTAATGTAATTTGGCTTATTGGATACTTTCTCCCAAAGGTGAAGCAAAGTATTGAACAGGGAAGGTTGTGATGGGAGGGGAGAGAAGAAGGGGATGTGTTTGCAGGCTGTGGTACTTGTCGCTACTGATTCCGTGTTGAACATGTTGGCAGCTAGGTGATCCTATGGATAAAGCACTGGACCTGGAGTGGGACACCTGACTTTGAATCTGGCCTTAAACATTTACTAGCTATGTGATTCTGGACAAGTCACTTAAACTCCATTTTCCTCAGTTTCCACATCTGCAAAGTTGGGACAATAATAACACCTACCTCCCAGGTTTGTATAAACAGCAAATGAGAAAGTGTTGGTAATGTGTTTTGTAAACCTTAATGTGATATACAAAGACTTGTTGCTATTACACTGTTCACCATGTATATTACACACACACACACACACACATATATACAGACACACACACTCTTATTTCCTCCTGTCTTCCCTGATAAAATGTAAGCTTCTTGAGAGTAAGGATTAATATTTTCCCTCCTTTGGCCTTTGAATCCCCATTTACTCATACATAAAGGAGTTCATTGAATGCTTGCTAACTGACTGACTGACAAATAATATAAATGACAGGACTTTATAGTCATGAAATATTCTATTACAGTATTGTATTGTCACTTTCTATCCATGGAAGAAAATCCCAGCAAAATATCCCAGGCACCTGGAAGTATGTTTTTGGTCCTGACCACAGAACAAAAGTTGTTTTCTTCAGCCTTGGTTTGTACCAATCAATGATAGAAAATATCAGTGGGTTGAAGAGGTTTCAAGCCATTTGATGTCGGTAATCCATGAGAGAATATGCTGTAGATAGGGGGACCACTTATAAGGTCAACAAAGCTCTTCATGACAATCATTTGAGATGGGTAATCTAAGAAGTGATGCATTGTAGACTGGCTGACTGTGAAAAGGCTCAGAGGTCAAAATTAGCAACAGCTAGCTGGCCAATTTGACTAGAATAAAGAGTACATCAAGGAGGATGGGAGCCAGATAATGAAAGGCTTCCATTGTCAGGTTTTACATTTTATCTTAGAGACAATAGGGAGTTATTGAAGATTTCAGAGTGAAGGAGTTGGCATGGTCAGATCTGTTTCAGGAATATCAATTTGGTAGCTGTGTGGAGAATCAATTAGAGAGATGAGAGTCTAGAGGCAGAAAGACCATTTAAGCAACTAATACATTATTACTATCAGTCAGCTAGTATTTATTAAGTGCCTACTATGCACCAAGCATTGTGCTAAAGTGCTTAGGATACAAAGAAGGGCCAAAAAAATCAGTCTCTGGTCTCAAGGAGCTCACAGCCTAGCGTTGGGGATACAACAAAAGGTGAACAAGTATATACATGATGAACTGAGAGTAATTTCAGAGACATGATATTAAGTCTAATTGGGAAGGGCTTTTAGCAGGAGGTAGTACTTTAGTTGAGACTTGAAAGGAAGCCAGGGAAGCTAGGAGACTGAGGCAAGGAGGGAGAGCCTTTTCAGGCATAAGGCCAGTGAAAATGCATAAAGTTATCTTGTTTGAGGGAAAACAAGGGAACCAGAGACACCGGATTCAGGAATATACAAAGGGAAGTTATGTAGAAATAGACTGTGAAAGTAAGAAAGGACAGATTTTGAAGGTCCTTGAAAGCAAAACAAAGGATTTTATATTTGATCCTGGAGGTAATAGGGAACCCATAGAATATATTGAATGGAAGAGGGATGGTGACATGGTCAGACCTGCTCTTAATGTAAGAACCTGCCTACTCAAGTGCTACTCAAGAGGCTTGGTGCCTCCCATATCTGAAGAAGTTGATGTCAGTGGGAACTCGTTGTGTATTTGAATGCATTCACAGACAACGTTTGTGATTTTGCTTGTTTATTTTTGGAAAGAATAACTTGAACCTTGGTGTTTTGGTCAACTTCACAGGGCACCATGGTGGAAAGAACTATAGACTTGGAGTCTGAAGACGTAGGCTCAAAGGTTGGCTGAGAAATTTACTCAATGTCTCAATTTCCTTATCTTTTTTTAAATTTTGCTATGTTCTTTTTTTACTCTTCATTTATTTATCTTACATTTTCAACGTTCATTTCCACAAAATTTTGAGTTCCAAATTTTCTCCCCATCTCTCCTCTCCCCCCACCCCAAAACACTTTGCATTCTAATTGCCTCTTCCACCAATGTGCCCTCCCTATTAACACCCCTCCCTTCCCTTATCCCTATCTTCTCTCTTGTCCTGTAGGGCAAGATAAATTTCCATACCCCATTACCTGTATTTCTTATTTCCCAGTTGTATGCAAAAATAATTCTCAACATTTGTTCCTAAAACTTAGAGTTTCAACTTTTCTTCTTTCCTCTCTCCCCACACATCCCCACTGAGAAGGCAAGCAATTCAATATAGGTTATATATGTGTAGTTTTGCAAATGACTTCCGTAATAGTCATGATGTGTAAAACTAATTACATTTCCCTCCATCCTATCCTACCTCCCATTTCTTCTATTCTCTCTTTTGACCTTGTCCCTCTCCAAGAGTGTTGACTTCTAATTGCTCCCTCCTCCCATTTACCCTCCCTTCCATCACCTCCTGCACCCTATTTATTCCCTTCTCCCCTACTTTCCTTAGTGTATGATAGATTTTCATACCAAGTTGAGTGTGCATGTTATTCCTTCCTTGAGCCAAATACAAGGAGAGTAAGCTTCACTTTTTCCCTTTCTCATTCCCACTTTTTCCCTTCCATTGGAAAAGCTTCTTCTTGCCTTTTCTATGAGAGATAATTTGCCCCATTACATTTCTCCCTTTAGCCTCCCAATATATTCCTCACTCACTCCTTAATTTCATTTTTTAGACATGATCCCTTCCTATTCAACTCACTCTGTGCTCTCTCTGTCTCTCTCTGTCTCTGTCTCTCTCTGTCTCTCTGTCTCTCTGTCTCTCTGTCTCTCTCTCTCTCTCTCTCTCTCTCTCTATATATATATATATATATATATATATATATATATATATATATATATATATATATACGTGTGTGTGTGTGCGCATAATCCCTCCAACTACCCAGATACTGAGAAAAGTTTCAAGAGTTACAAATATTGTCTTTCCATGTAAGAATGTAAACAGTTCAGTTTTAGTAAGTCCCTTGTGATTTCTCTTTCCTGTTTACCTTTTCGTGCTTCTCTTGATTCTTGTGTTTGACAGTCAAATTTTCTTTTCAGCTCTGGTCTTTTTGTCAAGAATGCTTGGAAGTCCTCTATTTCACTGAATGACAATTTATTCCCCTGAAGTATTATACTCAATTTTGCTTGGTAAGTGATTCTTGGTTTTAATTCCAATTCCTTTGACTTCTGGAATATCATATTCCAAGCCCTTCAATCCCTTAATGTAGAAGCTGCTATGTCTTGTGTTATCCTGATTATATTTCCACAATACTGCTGCTTACAATATTTTCTCCTTGACCTGGGAACTCTGGAATTTGGCTACAATATTCTTAGGAGTTTCTATTTTCAGATATCTTTCAAGAGGTGATTGGTGGATTCTTTCAATATTTATTTTGCCCTCTGGTTCTAGAATATCAGGGCAGTTTTCCTTGATAATTTAATGAAAGATGATTTCTAGTCTCTTTTTTTTGATCATAGCTTTCAAGTAGTCCCATAGTTTTTAAATTGTCTCTCCTGGATCTATTTTCCAGATCAGTTGTTTTTCCAATGAGATATTTCACATTATCTTCCATGTTTTCATTTTTTTTGGTTTCATTTTGTAATTTCTTGGTTTCTCATAAAGTCATTAGCTTCCATCTGTTCCATTCTAATTTTTGAAGTACTATTTTCTTCAGTAAGCTTTTGAACTTCCTTTTCCATTTGGCTAATTCTGCTAAATAAAGCATTCTTCTCCTTGGCTTTTTGGGCCTCCTTTTCCAATTAAGCTAGCCTATTTTTAGAGGTGTTATTTTCTTCAGCATTTTTTGGTTCTACTTTAGCAAGGTGTTGACTCGCTTTTCATGATTTTCTTGCATCACTCTCATTTCTCTTCCCAATTTTTCCTCCACCTCTCTTACTTGATTTTCAAAATCCTTTTTGAGCTCTTCCATGGCCTTAGACCATTGCATATTTATTTTGGGGGTTTTGGATGCACAAGCCTTGACTTTTATGTCTTCCCCCAATAGTAAGCATTGTTCTTCCTCATCTGAAAGGATGGGAGAGAATACCTGTTCAACAAGAAAGTAACCTTTATAGTATTATTTTTTTCCCCTTTGTTGGGCATTTTCCCAATCAGTTATTTGACTTTTGCATCTTTTGTCCAGAGTAGGGCATACTCTGGGATCCTGAAAGTTCTCAGTTCCTCCAAGGTAGCACAATCCACGGAGAAGAGTTACTCCTCAGATGCCTCCAGCTCCCTCATGCCCCAGGACCATGCTTAGGGCTGAGATTCAGATCAGCTGCTCAATTCCTCCAGGGGCTTTAGGTGGAGGCAGGTGTGGGGCCTCTACTGAGGGCTGAAGTTTAGAGCTGCTCAGTTCTCCCAGTGGTTTTATTCTGAGGTTCCAACAATGACTATGGCCACCACCACCTCAACCACTGCCACCCACTGCTACTGCTGCCACCGCTGCTGCCACCACAACCTCCTGGAGCCAGGGCTAGTGGAGGACCCTGCTCCCTTGTCATGGAGGTGAAAAAGCTCTCTCACTGACCTTTGGAGCTGCCTCTGGAGTTTGTGGGTTGGGGGGGTCTGGGAACCTCAATTGCTGCTGGGGATTCTGCCCCCAAGGCCTGAGGTCCTGCTCCTCCTGGTTCTGAGCAGTCAAGGCAGGGCTGCAGTCCACTCCATATCTGGTGCAACAGACCTTTCCTGTTGGCCTTCCAGGTTACTCTGGGCTGGAAATCTCCTCCATTCCATTATTCTGTGGTTTCTGCTGCTCTAGAATTTGTTGAGAGTCTTTTTTTACAGGTATTTTATGGGTTGTGGGGGAAGAGCTAGAGTAAGTGCATTTTTCTATTCCACCATCTTGGATCTGCCTCCTTCAATTTCCTTATCTTTACAATGGGAATAATTATACTTGTACTACTTTCTTCATCAAGTTGTTGGGAGGAGTCAGTTAGCTCATGCATGTGGAGTACATTGTAATCATACCAGGTTACATGATTGTGAATGAACAATATGTTTTCCACTTTGGTCTAGCTTATCAAATATGGTCCCATTAATGGAACTTTGCCTCTAATGGAATACTCACAATATTTATTTTGATCCAGTTTAAATAACTCAATTACCAATAGAATTTCTGCAATTTCTCCAGAGGGACATTTTGATGGCCATAAATCTCAGTGGTAACAATTCTTTCTTACCCTTTTGTAGGGCTCGTAGCACCTTTGGTCTTGTTATTCAAGTTGTTGTCTGCCCTACTCAGCCAACTATATCTCAGTATGAATCTCAACTCTCTTTTGACTTTCAAGATTCTTATTGTCGAAATATTTGACAAGGACGTGGCTATTGAGTTCTCAGACTATTTGACCTGTATCTTTACTGAATCTAATGTCTTCTTCCATGAATCAGCCTGATTTCTTTTCATGAGATAAGGGTTTTGTCAACCTCAGAGCACTCTTTCAGCATGAATTAATTTTGCTTAAATCAAGATTCCCAAGTGCTGGTACCTCATATGTACCTTTTCTCCCTCTCTTCCCCCCAACCACACAGCAGTGGCATCTTCCAGTGGCAAATTCTAGGGCAGGTAAAGGTTTCTTTTTTGGAGAGATGTGGAATCACTTCTTATGTGTTTTCCAGACATAAAAGAGTTCCAGTGGAAAGTAGAGTAGAAACTCCTGCCAATGCAGATCTGTTACTGTTAGGTAGACTCTTTTCTCTTCCCTCCAACTGCAGAGCAGCAGCATCTTCCAGTGGCAAATTTAGGACAGAACTAGGGAAGGGTTTGTTTCTTGGAGAAAAGTGGAATCACATCTTATGTGCTTTCCCTAAGACTCTAGGTTGTCAAACAGTAGCAGATCTACATTGGCAGGAGGAATTTCCATACTTGAATTTCACTAGATCACTCAAATTGTGAAGATCAATAATAACAAAAATAATTAATAGTAATAGCATTTATTTAGTATCTACTATGTGCCCAGCATTGAGCTAAGTGCTTTACAAATATTATCTCATTTGATCTCCACAACAGTTCTGGGCAGTGGTTACTATTTTGATCCTCTCTTACAGATGAGGAAAACTGAAGCAGAGATTAAGTGTCTTGCTAGTAAGTGAGTCCAGATTCGAATTACTGAACTTGGACTCAGAACACTAACTACTGAACCATCGAGCGGCTCCTGAAACAGTTCCATGAAAGCATCAATAAAGTTGAGTTGGACTAGGAATTTGTACTAACCCACTCCCTCTATGAGCTACACAGTGAGTGGTTGAATGTCTACATTATATTCTATCCAAATTTCTCAGTATTCTTAAAACCTCACTTAAAGAAAGGGCTCAGAGACCATGTGAATTTCCTGTGTTACTTTTAACCCTCAATCTAACCATACCTCATGGAATCTGCTAGCTGATACTAGCCCAGTATTGCTTTTGCTGTAGTCTGGCCAAATGATTCTTTAATGATTCCTAAAATAACTAATTCAAACTCTCAGAGGGTAGCCTATGGATTAGGAGAATTTGGCTAAGTAAATACCTATTAATATTGAACACTGAACTTGGAAGAGATTTTAGCCAATACCCAATTCAATCTCATCACCTTAAATGTGAGGAAGTTTAGGTCCGAAGAGGGGAAATACCTTTGACTAAGGGTACACAGTGAGTTAGTAGCAGAGTTAGTACCCAGGCCTCTGGAATGCAAAGGCAGCCAGTGTTCTTCTTTCTTTCCTAATTGTATTAGAAGGGATCAATCAAACCCCTTCCGTATTCCTAACACTGTAGAAGGCATTTACTGCTCTAGGATTGGAAGAATAGGTTCATTTTTGTCATTATAGCCTCATTTTCTCTGAAAGTGCCTGGCACACAGTAGGTACCTAATAAGTGCTTGTTGATTGTTTATCCCTCAAAATATAAGATATGGCATTTCCTTCAAGGGTATAACAATCAATGTGGATTGATGAAAATGAAACTTCCCCATTCATGACAGTCCTGAGCACTGTGTGGAGCATTGGAAATAGCATTTGTTTGATGATCCTACAAAATCCTAAATAATCCAACATTAAATTTCTTTAGATCCTCTTAGAGCCTATGAAAATTTAAACAGTCATATCTCCCGGGGATAGGATTATTCACTAATTTATTTATTCAGTGAGTATTTGAGTACCTACTGTGGGTCCAATGCAATTCTAGAACACTAAGAAGTATTTATTAAGCTTCTGCCCAAAGCACTGTGGTAGGTAGGTACAGAGACAAAAAAAGAGTAGTCTCTATCCTCAGAGAAGATGCAGTGGAGGTGGGACCCAATATGTATACAGAGAAGTAAATTCAAATTATATACAAAATGTACACTAGAGGGGGCTCAGGAAAAGGATACCTCAGATAGAAGATAACATATGAATTATGTCTCCAAGGCTGGGAACTATGGGGAATCTTGAAATAGACGTTGTCAAAACCCTCAAGGAGCTCTTGGGGAGATGTATAATTCATGACCAATCAATTGTAAGAGGGCCATATGAGGGAAAGAACTACTATGGTTGGCATCACTAGGGAAAAACTTCTTGAGAACAGACCATTTGAACTTGGCCTTGAATTGAAACTTTAAGTCTACTATAATTTGAACCAGAAACCGCATGGGGTAGGAAAAAATAACTTGGAACCTCATTCTCCTTGATTTCTCTGCAGCCTTTGACACTGTTGACCACTCTCTGTTCATTGATACTCTCTTTTCTATAAGTTTTGGAGACACTGCTCTCTCCTGGTTCTCTTCCTACCTCTCTGACATCTACTCAGTCCTCTTTGCTGGATCCTTATCCAGATCATGCACTCTAACCATAGATGTTCTACAGGGTTCTATGTCCTGGGTCTTGCTTTGCCTCCACTCCCCTACCCTCCTCTTCTGTCCTGGTCTTTTTTATCCTTTCCTTTTACTTCTCCTGCCTTTTTTTCTCCTTCTATACTCATTCACTTGATGATCTCATCAGCTCCCATGGATTTATATACTGTCTTCATACTGATCTCTGTTCTTGACCAGTATCATCTAACTAGTATGTTTCTGAGACCAGATTTGAATTTATATCTTCCTAACTCCAAAATAAGTGCTCTATCCACTGTACCACTTAGCTAGCTGGCTGACTATACCTCAGTTTACTCCTCTGTAATATTAGGAGGATAAACTTGATGATCTCTATGATTCCTTCTAGTGCTTAGTCATAGGATTCTATGACTGAAGGAGCAGTATAGAGGGCATTCTAGTAAAGGTAGGATAGTCAAGAAACAGAGGCCATGCTTAGGAGATATCTAATTCAGCTTAAGAACAAGGAAATAGGGGAATGGTATTACAGAAGGCAGGAAAAATAATCTGAGGACAGATTGTGTAAGACCTTTAGTGACAGGCTGGGGCCCTTAGACTTAATCCTCTAGGCAATCATTTCCACTCCGACAAACATTTTTCAAGAGCTTGCTACAAGCAAAGTATTGTGCCCAGTGATGAACATGCAAAGACAAAAGTGAAACAGTCCCTACTCTCAAAGAATTTACATTCCTGCCAATCCACAAATATTTGTTTTTACCATATTGACACCATGACATACACTGAGTGTCATAACTTCCTCCAGAGTGTGCCCATTCTGAGTCATATAACATTTATTTCTCATAAAGTGCAGTTGATGTGGAAGGGTGGGTGTCTCTTCCTCCTTCCTCTTCCCCAAAGGCCTTTGGTCTGGTCTTTCACCATTGGAGAAGAAAAGAACAAGCTAGGGAGCACAGCTTTACTCTCCCCTTTCCCCACTCAATCATTAAGCACCCAAATCTTTTCAATAGGTAAGTCATTTAACCAAACAGCAATGTCTTAGAGCAAAGGTGTCATTAGAAGCTTTTCTGGCCAAGGCAGACAGGGACTGGCAATGCAGTTAAGTAGAAAGAGTCTAGTAGGTACCATTGGACTAAGTCAGGCAAGTGAGTCAAGATCAATGAAGCCAACTACATGACAGAAAGGAACTGACAGTTACTGTGGATTTAGGTGGTAAGTAGGTAGGTAGATAGGTATCCAGGAAAGGAGGCATCTTTATTCTTTATGTAAAATATTATGTTCTAAAGTCAGAAATGTGCAGGAGGTCCTATGCATTTCAGAGGGAAGTAGTGTTATATGATAAAAGGAGAGGTAGACTTAGAATCATAGTGAGAAGGTCATCAGAGGTTATCTAGTCCAATTCATGACTAAGAATGAAGCCCTCCTATGGTAATCCCAATGAGAAGTTGGCTAGCCTCCTCTTGAAGATTTTTAGTGCTGGGTAAATAGTGTGTATGCCCAAAGGGCAACCAAATTTTGCATACCTTTTGATCCAGAGATACCATGACTAAGAATGTATCTCAAAGCAATCATAAAAAAAGGGAAAAGAACCTACCGGTGCAAAATATTTATATCAGCTCTTTTTGTGGTGACAAAAAACTAGAAATTGAGGGGATGCTTATCAATTGGGAAATGGATGAATAAGCTATGGTATGTGAATGTAATGGAATACTATTGTGCAATAAGAAATGATGAGCAGAAAAACCTTGAAAGACTTACATGAACTGATGCTGAGTGAAGTGAGCAGAACCAGCAGAACGTACACAGGAACAATAACACTGTATGATGATCACCTATGATAGACTTAGCTTTTGTCAGCAATATAATAATCCAAGACAATTATAGAGGACTTATGATGCTATCCACATCCAGTTAAAGAACTGATGGACTCTAAATGCACATCAAAGCATATTATGTCTACTTACTATATATTTTTTTCCTTTTTCCCCTTTTGGTCTGTTTCTTCTTTCGCAACTGTGACTAATATGGAAATGTTTTACATGGTTACATATATGTATATGTGTGTATCTATCCATAAAACCTATATCAAACTGTTTACCATTTTAAGAAGAGGGAAGGGAAGGAGAAAAATTTGGAACCCCAAATCTTATAAAAATGAATGCTAAAAATTGTCTTTACATATAATTGGGGAAAATACTATTAAAAGAAAGTATGTGAGTGTAATTTAATGGAAACAAAAACAAAAAGCAAGAAAAGTCAGAAGACTAGGTTTGCCACTAGTTCTGCCACTTATTAGCTATGTTACATAGGTCAAATTACTCTACCTCTGAGTCTCAGTTCCCTTAATTGTAAAATGGGAGAAATAAAACTTGGAATACTTAGCATATTGGGTTATTGGATTATTCTTCTTATAAGAAGAGTGCTATGTAAATCTGAACTACCCCTATTATCACTACTGCAGGGAAAGAAATGCTAGGATTTACTCTCATCAGACTCTCAAATGGTTTCTCCAATGAATGATGTTTTATTTAGGTCATCACTTTTCAAGATGGGGAAATTTCTCTTCTGTTCCCCAAAGCAAAACAAGAGAAACATTTTGAGCCCCTCAGTGCTTACCGAGCATGCACAATGGCTTCCTTGCAAACTTCAGTCTCCCCCTCCATCCTTTGTACCTGCAACAACATCCTGCAGCCCAGATCCTCAAAGCAAACTCAGCTCCAAAGATGAAAATGGCAAATGTTTCCTGCATTCAAGAACAGAAAGACTTGATTAACTAAAACCCAGTTAGTCAAAACCTACAAGTAGATTTTTTTTCTATTAAGTGGCACTAGGGTTTGAAGGGCTACCACCTCAATTTTAATGTCTCTAAAGTAATTGTTTAGCCTAGCAAAGCAATTAATTCTTTTTACATGAACTCCTCTGTTTTTGTTTTGTCAGATGATTAAAAAATTTTTTTTATGTTCTCAGAGCCTCCAAATGATGATAGTTAAATAAACAAATCATTTGATTGAGAAAAGAAATCGGCACAGGCAGTTTCCTAATCTGCAGGTAGTTAAAAGTCATTAGCAGAACAGTAGCTGTGACATCCCACATATGAACATAGAATGTTTCTGATATTCCTCCACTCTCTTCGGGATAATGCTGAAAATTCCATTTTCTTGTTACAACTCCAGTGAGATCCCTTTCAGCTCTCTTTCCCTCTCTTTCCACTCCACTACTCCGGACCGATGAACAAATATGTATTGACTATCTACTAGATGTCATATCCCTTCTTTCTCCCTACCTGATTGTATCTTTCCCTTTTTCACTTCCCTCTTCCTTCTTTCTGTATCTGACTTTAATAAACAGTCAAGAGTAACACTAACATTTCCTGACTTTTATGTAAGTACATTTGCAAAGTATTTTGTATACTGTGGCCTTATTCAGGGGCTGCAAGGTCCTGAGAATGCCTAATGAAAGAGGAAAGGTATATGGGAATACTTTTCTTCTGGAAACACTGCCATTCTTGACTTCTTTCTTTCTTCTACTAGCCACTTCAAGAGGCATATTATATCATCATTCTATCCAGACTTTTATCTCTCTAATTTTGTAATAGGTAATCCTCAGTCTCTCTCTAAAGTTCCTTATAGAATTGAACAAAGATAGTTTATTCAGATGCAGCTTTTATAGATCCAACATAATTGTAATATGATGAAGGAATGATGTTTTTTGAACTTCCCCTCACCAAAAAAGCCATTATGGATTGGAATGGGCTGGTATCCTGCCTTCTATTATGACCCTTGGCTTAGTTCTGACTTCTAGCTACTCCAAGAATGTTAATCTCTGTTGGTTTTTTTTTGTTTGTTTTAAGTCTTGAACCTAAACTTCTTGCCAGGCTACTACCAATCCTGAAGACCCTATGACTAACCTGATCTTCATCCTGGCATAGCAACAACTCTAAATTCAACAATAGATATGTGCCCCACATCATAACAACAGGTTAGGGTTAACAGAGCCTTTAGCTTACCAATAATAGCAGCCAATCTCCTGAAACAGTCTCGTACTCCTTGAATGTAGTCAGTACTGCCAAGATTAAGCACCCCAGAACGATTAGAAACCTAGAAGGAAGAGAATAGATATAAAAAATGACTCAGCCTTTCCGCATCTGCAACCATTTGCTCTTTAATTCTTATGCTGACCATAGGATGATTATTGAGAATTGATAGAGCCTTCAAGGGAGAGAGCCTTTAAACCCCTTCTCAAAAAGATCATCCTCATGTAAAAAGAATTCTCCGCTTTCCAGGTAATATATTGCATTTTTACAATCCATCTAACCTGGGAAATTTTCCCCAGGGTCTTGCTCAGAGGGCTCCTCCTACAATTAAAGATCATTATCCTTGATCGGCCCTGGGGAGCAGCTGAGAAAAATGATTCCTTACTGAGAAGGATTTGGTTCAATGGTTAGCACTAGGAGCCTACTAAGAGGCTAGCAGAGTGGACGTGAAATGGCTCACTAAAGATTCAATAGGGAGGAGATATTATGTAGTTAGTGTTAAGGCTCTCTGACCCTCTCTTCACTGTCTGTGATCTGGTTGGCCCTTCTCTCTTCCCACCCATCTATCTTGTTCTGTTATCAGGTTTTCCCTTTTATCTTTCTGACTTGAACCTCTAGTTATATTTCATAGAGTTGTTGAGATCAAATGAAGAAATCTGTGGAAAGTGCTTTGATATCTTTAAAGTGTTCTTTCTCTCTCTCTCTTCATACAAACACACACATACACACATACAAACACACACACATATATAAATATATATACATATATATATATACACACACACACATACATACATGCAAACATATGTTGGTTTCCATAATTCTCATCCTCATCATTGCCTTAACAAATCTGATTCAACTTGAGAGCTTATGACTGTCTAAGTAGCCAGAATCTAAGAGTTTCCAGAAACTTAGGGGCCTTAGAGGGCTTCATCTAATTTATTTCCTATACTGCTAATGAATCCCCTCTTCGACACACCTATCAAGTAATTATCCAGCTTCAGTGATTATTGAATTCCATGCCATTCCCTGGATCATATCATTCCTCCCTTCCTTATTGCCTAAATGTCCAATTCCTTAGTAAAGCATTCCCAGGGTAGCACATTTCATATTTTCCTACTTCTAATTACTAGGTAAAAAGGAGCTGTAGTATAATAGTTAGAGTGCCTGGAACATATTGACTGTGTGACCTTGAGCAAGTCACTTAAATACTCAGTATTCAAGACAGAAAAGATTGCAGAGAAGGTGCTGCTCTGTGTTGGTAAAGGAAGTTTTCTTATCCAGGAGTCCCCTAACCCAATGAAATCACAGGTCTACTCATTATCCCTATGTTTATTATTAGAAAGTTCTTCTTTATATTAAGTCAAAAGTCTATTTTTATTGAAACTTTCATGACGTTCTGCCCCTTAAGTGAAGCAGAAAATGTCTAATCTGCCTTCCATGTAACAACTTCTAAATATTTATAAAAAACTATGATTCTTTAAGTATCCACAGTTCCTGCCTTCTACTCCGATTTCTATATGTTTCTTTCCCATTAGAGGGAAAGCCCTTTGAGGACAGGGGCTTATTTTTGCCTTTCTTTGTATTTCCAGAACAGTGCCTAGTACACACTAAATACTTAATTTGTTGATTTAACAATTTCTTTGTTGATTTTCCTACAACTTGGCTTCATCTTGGTCTTCTCTGGACAGACTCCAGCATTCTTACTTCCTGTCTAAAATGCATCACTCGGGACTGGACCCAACATTTGCATCCACTGAGTTCATGCCCAGAAATTTGGTTTCTGCCTAGGTTTGGTGATTTGACTTGGTGTTCTTAGCTGATTTGGATCCTGGATTCTACTAACCCTGATGCAGTGGTTCAGGAAAAAGACCTTTAATGTGCAGTACTATGTTCTTAATGGGGAGTGCAGGAGATGAGTTTCTTGCTGAAGCTTAGAAGGTATCTAGAATGTGAGGAAACTGCTCAGGACTGAAGGATGCAAGCAAGCCTGAAACTGGCTGTGAAAATGAGAAGGGCATTTTGTTTAAGGGACCTGGTTTGTGCAAAGTCTAGCTGGGGAAAAACTTGGGGCTGGTGTTATTCTCTGCATTGTGTATAGATTATTGTTGCTATGATGGATTTGGCTTTCTGGTGACTGAATGGATGTTTTGGTTCTGTCTTCCATGTGGAGTGTCTGTAGCATTCTGGAATCCAGAATTGCATGGGGATATTCATGGCCACTATAGGTGCTGTGAATATCACATTGGAGCTACACATTCTCTTGGAAAAACTTTCTCTCAGTCTCATCAATGTTTCTGCTCATTGAAATCCTACCCATTCTACAAGGACCGATTCAAATTCCATCCCTTCCGTGAAACCTTCCCCAGTTCTCCAAAATCAGTAATAATTTTCTCTCGAGAACTTCACAAAATATTTGGTTTAAGCATTTCTGATATACTTACGGTATATTATACTTCTTTGTATATATATCATATCATACTGTCAGATTGTATACTCCAAAAAAACAAAAATGTTAGCTTATTTAATCTTTGCAGCTACTGTATGACCAGGCACAAAATAAGCAATTACTGAATATTTGTTAAAGATGAAGTTAAAGGTTGTTAGAAAAGTCACATTCTCTGAAAATATCTTTCCCCAGTCTGCTGAAATTTCACCATTTGAAAGCCATTCCTTTGTGTAAATAGTTTATTTTCCCCTCTTATTGTCTTTAAAAATGAAAATAGTCAAGAAAAGTAATACAGTAGGTCCTTAATATCAAAGCTTAGTAGATATTTTCTTTCTCAGACAGAAGGAACCTGAACAGTAAAACTAGGTGAAAAGGACATAGGACTTAGAGTAGAAAAACTGTGTCTAAGTTCCACGTAATCATTCACACACTATCTGTGTGACTTAGAACCAATTGCTTGAACTTTCCTAGTTTCCCTATCTGTAAAATAAGGATAACAATACTTGTCCTGTTGTTGTGCAGTCCAAGAGGAAATTTAACTGGTTCAGTGGTTCTTGGAATATATTCGCTTTGTTTTAAATGCATTTTAGAAAATATATTTCAGTATAATTGTTTCCTTTGCAATCCTGTGCACTTTATTTTATTTTTTGCATTCAAAAGCATTACTGTGAAATACTCTGTCCATAGACTTCAGCAGATGTACATAGGGGCAAGGTGCACATGACACACATACACACACACACACACACACACACACAAAAGTGAAAAACGTCTGTACTCTGAACATATTCTGTTTTAAGATCCTTTCCAAGTCTGGTATTGTAAGGTCTTTGGTGTCTTCCATCTCTAACATTGAACAATTTATGTTGTCATGTTTTTTCTAACTCTAAAACTGAAATAATCCTATGATAATTTGTTTCCTTATCTCCTTCCACTACTGTGGACAACACAAGACCAGATAGTCAAATGCCATGTACCTTGCTCTCCAATCTAGATGGAATGCTGTGAATGTGTCTTTAGCCAGAAGGGGGAAGCAAAACACTGCATGCCAGTATTTTTCAGTCTCGGGAACCATCTAATCCATTTCCCTTATTTTCCTCTCTGACAACGAATTCCACTCCTTTCCTCAAAATAATTTGAATTCCTAAGCAGCCCCCAGAGTTTACTGTATGAGATTGGACAAACAATGATAAAATGATGATATTTCCTTCTAAGACATTCATCTAAAATGCTAAGATCATCAAGAAAGTCCTCTCAGCATAGAAAAAAGAATGAGAGGGGAGGGGGTAAGTCCTTGGGTTTCTTCCACATTTTAATTCACTGCTAAAATATGCACAATTTTTGTAAGATTTTGGATGTACCTTGTCAGCTGATGTCATTCCTATATGTTTAAAATGGGTGACCCCTTCTATGACAGATTTTATCCACTTCCTTTCCTTCTTTCAGTTTTTCTGACATTCATCATTCTTTCTTGGCCTCCTTTGTACCATTCATTCTCTAGTGCTCTCCCCCCACTCCTCCCCTTTCCCTTCCCTCCTTTCTCTCTCCTTATTCAGTCTTGTCCTCTCCCTCCTTGGACCGTTTATCTCTTTCCTCTTCCCAGGATCTATTTGTGAAAGCAAGCAAAAGGTTGTGGCTCAGGGCCTTTTGAGGGAGAATGGGAACCATACCCAGGGGACAGAAGCTAGGGCTTTGCTCCAAGACAAATAATTTAGAAGGCACCTTTCTGGGTGTACTTCCTATCCATAGCTGATCTCCTTCCCCAAGCCCTCCATCTCCTCAACTATCCCAAGCAGTCATGGTAGACTCTCCCCTTCCCCCATAGGTGCCCATCATCATCCTTGTTCCCTCACCCAGTATCAGGCAGCTTCCCTAGCAACAGACAGCATCTTCCCCTTCAGCCCATCTTATCCACTGGTGTTGCTCCTCCCCTAGCAACAGCAGAATGGGTTCTTTCCCTCCTCCTCAAATCACATGAGGTGTTCTAGGGTGTGCTGCTTCTCCCAGACCACACCCCACAAAAATCTCTCCTCTTCCCTCTTTTCATTGCAACTTGCCTCAGATGGATTTTTTTTTTAGTTATGGCTCAGGGAAGAGCCAGTTTAAACAATAGCTAGCTAATAGCTAATAATATATAGCATTTATATGGTGCTTTGATACTTAAAGGGTAGTTTAGGTTATATTTCTTTTAGGATTCTGGGTGTCTCTTTAAAAAATTTGCCAGGTAACACCAACGGTACTTTAGTAGGTGTACTTTATTTTTATAACCTTTAGTTTTTATACTTTTGGGGGTAAAACAATTAGGGTTAAGTGACTTGCCCAGGGTCACACAGCTAATAGGTTTCTGAGACTGGACTTGAACTCAAGTCCTCTTGATTCCAGGTCCAGTGCTCTATCCACTGTGCCACCTAGCTGCCTCTAGTAGACAGACATCCTTTAATAGAAAATGTACTAGTCTTGGGGTCAAAGATCTAATGGGCTCTAGTACTTCCTGTACCACTACCTGGCTCTGTAAAATTTGGCAGGAAACAATTATCTATTTAGGTTTCAGTTCCTTTACCTATCAAAGGAAAGTTTGAATAAACCTATCTCATAGGATCATAAACTTAGAGCTAAATAGTACTTTAATACCTAAGTTCACTTAGATAGTTCCTGGCAGAGTCAGGATTGGAATCTAGGTGATCTGATTCTAAATCTAGTTCACTGTACAATTTTGCTTCCCATCTGGGAGATACATCCCTTCCAGTTCTAACATTCTATGACTCACCAGGATTTTCCCTATCTTAGGTCCCCATCACTTTCTAAAGGCGGGCAGGTGGAGTACCAGGCCTGGAGACAGGAAGACTCATCTTTCTGAGTGCAAATCTGGCCTCAGATACTTACTAACTGTGTGTCCTTGGGCAAGTCACTTCACCCTGTTTGCCTCAGTTTCCCCACCTAGAAAATGAGCTGGAGAAGAAAATGACAAGCCACTCCAGTATTTTTGCCAAGAAAACCCAAATGGGGTCCTGAAGAGTTAGACATAACTGAAAACAAGTGAACGAAAGTAAAAACAATCTCTTTTTAAATCAGAGACAAAACTCAATTCTCAACCTCCACATCTATCACCTTTTCCAGCTTCCATAAAAAAGTGTAGGAGATACAATCAGCATAAAAGGATATTAGAGGGATAGTTGTATCTGCATCTACATATATTTATGTGTCCGTCTCTTTTCTCTTCCCTTTCCTTTCCTTCTCCCTCTTTCCCTCCTCACTCTGTATCTTCCATCCTCCCTGCTCCCTACAGAGTTCTCATCTCTTCTGTCACTGCGTGACTCAACTGCCAGTGAATAGCAAGCCAGTCAGTCACAATAGAAGAACCAATTAAAAACTTTCCTGCCTAGCCTTATGCTGAATGGCAGCTCATGCAGCTAGTGATCTTGATGGAAAGGGGAAGGTGAAGGAGTCTTCTTTCCTTACGTAAACTCCAAGCTGCGAACAGTTTGCCCAGAAACAAAGTTCTTTATTATGGGAAGACTTGGAGCACAGAAGGGGACATTCAGAAGGTGGCTTGGAAAACCACCTCTTTGGTAGCCACATTGGGAGATTTATCTATCTATAACGGTCCTAATAAGTGACTCTCTTTTTAAACACCTTGACTGCTAAGAAAATCATTATTTACTGAGGAAGTCCCTTCTACTTTTAAAGCTCTCATTCTTTAAAAAAACAAACCAGATTCCCCAACTCCTCGCTCCACCCCCACCCTCCCATGCTGGCTTTAGTTCTTCCAGCTTGTAATTTTTACTGGTCTTTGTTCTGCCCTTTGGGGTAAAAAAAATTAAAAACCTAATCCATCTTCTCCATGACATCTTATACATTTGATGAAAATTAATGTATCTCCCACTCTCTACAATTTCTTTCTATACTATACATTAAGAGTATTTTCACTCCTCATCTGTCATGGTCTCCACTCCAGTCATCATGATCAGCCTTGTTAGGGCACCTTTCAGCTCTTTCATATTCCTCCTGGTATGTGATGACCAGGATAAGAGAGTGGGACTTTCACCTCTCATTCTGGACATGATCCTTTTTTGAATGTAACTGGAAATCACATTATTTTGTGGGGATGTATATCATTTCTGACTCATGCTCAGCTTGTGGTCCACATGGTCTTTTTAACCTGAAATTATTTCTAATTATATCTGACCCATTCTATACTTAAATGATATCTTGAATCAAAATATAGGATCTTATATTTAGTTCCCATTAAATTTCAATGTAAACTTGTGCTTGTAACTATTTCTGGTTCTGAATAAATACAAAATGTTGGCATCCAATCTTGCTCTTCAGTAAACTGGAAGGGATTTGATGGGATTTTCTAAGTCTGTTCTTCTCTCCCTTGTTTTACAGTACAGGATCAGAAACAAACCTGGCAGCAATGATATAGAATTTGCCAACCTGCCATCTCTCTCTTTCTACCCTCCTCTTCCCAATGAATAACACTGTAAAAACTGGCACAATTTTCCATTAGTATAGCCACAGACACTGGCTCTTATTTTCAAGGAAGGTATACCATAGGGAATGACTTCAAGGTAGCAGTGACACAAGAGAGTCAGTTTGCTGAACAGAACACTCTCTTCTGTCTGAGTCTCTGACCCTACATGCCAAAGAACCACTGAGGAATGGTGCCTCATTTCCAAATACCTTTTTATTTTCCCTGCCACCCTCCCTAAAACTCTTGGATTTATAAAGTAGAATCTAGATTCTACTAATTTCTTTCTAGTAATTAGATTCTTTCTAGTAATTCTAGATTCTAGTAATTCTACTAATTTCTTAGTAGAAATTTAGAACTAAAAAGGATGGTAGAGTAACTGTAATAGATAGGTAGGCATGTATGTTTACTTAATAGAAGGAATTTGCACACTGGGAATTTTCTGCCCCAATAAAATTACAATTCTATACACATACACATGCCTATATTCATAAGATCTTTCCAGTCTTCACAATCTCTGTAATGTTCTGCAATGTGTATGTCTTTCCTTTTTCCTCTTCCATTCTCTTTCCTTTCCTTTCTTTCCTTCCTTTCCCTTCTCTCTCCTCTCTTATCTTCTTCTTTCCCTCCTTCCATATTTACTTTTCTATTTTCCTCCACCTTTCTTGCTTCCTTCCTTCCTTCCTTCCTTCCTTCCTTCCTTCCTTCCTTCCTCCCTTCCTTCCCTCCCTCCCTTCCTTCCATCCCTTCCTTCCATATTTCCTTCCTTCCTTCTTTCCTTCCTTCCTTCCTTCCTTCCTTCCTTCCTTCCTTCCTTCCTTCCTTCCTTCCTTCCTTCCTTCCTTCCTTCCTTCCCTCTCTCCCTCCAGGTGCCCCCAGAAATAACAGCCTACTTTTGGAACTTCAGTTCCATTAATATTCCATGGCTACAAGTCCTAAAACAGTATGCCTTCTGAAGAACTGAGGTTGAGGATCATCCTAAAGGACAATGGAGACACCTTGATGGCCAGTGGGATGTATTACACAGAATTAGGAAGGAGTAGAAGACCAAATACTATTATCACCCATAATCTGCTCAAAGAAGCTGGGGTGATCAGGTGTGCTCTTCTGCACTGTCAAGAGAACTCAAGGAAAGTTCCCAGCACGTTAAAGGTACCCTCTGTGCTGAGTTTGTGGGAGGAAATGGGTGAGTCTAACATAGCATGGACAAGTGTGGTTGGGTTGTGATCTGCATTACACTGATGACATCCCAGATCCATTGGAAGATGGGAACATGTATGTATGTATGTATGTGTAAGGAATCCAAATGCTAACTGAAGGATGAATTATATGTACATATACAGACATATATGTATATATACATACACATATTATACATATGTAAACACACACACAGAATCCAAACCCTAACTGAATTATGAATTCCCTTCCACAGCCACTCCAACAAGAGGGCTCTCTGAGATGAACTTCTTCCCCATCCCTTAAAGAAAATAAATTACAGTAAGTGAGAGACTATTTCATCAGAATGTGATGTAGATATCTTAAATTCAACATATTCAGATGGAACTCATCTCTCCCTCCAAATCCTCCTCACTTCTGAACTTCCCTATTACAGAGAAAACTTCCCTCTTGCAGGCCCTTATCTGCTGGATGGATCTACCTATCTCAAGTTTCTCCTGACTTCAATCCATCCTCCATTTGACTATAAGTCCAACCTTGCCACCTCCTTACTCAGTAAACTCCACTGGTTTCCTACCACCTATAAAATCAAATACACAATTCTAGACTCCCTCCCCTACTCTAGGTGAAAGTCTTCTTATACTTTACAGTCTCATCCCCATAGACTCTTAAGTTCAATCTCTTTCCTGTTCCTCAAAGTACTCCATCTTCTGACTCCCCACATTCTCATTAGCTGCACCCTATGCCTGGAATGTTTTCCCTCCTCATCTCTCTCCCTAGCTTCCCTGTTTTCTTCTAGTCATAGTCAAAAATTCCACCTTCTACATGAAGCCTTTCTCAGTCCTTCTAGTGTCTTCCCTCTGTTGATTATTTCCTATGTATCCCGTATACATTTCATTTGCATATGATCTCTCCCTTTAGATTGTGAGTTCCTTGAGGGCAGGAAATGTCTTTTGTTTTTCTTTGCATCCCCAGCACTTAGCAAAGTGCCTGCCCAATAGAGCAGACACTTAACAAAAGCTCCCTGATTGACGGACTTTTTCTCCCTATCTTCTGAGTGTGTGGAAACTATGAGAGGTGCCCTCTTGAATACCCATGGGGGATAGGTACAGGTATCTCTCCCAATCCTGGTATCTACAGTGACTGCTCATACATGGCAGGTAAGAATACTTCCTCATTTGGCTGAGCTTGAGTCAAGATCCCAGGGACTTTGATGTCTCTTCTGACCCATGTTGAAGAGGGTGTTTTCAGTTACAAATTATTTGAATGGGAGGGTGATCGTGACCTCAGTAAAAAAACGAAAGTTCAGAGGAGGGATAGTTCTGATTTGGACATGAGTTTGGAGTGCTGATGGAACAACCAGGGTGAAGTCCAGGAGGTTGTTGGTCTTATGGTACTATGGCTCAGCTGAGATATTAGGATTGTCTATAAAGATTTTAGAATTAGAATAAAGGTGATAATTGGACTCAAGAAAGCTGATTAGACTAGCTCAGGTGGCATTGTAGAGGGAGAAGAGGACCCAGGTAGAGCCTTGGGGGACAATCCCTCATAAAGGTCAAGGAGATAAAGGATGAGAAAGTCAAGAACACTGAGGCAAGGAGGAAGAGAACTAGGAGAGAGAAGTGTCAGGTCAAGAAAATATTGAAGAGGGTGTAATAAAGATGCCAAAGGATGTAAAGAAGTCAAGAATTATATTAACACAAGGCCCTTGGACTTAGCAATGAAAAGAGATCAATAGAAACCATGGACAAGGCGGTGTCAGTAGAGTGGGAGGAATTGGAAAAAAAACTAAAAAGATGTTGAGAAAATGGAGTTAATTAAGGGAGACTTTTCTTTTTAGGCAATTGGAAATGAAAGGGGAAGTTATAGAGGACACGATTTGAGGGACTTGAGGGTCAAACAGGGGTAGTTTTTTAAAGGATGGAGGAGTCATGGACAGGTTGGAAGGGATCACATGGAAAATCAGAGAGGAACAAGGCATGATCTCAGAGACCAGCTCTCAGAAGAGATGGGAACAAGTGGGAACAAGGGTACAAGTAGAGGAGTTGACTGTGGCAAGGACATGTCTCTCACTAAAAGGGTAAAGATATAAAGGGTTTTTGAATTGTGGATCATGGAAGAAAGGAAGGAAACAAGAATTTATTGAGCACTTACTATGTACTAAGTACTGTGCTAAGTGCTAGGGTTACAAAGACAAGTAAAAAGAAAGAAGGCATCTGCCCTCAAGGAGCTTATGTTCTATGATATGGGTATAGAACTACATATGCCCTAAGGTTATTATCCTTGTGGAAAACAGGAGAGGGGAACAGGTAACCTTTCATGGGTGAAAGCAGACATATTTATGATTTCACAGTTTATTGAAGAATGTAGAAAATATAAGGCTCCCCAGTGTTTATAATTTGTTCATTTTTAGGAGAGCATTTCTTTCTGAATGACAAAACTCTCCTTAGATAAAATCATTTTAAAAGACTTGCCATTTTTATATTGTTTTAGAAGAAAAAATGATTTTGCTCACAATGGGCAGCCAGGTGGCACAGTGGATAGAGTACTGAGACTAGAGTCAGGAAGACTCATCTTCCTGAGTTCAAATCTGGCCTCAGATACTAACTAGTGCTATCAATTTGGGCAAGTCATTTATCCCTATCTGCCTCAGTTTCCTCAACTGTAAAATGAACTGGAGAAAGAAATGACAAAACACTTCAGTATCTTTGGCAAGAAAACTCCAAGTGAGGTCAGAGAGGATTGGACATGACTGAACAATAGTTCTTCAGAGTAACCCTGAGAGACAGACAACTTAAGCACAGTTAGCCCCATATTACAGATAGGAAACAAACAAAAAACCATAAAATTTTAAATAGGTATGTTCAGGCTTTCCTAAACATAGGACATTTTAAAGTTTAATCTGTATCATTTTCTCCATCGCTTCTTACGTCTAGACAATCGATAAAACGACCAAGCCCTGAGCTATAGTATTTGCCAATATTTGAAGTGTAAATGATCACTTCAAAAATTTAACAATTGCCTCTGGAACTGATAGAATGGCCCCAGCACAGTCCTGGTTTTAAGTGACTTCCTATGCTTATACGGCTATTAAAAGTTAAAGCTAGGGCTCAAACCAATGTCTCCTGGCTCCATCCCTCATTCCACTATATCACATCAAACTTTTATTATTTATTCCTATTGTTGTTGCTATCCTTAGTGTTGAATTGATTTATTTGAATCAATATTGAATTATAAATACAAAAAAACCCCAGGCATCATCTATCTTGCTTCTGAAAATTTTCCAACTTGGACTTGGCATTTCAAAATTGGTTTCTTAATTTCTAAATCTCATTCCTACCAGGCAGTATGGTAGCTATATAAACAAGTCTCTGCTTTGAAATCTTTCTTTGGAGTTCCAAGTAACAAGAATTAATAAGTATTCAGGCAGGTGGGAGTGGGTCTCATCTACCATGAACATACAATGTTTTATTGGAAGCCAAAAGTTCCTCTCTTAGGAGAGAGCTATCGAGCTTTCCCAGGCAAGTCACTTCACGCTACCACCTCATTCAACCCTCCTTGCAAACAATGTGCTCTGACAAAATATATGACAGTCCCATTTGCTCTTCTGCCACCTTCCTAGCTCAATGTGCTTTGTACCCTGTTTTCATTTGACACATCCAGATAAAGTCAGTTCTATCAAATTTCCTGCAGATCACTTTTTTTCTTCCCCAGTAGGCTCAAAATGATCCCCATTAATTCTGTCCTGCCGACAGTGTGGCAGAGGGGCCAAGAGCAGCAGGAATACACAGTGGGCAACCCCTCAGGGTTTCATTTTCCTCATATAAAATAATGGGGTAGGTCTATCTGGATAATCTTTAATTTCCTTCTAGCTCCTAACAGACCATTTTCTCTGTTTTAGTGTTCTTTGTTGGTGTAGTGGAAAGAGCATTGTACTTGTAGCTAGGACTTGTGGTTCATCCTCCAGCATTGAAATGAACAAATCACTTAACCTCACTGAGGTTCAGTTTCCTTATTTATAAATAAAGCAGGGCTAATATTTATACAGCCTACTTCTAAGCTGCTGTAAAGAAAACACTTCGTTAACATTTGCTATAGATATAGGCAAAGATGAACCTTTAAAAAATAGGATTAAGAATCATAGAACTAAAGCAGAAAGCTATTATTTTATGCAAGGGGGGACTATGGAAGCTTTTCCAATACATATAGGAGTAAAACAAGGATTATCTCCTTTTCCTGCTGTTATCTGAGAAAATTCTAGGAAGGCTGGCACAGTGATGACAAAAAAAATAAAGGCATAAAGATACGCAAGGAAGAAATAAAGCTATATGCATTTGCTGATGACTTCATTGTTACACTTCATGGTCTCTTAGAAAATCATGGAAAAATAAAAGAAGCAGATGGTTCATAATTTTAGTAATATAGCAGGATGCAAGTCCCACAAATGTCTGTAGCTTTTTGATATATCAGTAACAAAATCCAGAAGAGAATAATACAAAGGAAAATATCATTAAAAATAACTATGAAAGTTCATAAACTAACTGTGAGTAAATCTAATAGGACATATTAAAGACCTATATAGACACAATTACAAAATGCTCCTTAAGAAATAAAGGCTTAAATAATTGGAAATATGACTAACATCTGAACTATGCCAATATAACAAAACCACAATGCTACTTAAATCATAAATTTAGTGTTAAACCAATAAGAAAAAACCTAAGGCACATTTTGCAGAGTTAGCCACATTACTTTTAAACAATTTATAATTGCTTTATTTATAAAGGTAAAAAAAACCTCTTGAAATACTATATATGCCAAATAATTGAGAAAAGGGTTAAATAAATTGAGGCACATTAATATATCATTACATAGTCAAAATTACAAATATTAAGACTATGGAAAGACTTTGAAGTGATGGAGATGGAAGAAAACAGTAAGAAGAAAAAGTATATATAGATATCATTATATAGTTAGACTTAATCATAAAATAATTCATTTGGAAGAGGAAGATATCTAGAATCTGAAGGGCAACCAAAAAAGTAAGGATAAGGGGTAAGAGCACTTACAGATTATTGATTATACTATAAAACAGTTATTGAAACTGTTTGGTGTAAGTTAAGTACAGAAAAATTGATTAGTGGAATGGGTTAGATAAAAAAGAATTGTAAATAAGTTCATTAATCTAGGGTTCAATAAGCCTGAGAACATGAATTATACAGGGGAAAAAATTATCTACTTGATAAGGAATTGTTGAGAAAACTGGAAAAGTTTGGCAGAAAAGATTTAGTTCAACAACTTGCACCATATGCCACAATATGCTCAGAATACATATGTAACCTAAATATTGAAGATCATACTATAAAAAGTAGAAAAAATCATATCAGATATCTGTTGCAGATGTGGCAGAGGGAGAATTCTTTATAAAACAAGGGATAGATAGAAGCAGAGAAAATAAAAATAGATAATTTCTATTATATTAAATGGAAACACTTTTTCACAAAAAAACATAAAATGAAACTAAGGATAAGAAGGAAAACTGTTCAATGGGAAACAAATCTTTGCAACAATATTTCCACTGAGGTACTGATATCTAAGATGCAAAGAGGATTTAAACAAATATATAAGACCAAAATACAGTTCTCAATGGACAAGTCATCATAGGATATAACAAAATGGTTTTCAAAAGAATTCTAAATTATTAACCATAAAAATGATTATTCTATATAGTGATTTAATAATAAGGGATATACAAATCCAAACAACTCTGAGGTTTCAAGTGACTACAGAAAATAGGCAAAGATGAGAAAAGATGGGACTAAAAAATATTGGAAGGGTTGTGAGAGGATAGGCATAAGACACTTGATATAACTGTGAATTGACTCAATCATTTGGAAGGCAATTTGAAACTGTGTGAAGAAAGTGACTAAAATTTCCCTGCCCTTTTAAAGAGAAATCTCACTGCTGGGCATATGCTCCAAGTAGGTCAATGACAAAAATAAAGATCCCTTATATTCCAAAATGTTTTTGAGTCATCTTTTTTGTAGTTGCAAAGCACTGAATGCAAAGCACATATCCATTGATTGGGAAATGACTAAACAAAATATGTTATACAGATGTAAGAGAATGTTACCTGGAAACAGTGAATTAGAGAACCATGGTAAGAATTGTTTGAAGTGATACAAAGTGAAGTAGACCCAGGAAAACAATATACATAATGACTACTACAACATTAGGCAGTATAAAAGTGAAACATTTCAAATGGAATGTTATGAAATTATATTGATCAAAGTCAGACCAAGAAAAAAGCTTATGGGACTTTATGTTCCTCCCTTTTTCACAAAGTTGTTGGTGGGCCTATGTGTGTGGGTGTGTGTGTGTTGCCTATAACTATACTGGGGGTATAGTTATCAGTGTGGATCATTGTATATAGTGTGAAAATATATTAATGTTTGGTTTTGGGGGGCTCATTTTGTGGGTTTCTTTTCTTTTCTTTTTGTTATCTAGCCAGTTAATCAACAAGCATTTATTCAATGCCAAGAACTGAATTAAGAACTGGAAATAGAAATACAAGCAAGAAGAAACAACCCCTGTCCTCAAGAAACTTACATTCCAATGAGGAAAGACAATACATCAAAGGGAACAGAGAAGCAAGAAGGGGAAGAAGAGAAAATATCCATACAGGGCACGTTACTGAAATCTGGAGAGGACAAAACAGATATTTCCACAAAATAGATGTTCTGGGAGGAGCTAATCAATGAGAGAATGGGGTCGTGGCAGAGGAGGCAGTATTCCAGGGTGAGGAAGCCACAGAAGCTTAGGAATGGTAATGAAGCCCAAAAAGTTAGACATTAGAGTGAGGAGATGAATTATTTATAAGGGACTGCTCTCTGGAGTTGAGAAGAGGAATGCACATATTGGGAAATGATTATGTAAAAGTATGAAAGATAAAAAGAAGAAAATTAAAGTTCTATAGAAAACTAAGACATTATTATTGTTTCAAAGTCTCTTTTTATGTTCTGTGGGTTGATCTCATGTAGCATCTTCATCAGTTCTTGATCTCTCTAATTGTTAATGATCTCTCTCTCTCTCTCTCTCTCTCTCTCTCTCTCTCTCTCTCTCTCTCTCTCTCTCTCTCTCTCTCTCTCTCTCCTCTCCTCTCCTCTCCTCTCTCTGTTTCTGTCTGCATCTCTCTCTCTCCTTTCCTCCCTATCCTCTAATTATTTTGTCCCATACTTACTCTTTTGTACATGCTGTATCTCTTGAGTAGAATGGAAACTCCTTGAGGAAAAGAGCTATCTAATTATTTTTTGGTAGTCCCATCTCTCAGCATAGTTACTTATACGTAATAAATGCTTTGCTGAATTGAATTCCTTTTAGTATGGTCTGGTGACACTATCTGTTGACTGAAGTCCAACCTCACTAAGTGTTGGGAGTCTCATTACCAGAAGGTTAACCAGTAGGTGGGGAATTTGCTGGCCATGACCACAAAGAAAATTACAACATGATCCCTAATTTTCCATTTCTATAATGAAATACAGGAAAAATCACGCAGATGAAGAATGTTTCTGATTCATATTATTACATTATTATTGGCTACCCTATAGAGCTAGCACATCAGTGCATATATCTTAGATGGGTACTGCAGATGGGCAATGAAGTGGAGAATTATCTCCTACAGGGCATTAGAGACAATATCAGCAGGCAAACTTGGTGGGAAACCTCTCAGACCTTCCTTATGTAGGAATGGAAAAGCAGGTTTGCTGTTAGGAAACTGTACATAGTGTTTTTAATGACACTAAACCAGTATTCTTTGAAATATATATCTATTTTTTTATCTCTTTATCTCTCTACCTACTTACATACCTATCATCTACGTGTTATCTGTCCATCCATCATTGTCATCTGTTCATCTATTTATCATCTATCAGCCTATTGTCTATCAGTTCATCTGTCCATCCATGTATCTATTTATCCTTCCAGCTATCATGTTTCTATTTGCTTATTTATTTGCCTATTATATATCTATTCATGCCTTCATTAATTTATTTATTTACATTTAATTAAAGAAAAATATTGATACCATTTGTTTTTTTCTGCCTGTGATGTTTCCTGCCTTTTAACCCCCAGGGCACCAGTTTTTTCATCTGAAAGATGAAAGTGTTGGATCAGATGGATTTTGAAGTCTCTTTCAGCTTTATTTCTATGATCTATGATTCCACAATGCTATATCAAAACATTCCCCACACCCTTCTCAATATCAAGCTCTCCCTTGTGACAAAGAAAAGATCAAAAATATCCAGTGTGATGATTGCATACAATGTATGCAGTACTCTATTACTCTCTCACAGTATTTCCATGCATCTTTGATGAGAGAGAGACACAGAGAGAGAGAGAGAGAGAGAGAGAGAGACAGAGAGAGAGAGACAGAGGGAGGGAGAGAGAGAGAGAGAGGGAGACAGAGAGAGAGAGACAGAGGGAGGGAGAGAGAGAGACAGAGGGAGACAGAGAGAGAGAGACAGAGAGAGAGAGTGAAAGAGATAGAGCAAGTGAGTGAGTGAATGAATGCGTGAACTTTATTAAATGCTTAACTGTGTGCTAGGGACGGTGCAAAACATGCATACAAGTAAACACTCAAAGAGTTTACATTCTAATGGCGGAAGAAACTCCATAAAGGGGAATTGGAAGGGGAAAGGGAAAATAATAATACCTGAGGGAAGAGACTGGTGCTAGGGAGAAGGTAGACTAAGACAAAGAGTGAACTGAGCCAGGACTGAAGTTAGCACGACTGGGGTCTTTCGTGAAATCGTGACGAGGCATGCATTCTACCCCCTTATCCCTCTCTTCTCCAGAATCTTCATTGAAAATTTATCTTTTTAACATCAAAACTCTTCCAGTGAAGTCATTAGAATGCAAGTCATGGCATGCCCTTCTGTTGGAAGAATAAAAATTTCAGGTCACCTAAAGGCAGCAAAGAGACACAAAGTGAGTGTCAATAGGCTATAGCACATTACAATATATGTGATACACATGAGAAGTTGCCCAAAAAGCACCAGAGAGAAATACAAATCAGAAAAAGAAGTGAGTACGTCATGGATGGAGAGTGAGGGGCAGCAGCCTGTGTTGAATTGGTTCTGATAGAAGTTGAAAAGGATCAGAAGAAGTCCTCCAAGTCACTTGGTGGAATCTTCTATAGAAGAATCATGGGGGATCATGGGCAAGATAGGAAGCTGTGTGTAAGTTGCAATCTGCGCTGGTCGGGGTGTGCTCAAATCAGTGAGATCTTGGATGCTTCAAAGTACTATATCTGGGTCTTTTCTAGTTCCACCATTTGAGGTTCCCTGATCTTTTCCAGCTTTAAAAATCTATTCTCTATGAGTGAGTGAGAACTCTGAAAAGACAGAAAAGAATCCAAAGTTTGAACGTTTAGGACCTAGAGACTTTGATTGGCCAGCATTCACTATATCTAGTATTACCAGGGCTTAACACATTGTAAAGTCAATAAATATTTGTTGACTGACTTATGGACTCAGACTGCTAAACATTGCTGGGTAGAGTAAGGCAAGATCACCCAATGTTTTCTGCTTCATACCAAAGCACCACCTTCTCTCAGCATTGTCACACGCATACTCAGAGGAAAGAATATATGGTGCCTCAGAACATGATCCATGGCATTCATCTGCTAGTACTTCACAATGAGAGATGTCTGGAAACCATGCCATATGAGGACTGCTTAAAAGAACTGGAGAATCTCAAGTGTGATTGTGTGGCTCACAGGGTCTCTCTGTCCTCCTGTACATCTCCTTCTGTTTCTGATTCCCTATCTGTCTCTCCTCTCTGTTTCTTCCCCTCTCCTTCCGCTTTGTCTCTTCCTTTCCTCTCCGCTGTCTACCCTCTTCCCCCTCTCTATCTCTTTCTCTCTCCCTATTCTACTCTCTCCTCTTCTCCTTTGCCTTTCTCCCCTTTCTCTCCCCTTTCTCATCCTTGCCACTGCCTTCTCCTCTCTGTCTCTCTCTTCCTCTTTCCCTCTTTGTATCTCTATGTCTGTGTCTCCCTCTCTGAATTTCTTCTTCTCCTCTTTCTTCTTCTTCTACTTCTCCTTTTCTTCCTCCTCCTCCTTCTTCATCCTCTTCTTCTCTTTGTCTCTCATCCTATCTCAACACTTTGCAGATAAATAATACAGATAAACATATTTATTAAGCACTTACTATGATACAGCCATTATGCTAAGCACTGGGATAGGAATATATAAATACAAGCAAGTAAGATGGTCTCTACATTCAAGAAACTTACATTCTAATCATGGAAGACAAACATAAAGCAAAATTGCAGGGAGGGGAGGCATTGTGGGAGTACATATATTAATTCCTTTTATGGACTTTCAATATTGTAATTTACACTATATTTATTTGAGAACATGGCTTATCTCCACCATCAGATTATAAGCTTCTAAATAAATGTCATTGAGTTTTATTTATCTTTTTATGTTTTTCAGTTCCTAGCACAGTACTTTACAATATTGAATTTATTACTTAATAAATATTTGTTGAAGAAAGGAAGACGTGAACTAATGATTTAGTCCGTATGGAAATTTGTACTTTTCAAAACACTTTAATTTCATTTTCTTCATGGCAAAGAAACCCTGTGGGGACAAGGCAAAGAATACTTTTCCTGTTTTATAAACAAAGAAAATAAGCTACCTCGAAGTGAAAATCTAGTGTATTATTAAGCCACCACTAACTTACCCAGAATTCCTGAAAAGGGGCAGGGTTATTAAAACAGATCACTTTCTTGACTTAGGACTTAATAAATAATAAGTAATTCCCTTTGGAACGTTTTGCTGGGGCTCTGAGTCTGAGCTCGAATTATGGTAGCCACCATTTCAAAGGATTTGTCTTCATTAACCAATAATAGTGATTAGAGATAGTTGTGTGATACTTCCGACTAAAGGCTATAGCTTCTGCCCAGGATTAAGCACTTGTTAAATATGACTGGTAGTTCAGTGCTCTTTTCCCCAAGGACCTAGTGTTTTATTGGGGTCCTTTTATTTCTTTCTAATTTGAATAATGGAAATTCTATCTCCTTAAATACTTTGAGCTTAATTTCATGTAGAGGTTAAGAGGGTAGAGGTGGGGGAAATATGAAGTCCTTGGGCAATGTTCTCACATTATTTAAACATTTCTCTTAAGATGAACAATAGCAAGAGATTTGAAAACAATTGTGACAAATATCCTAAGTACATCTGGCTTTCTAGTTCACATTCTAGTCTGGTAGCATCAGGGAATTTTGCTTATAACTGAAAGAAAAAAGAAAGCAAGCAAATAATTTAGAACAAAACCAAAAGAACCCAGATTTGTCATTCTTGAAATGGAAAGATTCGTAGACTACAAACTAGGAGATCAAGAGCCAAGTCTTTGCCTTACAGTGAACCAGCTGCATGAATTTGAGAACATCCCTTCATTTAGTATAGTAGCTAAGCCATTCAGTTTAACATCATCTATAAACATGACAAGTACACCATTTATGTCTTCACCCAATACAATATCGATAAAAAAATGTTAAGCAAAGAAAGGCCAAGAATGGATCCTAGAGGTACTCCACCGAAGACCTTTACCTTGTTTGAGAAATTGTCATTAGAGATTATTCTTAGGAATATGATGTATAAAAGTGAAGCACATACCAAGTGCTTCACTTAAATGGCATAGAAGTAGAGGAAAGTAATGTATGTTATTATTTTTAGGGAATTTTCAAATCACTGGGTGATACTATTAATACTCCCTGCTGTATCAAAGTAGGGAGAGAACCACTCTGCTATTCTGAGGTCTAAATTATGGTATGGGGCCAAAGCCTTACAGGGGCTGCTTAAGTGGTATGTGTTTAAGCTTATTTAGTGTAGCATAATAGAAAGAATTTGGAATTCAAAATCTTGTGGAAGTGAATGTTGAAAACTGAAAATAAATTATATTAAAAAATTTTAAAGACAATAAAGAATAAAAAATAAATAAAATGACTCATAATCTTTTAATGGGGCATAAATAAGCAAGACAGTTTTGTTTCTTTGATTCTATAATTTATTCACCAGTGCCCACTAAATTGCACTAATATGCAAATTATTTATGAAGCTGTCTGGATGAAGAACTTCGTTCTAACAAGTGGAAAAAATATTTTGTCTAAGGAATAAAAATCTAATTATAAAAATCATTTATTCAACAAATCATCAGTTTCCTCCTATGAGAAGAGCACTGTGCTAGGCACCGAATGAGATGAACAATCAGATATGGCATGGCCTTTGTTCTTTACAAGCTTTCAGTTAAGTCACATACACAAATATTTATAAGTAATGTGTGATGAATTTGCAGGAATATTCATTAGGCTGGAATTTAATGCCCTCCACAATTTAACTCCTGCCTTCTTTTGTTATCACATTCCTACTACTACCATCATTAAATTCTCTGTTCTGGCCAAACCAGACTGCTAGCTGTTCCCTACGCATTCTACTCTATCTCATTCCTTCATGGATTTACACAAGCCTGCCTCCATGTCTGGAATGCATCCCTCTCTCAACTCTTCCTCTAAGATTCTTCTTTCCTTTCATGACTTACTTGAGGTGCCACCTGCTCCATGAAGTCTCTTTTGATCCCCAGTGATTAGAGGTCTCCCTCACTTTCCCAGCCTCTAATGCTTCCTTGTGAATAAGTTATACCCCTACCTTTCCCATAAAAAAAAATCTAAGTTCCTTGAGGGCAGGAAATTTTTCTGCTAGCAAGTTTTTCTGCTAGTCCCTCCAGGGACTACAAAGTCTAGCATAAAAGGAGATTAAACAATATTTGCTCAGTTGAATTGAATTAAATCCAAGGTCTGGGAAAATCAGTTCTGATTAGAAAAGACTCTATGTGGCATTTGAGATGGGCATGGAAGATCAGTGTGAATTTCAACAGATGCACATGGGAAGGATGGGAGAGTTCCAAACATGAGGAATAAATAGCCTGAGCAAAGGCAGTAGTGCAGAAGCATAAGTTCTATTTGGAAGAGAATGAATTGTCTAGTTTGGCCTAACTATGGAGTACAGGGAGGGATGTATTCCAAGGTGGATTGTAAAGGAATATGGGGGTCATATTGCAGACAATCCTGAATGCCAAACTAACCTAGCTAGCGCACACACACACACATACACACACACACACGTCCTTAAAATTTGCAAAACATTTTACATAGGTTATTTAATTTGATCCACATGTGAGAAACAAAAGAAGGAATTCTGTTTCCACAGGATTGGAACTACTCCCAGCTTTGAGTGATAACAGGATATAAGTCAGAGGTAGAGCTGTGACCTAGCAGAATCAGGATTCTGAGTAAGAAAAAGGTCAGAAAATTGTATGAATGCTTAACAAACTGCTTGAGCAAGAATATATCAAAGAGGAGAACATGAAGTGGACAGTTCGGAAGATCGCATCTAGCCAATGGAGAGCAAAGGGGAAAATTCGAAACAGAGCATAAATAGCTTTGTATTTGTCTGAGCAATCATATCCCATTAGGGAGTTACCCATTTGTAATGAATGTAAAATAAATATAATGAGAACATTCCTGACTTCACAATGAATAGTTTCTTTCTAGAATAATCACGCTTCTCACACACACACAACCACCCTATGAAATAGGTGCTATTAACATCCCCATTTTGCAAATAAGGCAGCTGAAGCTGAAAAATGCTAAGTGACTTTTCTAGTCACATTTATATAATAAAGTGCCTGAGTCAGAGTTTTGAATTCTGGTTTTCCTGACCCCAAGTTCAGCACTTTTAAGCTGGTGGGTAGTATAATCAGCATTACGCATGAAGAACATTTCTTTGGTTGTGATGAAAGCAGAAAGGGACTTGGGAGGCAGTGATGGGGGAGGGGAATTGTGATATGAGAAGTTCTAAGGGTCTGAAAGATGAGATAATGATTGTGGGACTATAGAGGAGGGATAAGAGGTGAGTCACAGCAGAATCTCCAGCTGGTGGGAAAGGTACTTCGCAGAGACGTTGGGGGAGCCCTCCCACCAACACTGACATCACACATTGTAGGTAGCTACATTTTCTGACTATGTACAAGGCCAGCCCTGAAGAGAGGCCACACGAAAGCCCTGGAGCTTTCTCAGCTGTGGCTGATTCTAAAGCCAGCAGGAAAACTGCCAATGCATAATTGATGTATTAGTTACCTTTGTCACATTAGAGCAGAGGCTTTTCACAGGCAGACATAAGAATCACTCCTACCAGATCCAATTATAAAGGTGTAAACATAATAAATTTTTCGATTCCATTAGCACCTACCTATGAATGGCTCCACAATTTCTTTTGAGAGCCAAACTCAAAAAAATGTAAGATCTGGGTTTCCTGCTGTTTTCTCCCAGCATGTTCCCAATACTGATTATTCTAAAGATTTTTCACTCTTCTGGCAAGTCACATGGAATTAGAAACATTACATGGTTTTATATTTTCAAAGCAAAATAGCTATTACTAGTTCCATATTATAGCAGTTTGGGTCACCTTTTATATCCACCCCCTCCTTTCTTTTCCCAAAGTCCTCAACTCAATTTAAGCCCCCATCACCTCTCGTTTGTACCACTGTAATAGTTGCTCAACTAGTATTCCAGTTTCTCCCTGATTCAATGCATTTGGAAGGTCATGGGCAAGTCACAATCTCTAGAGACCTCTATTTCCTCACTTGTAAAATGAGGGGGTTGAACTAGGTAGCCTTTAAGATCATCTCCAGACTATGATCAAGGGGTTATAAAATTGTGCATACCTTTGATCCAGCAATACCTCTACTAGATATGTATCCCAAAGAGAACAAAAGAGGGGGATATCTATTTGTACTAGAGTATTTGTAGAAGCTCTTTATATGGTAGCAAAAAAATTAGAAATTGAGAGGATATCTATCAATTAGGGAATGATTGAACAATTTGTTGCATATGATTAAGAGAGAATACTATTGTGCTGTAAGAAATAATAAGCAGGATGATTTCAGAAAAACCTGGAAAGACTGGTGCAGAGTGAGGTGAGCAGAACCAGGAGAGCATTGAATTTCTGTTCAATGTAAAAGCAATACTATAAGATGATCAACTGTAGTTGACTTAGCTCTTCTCAGCAGTACAATGATCCAAAACAATTCCAAAGAACTCATGATAGAAAATGCTATCTGACTCCAAAGAAAGAGCTGATGAAGTCTGAATACAGATTGAATCATATTATTTTCTGTTTTCCTCCCTCCCTTCCTTCCTTCCTTCCTTCCTTCCTTCCTTCCTTCCTTCCTTCCTTCCTTCCTTCCTTCCTTCCTTCCTTCTTTCCTTCCTTCCTTTCTTTTTCCTTGCTTTCTTTCAAGCTTTTTTAAATAAAATGAATAATATGGAAATATATTTTACATGATTGTAATTGTACCCAAATCAGATTCCTTACCATCTGAGGGAGAAGCATCTGAAAAGGGGGAGGAAGAGAATTTGGAACTCAATTTTTTTTTAAAAAAGAATGTTAAAAATTGTTTTTACATATAATTGGAGGTAAAATAAAATATTATTTTAAAAAAGATCACCTTTAGCTACAGCTGGAGTATATGATCGATGTCTAGATTAATCTTTTTTAACATCAGTAAAATGAGAGAGTTGGATCCTCTGAACTCCCTTCCACCTCTAGACCTGCAATCTACGTTAGTTACGTGATCAAATGTCTTCAGTGGTTCCCCATTAATGAAAACATCGTCTAACTTTTTCAGCCTTCCACATATTCAAGGTTTTCTATAAACTTTCCCTAACCTACTTTTTCAGTTTATCTCTTATCATTATTAACCATACCCTGACATCTGTTAATCTATTGTTAAAAATATTTTGATAAGATATTTCAATATAATTGGCTTTATTTATCATCCTACATATTATATTTATTTATTTAAAGATATCATTCAGAGAAGAGGTACATAAGACTTCTTCATATTTCTAAAAGAAAGTCAAAAGCCTCTCCTTTAGACAAATTGGAGTACTATACTGTCCTAGGAAAGGGTTCTACATTAAACATGGAGATTCTTCTCAGTAATCACTGTGTAACACCTATCCTTCAGGAACCATATCATACCTCCTCCATGAAGACTTCACTCATCCCCTATATAGGAATTGTTCTTTCTTTCCTTGGAATTTCTGTAGCATTTTGTTATAGTACTTCTTTTGTACTTACCATGTTCTATTTTATTTCATAGTTGTAGCATCTGTTTTGGGCTCATTCCAATGTATATTCTCTTCGATGGGTCATTTTTCCAGTGGGTGACTGATTACCTTTCCCCATAGGGTTTAAGAGGGATAACCTTGAGAGTTGTTGGGGTTCTAGTATCATTATTCACTGACCCCCATAAGTGTGTTCCTGATTAGTGGCCAGTTACTTAGAATTCAGAAAGAGAGCCCCTAATTTAGAAAGGGCATTTGCTAAGCAGATATAGCAATGATAGTTATTGTAGAAATATTCCCTGAAACTGAGGGCATGTTCTCTTCTTCCATAATCAATATCCCTAGGGCGAATAAGATGAACTAAGAAGACACAAACAGCCAAAGGTTAAACTCACATAATCTGGTTACAGTGGTCTACTGTCTAAGACTATAAATTGAAGAGAAGGTACTCATACTTATGAATCAACAGGTCCAGTCTCTTTCCCTAATTTATCCTAGTGCTCTATTTTTTTTCATTGTTTGGTTGATATAACTCTGCTATGATACAACAGTTAAACTTCCTCATGTTCCAGACCTAAATTTACGATTATCATTCAACAAGTCTTTATTAACATTTGGTCTTTATACAGGGGATACAGTCATTGTTTTTTCATAACTATTATTTATTTTAATAATAATTTCTTTAAAAAAATCAAGCTACAAATTCTCTTTCCATCCTATTGAGAAGGCAAGAAATGTGATATCAATTATATATATGTAAACACATATTTCCATATTAGAAATGTTTCAAAAAAAGCAAAGAACAAAGTGGAAAAAATATACTTCTAACTGTAATCACACTCCATCAATTCTTTCTCTCAAGGTACATAGTGTTTTTCATCATTAAGCCCTTCAGAATTGCTGTAGATCATTTTATTGATAAGAATAGCTAATTCATTCACAGTTGATCATCCCTCCATTATTGCTATTTCTGTGTACAGTGATATTCTGGCTCTGCTCACTTCACTTATATCAGTTCATATAAGCCTTCCCAGGTTTTTCTGAAAGGTTCTGTTCATCATTTCTTTTAGCATGATAGTATTTGATCACAACATATAACAAGACTTATTTAGTCATTCCCCAATTCATGGGCATCTCCTTAATTTTCAATTTTTTGCCATCACAAAAAGAGTTGCTATAAATATTTTTGTACTTATAAGTCCTTTTCCTTTTTGAAAAAATATCTTTGGGATATAGACCTAGTAGTACTGCTGGATCAAAGGGTTTGCACAGTTTTGTAGCATTTTGGGCATAATTCCAAATTGCTCTCCAAAATGGTTGGATCAGTTCACAACTCCACGAACAGTGCTTTAGCATCTCAATTTTTCCATATCTCTATCAACATTTGTCATTTTAGTTATCTGTCATGTTATCCAATCTGATAGGTGTGAGGCAGTATTTCAGAGTTGTTTCAATGTGCATTTTTCTGATTGTAAGTGATTTAGACCATTTTTCATAAGATTATAGATAATTTTGATTTCTTATTCTGAAAACTGCTTATTCATATCCTTTGACCATTTAGCAATTGGGAAATGACTTGCAGTCTTACAAATTTGACTAATTTCTCTCTATATTTGAGAAATTACACCTTTATCAGAGAAATTTGCTATAAATCCCCACCCCCACCCCAGTTTCCTGCTTTCTTTCTAATCTGGGCTGCATTGATTTTGTTTGTGCAAAAACTTCTTAATATAATCAAAATTATCCCTTTCACTTCCTGTGATTCCCTCTGTCTCTTGTTTAGTTATAAATTCTTCCCTTATCCATACATCTGACATAGTTTACCTTCTTTATTCCAAAACAACATGTGATAATTTCTCTTCTATCTTGTATTTATGCCATTGATTTTTTAACCTAAGTATATCTTTACATTTCCTTCTATTCAATATTATTTTATTAGAATCAGTCCAAAATTCTAACCTCTTAAGACTTTTTTGAACCTCTGCCCTATCATCCACTATCTCAGCTAGCCCTCCCTGTGTTATCTGAAAATTGATGAACCTGTCATCTTTATCTTTATGTAAGTTATCAATAAAAAAAACATTAAATTGCACAGGACCAAACAAAAATACTTGGGACATGCCATTGGAGACTTCTTCTAAGCTGACATTGAACTATTAATGACTCTGAGTCAGATCATTCAACCATTTCTGAATAGATCCAAATGAATCATGAAAAAGCATAAATCATCCAGCCCATATCCTTCTTGTCCACAAAAATAGCACAACTTTGTCAAATGGTTTCCTAAAATCCAAATCATCTATATGTACAGTATTCTTAATATGTTATTTAAATGATACATAAATAGCAATGATGTTACATATAAATATTATAATAGTAGTTGATATTAATTATGATTAAATCAACATTACTTTAATTACTCTTGATACTATTAGTTGATTTATTAATAGCTATTCTGGTATGAATGCTATATAAATAGGACATATGCTACATATTTTAAAATAACAATAGCACTTTAAAAAGCTAGTATTTTAAGATTTGCAAAGCACTTTTAAACTATCCAATTTTACCTTCACAACAACCCTGGGAGGCAGGTGCTATAATTCTCATCAATTTACGGATAGGGAAACTGAGGCAGACAGAAAATAAGTAACTTTTTTCAGAGTGACACAGTCAATAACTGTTTGGGAAGGGATTTGAACTAGGTTCTTCCTGGACTCCAAATCCAGAGATCTTACTAACTGCACTACCCAGATCCTGCGAGCAGAGTGAGAAACCCATTGGGCTTGATGTCAGATAACTTCCTTTCTTATTCCATTGTGTATTTACTAACTCTGTGACCTTTAGCAATAGACTTCATTTCTCAGTTTCTTTATCTATAAACTAGGGACAATAAATGCAAATTTAAATTGGGAACAATAATAGTTATCCTGGCTATCACAGAGGGCTGCAGTAAGGAATGTACTTTCCAGTCTGTCCATCATGATTCCTTCATTGCTCCCATGGTCCCATGGCACATAAAATCCAGAACTGAACTTAGATGAATGAATATATAGATTTGAATCTTCACTCCAGTTCTATGGGAAATCGATCAAATAATTTAACCTATTTCACTCTTTGTTCCTCCTTAGAAGATGTGAATAAAAGTAACATTTACCTCACAAGCATATTGTAAACATCAACTGGAATGGTACAAAAGGCTTCAAGATTGGCACAGTGAATAAAGAGCTGAATGTACAGATAGTAGCACCTGAGTTCGAATCTGGAAATTACTGTCTGCATGACCCTGGGCAAGTCACTTACTCTTTATCTGCCTCTGTTTCTCCATTTGTAAAACAGGGACAATAAGAACAATTACCTTACAGGGTTGTTATAAGGATCAAATGAAATTATATATGTATAAACTTTAAAGTGCTACATAATTTTGAGCTGTTGTCAGAAAAAGCACTTAAAAGCACTACAGAAATGTGTTATTATTGCTATTTTTTTTCCTAATCCATTTCAGACATTGAATCCTTATACATATCAGGCCTTATGCATAGTTGGAAAGTTCTTACTTAGTACATTACATTACTTGGTACATTCAGCATATGGGGGGGTGATGGGTGGGGAGGGCTGGAAACTGCTGAGGATTATAGGTTCATGGGACACAAAACTTCAGACTCAACCTATTTGAATTGAAAGAGACTTTAAAGACAATCTTGTCCAACCCATATATGAAAAGAATAATACTCTCCAGAGCACCTTTGACCAGTAATTCCTAAAGACTTTAAATGAGGGGTTTTGTGTATCATGGATCCCTTTCTCAATCTGCTAAGTCTATACACTCCTTCTCAGAATGTTTGCTCCATTTATAATGGAAGGAAATGCTAAATGTCAGAAGTTAATGAAAATAGAGATGCCATTTCCCCCATCCAGCTTTTGTAGCCTCAAGTTAAGAACTCATGCTTTAGACGATTAGCTCCCATTTCTGGACCAGTCTAACTATTAGGAAGATTTTCATTGTATCAAGCCTAAATCTGCCTCTCTTTTGTGTTTAGTTACAGCTTCTAGTTCTGACCTGTGGGGCCAAGTAAAGCAAGCCTACTCCCTCCTACATGTGGCATCTTCTCCAACACAGCCAGTTAAATATCATCTAAAGAATGAGAATGAGAAATGCTGTTTCATTTATCAAAGTCTTCCAAGTACTCACCAGCCATTAATTAATGGTGGATGGAGGCTTAGCTAGAGGCTAAGATATAGTACTGCCTGAAAAATGTTTTACAAAATCAGAATCTAGAAAGGATTTTGGTTTCTCCTTTTCTATTTGCAGACGAAGATGTCAAGTTTTCTTCTTGGAAGAGAGGCAGAAATGCAGGAGAAAAAAATGAAACAAAAATATTCAGAATTTCTCAGAAATAGAGCATTTGGGAAATATGTTCTATATAAGTATACTCCCACTGCTTGACATAATTCCTGAGAAGTTCCCTGTATTTAGAATTTCTACTCCTTTAATGAGTTTCTGTCTACTTACTTTGTACCAATCTTTAAAGTTCTACCTTCAAGTCCATATTCACTACTAAGCCTTCCTCCAGCCATTAGATGTGACCTCTTGTTTCTTTAACATTTTAGCAGACTTGTGACATCATTGATTTGAAGTGGCACAAGGGAAGATGTCAATCAAACCTGTCTGATTCTTGTCCACATCCTTCCATAATCCCCTGTGAACAAATTTTGGAGAGGTATTGTCTATTGTACCAGTTCTTGAGGGTAGGTGCTCACTGGGGTTATGCATCTGTTATTCCTGAATGTACTGAATGATAGGCCAATCTCTTTTTTTGCTCACAGGTCTCCTAGATACTATCTTTTATATACCACTTCTTTGATTCATTCCACTGTTGCTAATATGCTACTGACTACTAACTCACAGGCAGCTAAGTGGCACAGTGGAGAGAGCATCTGGTCTGGAGTCAGGAAGACTCATCTTTGTGAGTTCAAATCCAGCCTCAGACTAGCTTTGTGACCCTGGGCAAATGACTTAACCCTCAGTTTCCTCATCTGTGGTATGAGCTGGAAAGGGAAATGGCAAACCACTCCAATATCTTTGTGAAGAACACTCCAAATGGGGACAAAAAGGGTCAGACACAGATGATTAAATAATATTTGTTGACTAGCCCTTTTGCTGCCACTTTCTAGCTTTGAAACCTTGAGTAGAGAACTTAAATCTCTGTGAAACTTAAGTTCTTCATCTATAAAGTGGTCACAATAATACCTTTCCTGTTTACCTAAGAGCATTTTCATAAAGTTCAAATGAGATAAATTATATGAAAAGTTTTGAAAAATTTAAACTTCAAACCTTCTCCATAACTTGGTTAAACTTATTTATTCATTCATTCATTCATTCATTTAATTAGTAAGTGCCTAGAGCAGTGAATATAAAGTCTTCCATCGTCTCCTGAGGAAGGGGTGGGGTGGAAGAGTACAATTATTTCTTTATACAAATAAGTCAATTCAAAATATACACAAGGCAAATATTAGGCAATCTGGGGGAGGAGGAAGAATCCTCTTCATCTTCATTCCTCTCCTTAAAAAGCTTAGTACTCAAGTCAAATTATTTTTTCATCCTGGATGTATTCAGACAAGGACTATTCCAGTTTTCTTGTCTCCACATCAGTAGCATCAAAAATGAATATTCCTGAAGGTTCCACAAGAAGCATGTGCTACTTGGTGAGGCCACCGAAAGTTATAGAGAAACCAAGAGTCCACTAATATGGCAGGTTGAGAATCTCTAGAGTAAGCAGGATATTACACACTTGGCTTTCTTGTGGATTTTCCGTTCTTTAGAGTCAAATCTGTCATGTTAGGCATTAAAAAGCATTAGAAAAAGATTCTGGATATTTTGGTGACCCTATTCTTAAGCAACCTTTTTTGGATTCTGAAATTTATTGGGGTGGGACAAGAAATCCTTGCTTTTAAAAGCATGTATAATTAGGATTCAGCTCGCTTAATGTAATAGATACCATAAGGGCAACATAGACAGAAATAGAGACCAAGATGGAGAGAAACAGAAACATAAGGACAGAAGCGGAGAGACCAAGATAGAGAGAGACAGAAATTGTCTAACAGGAAGAAGGATCTTAGACTTCCGAAAATTATTATAAACTCAGAAGACACATTGGGTATATATGTTTTCAGACAGTACACAAGGACAAAGAACCATATTTTAATTAGCCTTGTAATTTTCTCAATGCCTAATATAGTGTTCTGAATGTGGTAAATTTAAAATAATTG